>NW_004624787.1:5876281-6006571 GCF_000247695.1 Heterocephalus glaber | reverse complement strand
GAAGGGAGGGCAGGGGAATGGGGAAAAAAATAAGAACCAAGAGACTCATGTAATGGTTCAAGATCCCAATGATGAATGTAACTGTATTTTGTACAGAAAATGTACCAATAAACTTAATGGGGAAAAAATCCATAAATCAATAAATGTAATACACTATTTTAAATGAGTCAAGGACAAAAACCACATGATCATCTCAACAGATGCAGAAAAAGCATTTGACAAAATCATTCCTGGGTAAATCACTGACAACCTTAACATCCACCACCACTTCTCAACTGTCCGATACTTTAATTAGACATTTGAACAGCTCAGGGGGTCAGTTCAGTGATGTTATTATTCTGGTGAACTCCAGCATAGGCCTACGGCATGAAAAAAAGCTGGGATGTTTCAGCATTCCCAGTCAGGCAGGTAAGGCTCTCTAAGGTCTTTTTCCAGGGCAGCAATGGTTCTCAGCCTCTTTCAACCTAATTCTCACGTCCTCCTCCCACAACAGGCCTGGGGAAGAACAGGGCAAATGAGAAAAAACAAGAGAGCAGCATACTTCCTGCTGTTACTCTGAATAGAAACAAGAACTTTGTCTCCAGGGCAAAACCTCCCTCAGTTCCTCGTCTTGGAGACAGTGAGGGTTTGAGGACATGGGCTGGGAATAGTCTCTTCTTTAGAGCCAGTGTCTCACGTGGACACCTACGGCCCCACCCAGGAGACATCCTGGGTGACCAGAAATCCAGAATGCCACTGGACTCTTGGATCCTATGCACTGGTTGCTTGGCCT
Organism: Heterocephalus glaber; assembly: GCF_000247695.1. The sequence continues at coordinate 6,005,799 of NW_004624787.1, read as the reverse complement.
CAGCCCTCCCTTCGGGCTGTTCATCTAGATCAAGAGAAATTAGCTTAGAGGTAAGAGAGGAACTCATGTCTGGGTTTAGGTGTTTCAAACTGGAACTGTATTTCAAGAGCTTCAGGTCTAGCTAGCAGCCTCTTTGGATGTAGCTCAAAGTCCACTGTGACATGGTCCCCCATCACTCCATCCCTTGCCAGCCTCTCCTCCAGGCTCTCCACATGACAAGGACACTCCTGACTCAGGACCTTTGTACTTACTTCCTCCTCTCACTTATATTCATGCTGCTCCTGATATCCTTACTATCATATTGCATTTTAAAGGTTCTCTTGGCTACCCCAACTAAACCAGCACCCACCTGACACAAATACTTGCCCCTCACTTCATTGTGACCCAGTGAACAGACTCTACCTCACATAGTAGTTCCCTGTCCTGCTCCCCAGTAGGAGAACTGTAATCCCCGAGGCTAGGAAGTGTTCAGTGAGGATTTCTGGGCACATCAATGTCTGTCATATTAAAATATATTATGAAAGAGGAAAGCAACAAATTTTCCAATTACATACACAGGCCACTAGTTGCATGAGTTACGAAAGTCACTTTGTATTGCTTTCCTCATCTGTTAAATGAAATTAGAAGACCACCCCTGTGGGAAATTGTAGAATTCAGCTATCTAGTTGTAAGAATTGATCACAAGAAGTTTGTTAACTGAGAAAATTAAGTCATTTCTGGGAAATTCCACAGGTCTGTTTGTTAAAAGAGTGTCAGAAAACTTTAAGAGACCTTGTGAAAGTTTCAGGGAAGAAAAACAGGTTTTCCTAGTTTTCTTATTTATCATTTCCTGGGATCAGAGAACCTTGACCCAATGACTCTACGGGTGGTGAGAGAGATATGACTCACTATGCACATCTGTGATGTTTGTGGTGGGCCTGTGGGCTTGATTTTGGCTGAAATGGTCCTGCTCTCTTGATACTGTCTGATGAGAAGAGGGCTGTGGTGTGCTCTTTGATGTACGGGATTGGTGAACGGAAACAGGGGACTTATGAATTTGCCTGTAGCTTTTATGAGTCACTTAAAGTCACTGGTTATCATCAGATGTAAAAATCAGAAAGACAATAGCCAGAATAACTAAGCTGCTTTCCTACATGTATAAAAGCCTTACTTCTTTCCTTTGTGATTGTCGAATAGTGCCAGAGGAATTAAACTGCTGTTTGTCCCCCAGGCTGTCTGCTTTTCTTTCTTTAAAAGTCGGTGCTGGGCCGGGGATTTAGCTCAGTGGTTCCGGTGCCTACCTCGAAAGCGTAAGGTCCCGAGTTCAATCTCCGGTACCAAAAAAAAAGAAAGAAAGAAAGAAAGAAAGAAAGAAAGAAAGAAAGAAAGAAAGAAAGAAAGAAAGAAAAGTCGGTGCTTTCCGGGGTCTCAGGTCTCCTTCTAGAGAGACCACTAACACACCCCTATGTAGTTATAAAGATAAAATATAGGTAGGATTTGTGCCTGGCACTTAGCAAGTGCGAATGAGTGTTAGCTACTCTTATTAACTCTTATTTTTCTAGGGGGGTTAGGGGTGAATCCTTTAAAAGTACATTGCTAAAGTAGCCAACACTTCTCTTACATAGGGTCAGCCCTAGTGTGCCAACACTAGGCTTTCTGTCTGAAAAGTCTGAGCTGCCAAAAGAGGGTGACCCCACAGGGCACTAGGCACCTCTTCCTCAACACACTCTACAAGTGCCTTCACCAGTGCCCAAAGGTGCATATGTCCATGACAGTGCTCTGGTCATGGCCACCCGTCCTGTCTGATCTCTAGGCCATCAGGGCAGTGTCCAAAATGAAATGACAACTAAAAAGATTCAAGTCTTAGGATCTGGGTCTCACAAGACTCTAGACCCACAAGTTCTGAATTACTAACAGGAGTCCTGCCTGTCTTTGGCTCGGCCTGTTTTGCCACCTTGCCTGCCAGCTAGGAATTATTTACCATGTGAGCTCTTCTTCAGTACTCTCCAACACCAAGCTGGTAATTAATGTGTCCTCAAGCAATGATTAGTAAGTGATGCGTGCACTACTTCAAAACAAAAATAAAGCTTCCATGTTTACTTATATTTCTGTAATTAAGGAAATAGATGCAGATCTGACTTACCAGACTCAACCTCTGAACTGCAGCCCTCTCCTAAATGAATACATATTGAGTGTGTGTGTGTGTGTGTGGGGGCATTCCATGAATAAAGGAGCAACTATTTTTTTGGCAAATGATACAAATTATAAAATAGATAAAATTTAACTCATTTCTTCTCGTAAACATTTCTCATTGAGCTAAAAACTAGTGTGTTTTACATCAAAGGGGACTTTTTCTTTTTTGGGAAAGGATGAAATAGACATTGATGGTTTGAATATGATCTCAAGTCACAGCTCTGGCTGCAGTGATTTCATTTGGGCATCGCCCAAGTCCTATCTACCCTTGACCTGGGTCTACTCCTCCACACTCACCCACTGCCTCTAACATTTAGAAGGTCCGCACATACAAGTTCCAGGTCGCAATAATGCAGAATGCTAGATTGAGAATGTCATTTCCCTGAGGCACAGGACACTTTTACTCCATATTATTCGACTACTTCCTGAGAGCAGCTGCCAAGAGTGGCCTCTCCAGTCTTCATGCCTCTCAGTGCTTTGGCCTGCTGCCATCAGGCTGCTCTTTCCAATACTAGCTCCAAATCCTTTCCCTGATGCCTCTAAAGACCTTCTAATGCCCAGACCCCAGGCTGCCTCCTTCTCCCAGGCCCTCCTCTCTCCCACTTCCCACCCAGGTGTCTGCCCTGGCCCTCCTGTGGCCTCTCAGTGAGCCTTCCTGCTCCTCAGTGTGACTCAGTAACTACTGAAGACACAGGCCCACTTCCCACATGTCTTCCCAGACTCCTTCTACCTCAAGACCTCAAGGAGGACATCTCATCTACCTTGCAATCCTAGAGTCCAACCTCCCCTCCAGGGACACCCAAGATCTCTCCTAGCCAACCTCAGGGTTAAAGAAGGAAATATCTGGAAAGCTATTGGCATCATTCTCAAATCTCTCCCTCCCTCCATGTAACAAATAATGAAAACTACAGATTGGCAGTGGTTAAACGATGGAAAAGATCTAAGAAGAATGATGGGAACAGTGTTAAAAACAGTTACCAGCAGCTTGTTGTGAGTACTTGTTGTGCACCAAGTACTGTACACATATTTACTCCTTTATATATTCACTGACTGTACATACATTTACATGTATATAAGTACATGCAAACTTTACATATATTTAATGAGTATATATTTATATAAATGCTTTATACACATTTACCCTTTAATTCTTAGAGTATCCAATCCCCTAACCAGTGAGCTTTCAATGATAAAAGCAGCTCACTGCGACATAGGTGCCATAAGTTTGCCACCACTGCCCTAAGCTGATACTCTTAAGTTTCTACACAAGATCCCCACCACAACCCAGTGCCCTCCCCAATAAGTCTGGGATTTGATTTCAAGTCAGGCAACGAGGCTTAAACTCCCACTTACAAGTAGTTCAATCCAAGAGAGCTAATGACTGATTGATCAGAAATGAGGAGGGAAAGAGGCAAAGTAGAAGCCAGGGCTCCTATAATGTGATGCCCGAGATGAAGGTGACACATTTACTGTGCAGGATCAGGTGCCGAGAAATCACAGTAGTGAGCCTGGGGTTTGGCCCTCCAGGGCTGGAAGCACACAGCAGTGCATCTCCACCTTGGCTATCCAGGGAGTCACCTGGGTAGCTTTCTAAACACACACGCCCATGCCTGGACATGCCCTTCCTTAGGTTCTGATTACCTGGCCCTGGGTGGGGCCTGAACATCAGAATTTTTCATAGGTTCCCAGATGGATCTAAGGTACAGCCAGGGTTCAGAGTCACTGGCCTAGACTCTATATCTCTCCTGGTTCCCAAATTTAGACCCGAGGAGTATTTGATTTATGTTCCTCCAGGCATTTCCAGATGCCTTCCATGGTTTGGTAATCATTGCCCCAAACTCTATCTCCAGAATTCCAAGGGATCCATGAAGATCCAGCTCTAATATTGGATCTGCTGAAAGTCTCCCTCCAGCCTATGAGTTCATCCTGCCTCTTTGGTGCCTCACCCTGGAGCATTTATTCCATTGCCAAACATTAGAATTGATTCAATTCTTTTTAGTAGAAAGATGAATGTCTTTGCTTTTCATCCAGATTTTCTTAAGCACAACAACCAACTCTAATTTATTTTACTAATATTAATTAAACTCTTATATGAAGTACAGTTTTTTGAAATATCCAGGTTGTGGCTAGGGAAATTTAAATTTTGAAAAGGAAATAAAATTTAAGAGTATAAATGCAAGGCTACAGTACAACAAAACATGTCCACATTTGGAAAGCCACCAAACCAATACTAACAGAAGCATCATCTCCTCTCAATTGAATCACAAAGTGACCTTGCATTTCAGACATGTATTCAGCTACCAATGACAAGTGGTATCTTCAGGAAAAAGAGATTTAGAGCAAGAAACCTTAAGCCTTTTTCCATCTAGAAGGAGACTAGGAGGACAACACACTTTAAAAGTACATTTGGTTTGCTTTCCTGATAATTCCTCGCCTTAATATTACATATTCTAAACATTGAAATTAAATTCATTTCAGCATATTCCATGTGATCCGTTTGACATAAAGAATCTGATATAATGAAAGTAAAGCACAGAAGTATGCTTAGGTGATAAAACTACAGAGAAATGGTCATTTTTACCATAAAATGCTCCTTTTATGGGGAGGAAGCTGCCTTTGGTGGAGGCAGTCTGCACCCTCTTTCTCTCCAGAAGCCCTGCTCACACAGGGGACAGAGCCAGTGAGCTCATCTCATTCTGTTCTATGCACTTTTCTGCACATGTGTTAAATTTTACAGTACAATTGGTTTTAAAAAAACCTCTTAATACTTAAAAAGACTTCTGAAGTGTGTCTCAGTGGTGGTGATATCCTCAGGCCTCTGGATTAGTGAGCATGAAAGATCTAACAACTCCCCAAGTCAGAATCAGTTACTTCTTGTGTTTCGAATCTTTTACATATGTAAAAAGGTTTAAGAAGTGTTTGTAATTCCTACATTTTAAACTCGAAACAATGAGATTTTGCAAAGCATAAAATAGCAAGTGTTTGCTTCACCCAAAATGTTTTAATTCAAATCAATGATTTAACTTCCAAATAAAATTTAAACTACATCAACAAAGTAAACCTCACGTTAGTTTTCCTCACACCTGTTTATAGTGGCAATAAAGATGGAATATTGGTACAATTAATGAGCACCTGAGGGACACCTGAGGGACAACTGAAAGATGCCTGAAGGATGCTGCAGCTCTCACTCCAAACACAGGTTTCTTCATACCCAGAGTGTGTTGGACATGCCTCAGAGGACAAGGAGCCCCGGTGGAGATGGGTCAGGAGCATGGGAAGGCATTTGGGCAGCTGCCGGGAGCAGAATGGGGAGGGGTGCAGAGGGCAGAGCACAGCCTGGTGTCTGGTGTGGGAGAGGCACTTGTGTCACAAAAGCCCAGGACACGGCAGAAAGCCCTACAGCAGCAGTCCAGCTGTAGGCTGAACAGGAAGGGCCAGAGCATCTCAGGATCACTGAAGCCCTAGGCCACCTTGAGGGAGGGCCCATTGAAGGGTGAAAGCTGTCCTGCCTTGATGATGAGCATCCTTCACTAGCAGCTCCAGTTACAGGTAAAACTTGCCCTACCCAGTTCCTGGGGGTCCCAACCCTGACTGCAGGATGTTGTGTGGATTCCTTGCTTTTGATGGCCTCATGTCTACTTACCATCTATCCACCAGAGAGGAAAAAGAAAATGTATACAGATAAAGGAGGAAAAAGAGGTAAAAACCTATGTTAACCATTAGCAGTCCCATACACTAGTGAAGGAGGGGGAATATATTCCAGCCTGTGACACTCCAGAGGCTGAGACATAGCACCTTGCACTTCTATAATCAGATGAAGAAAGAAGCCCCTTTCTCTCTGCTTTCCTGGATCTGCCTACTGACCACAAACATCTCTCCTCTCAGCTTTCTCAACCTTTGATGCATGGTGGACAACCTCACCATGCCAAGGAAGATCAGGGCAAATACACAGAGCTCATCTGAACACACAAGAAATCCCTGTTAGACTAAGAGGAAAGTGATGGCTAAGGGAGGAAGTGGAGCAGAAAGCTGGCCAGAGGCTGGGCTGTGTCTAATCATCTGGCTCAGATCCCTCAATCACCCATCAAACCACCTGGCCATTACCAGAAAAGTCACTCCAGGAGGGACACACCTGTGCCTCCTAACCGAGTCTGTGTACACACAAAGGGCACCCTCACCTCTCTAACAATATTTTTGAAGTCACTGAGGTAGGTACAAAACAAAACAAAACAAAACAAAAAGACCCCTAGCATCGTCTACCCTGAACTCCTGTAGCAAATGGGAAAATCTCACATCCCAACCTGAGCCAAAGCCCAATGCTCCTATGAAGACCAGTGCCACACAGCCACCAGCTCACCCAGTCCCTGACTTGCTGCCAGGATTCCCACCTGCTCCATGCCTCACCACTTGCTGTGTGATATTGACAGTGCACAATCCAGATGTTTTTGGCAGGAGCTGCTTCCTAGGTGGCATTAATGAGAAAAGGTGAGAAACCACGAGGACACCACACTTGCAACACAAGGACATGAAGGTTAAGATTCATTGCTCTTCTTAAGGCTAAGACTGATTCTTTGGGGAAGATGATGCTTCTCCTGGGGAATTTCTTAACTGTCTTCACGTTTACCCTGTAGATCTATGGCTCAATTGCAAGAATCTCCAATAAGCTCCTCAGCTTAACATCTGGGGGGACTTGCATTAGTGAGAATTGCTTGGTCTAATTCACTCCCCAGGCACTTTTGGAGTCCAGTTCTCAGGTGATTCAGGACAGGTCACTGGGGGCTCCTAGCCACTCCGAGGTCATATACTGCCGGTGGGACTGTGTGATCACAAATAATAGCTTTTAAAAGTCTGATTCTATGACAATTACAGAACAGAATTCAAAAATTAGAATTAACTTTTTTTTTTTTTTTTTGGTACTGGAGATAGAACTCCCGACCTTGTGCTTTGGAGGCAGGTGGCGGAACCACTGAGCTAAATCCCTGGCCCTAGAATTAACTTCTATTCCACCTTTTCTCTATATGGTTGCAAAACAAGCCAAAAAAACTAATAATAAACATTTCCTTGAGAAGGAGATCACACTTGTGTTTCCAAGAAGAATAGCTTATGAGGAAACTGTTGCCTCTTCAAACACACAGAAAACATTAGAACCCAAAGCAAGTGGGGAAACTGATGTACACGGAGATAAAAATGTCTACTCTTTCAGCAAATGTAAACTAAGAGAGGTGTATATGTCCAGTATGTTTCTTAGTCCTAGGGTCATAAAAAGAAATAAAGTATCACGAAATACTTTATTTCACACAATAAATCATCAAAAAAAAGTAGAAATGCTAAAAATTTTTAAATGGAATTTAAAGGGAGAGAAACCAGACACAGGAAGTACGTAGACTAGGTGGTGGGATCATGGGAAAAAGGTGGGATGCTGGAGGGCAGCCAGGCAAAACCCTCACCATACCTTGTTTCAAAATGCATGATGCCCTCAGATGAGGATCGAGATTGATTTTCAGTTCATTAATTTAGCACAGGAAAAATCCTTGTTCTTGTCAAGCTTCCGGTTCCCTCCTCTCTGTCCTAGCCTTCCCCAAGGACTGCCTGTTGAATCTGCTGGGCAGAGCTGCAACCTCCCAGCTTCTTCATACAGGGTTAACACCAGGTAGGCTATTTCCTTCAGTTCCACGAGGTAGGCATCATGATAATCTCCAAATAATCAGTAAGACTTTCAAATATGTCTTCACTTTTGTGTGATAGAATTTTCAGTTTTGGTCCCTTGCATTCTAAAGACATCCATTGCTTTTTTAAAATGCATGACATAATGAATTTTGCTGTTACGATGAACACTGAAAAGTTTTTCATAGTAACTTAGGTCAACCAAGACACATGCTTAGGAACTTACTGGAAGAATACTCACTTTTTCATTCACCTGGGTTTCAGTAATGCTTTTACCAATAAATTGCAAGACATTTAAATTATTTTCTGTAACTAATTAAATTATCTGTCTTGGGATTTTTACTTTCTGTCTGGGATGGTGGCCTGATGATGAGTGAGAAGGATCCTGATCCTAGGAGTTTGACACCAGCCTGGACAGTGGGGGGGAGAGAGAGAGAGAGAGAGAGAAATTAGTAAAGGAAGGGAAAAGAGAGAAGGAGAGGGGAGAAAAGGAGGAGTGACAGGAGAAACAAGGGACAGAAATGGCAGAAACAGGAGGAGACAGGGAAGAGAAAGAAAAAGATGGAGAGGAGAGGAAAAGAAAGCAAACATTTACTTTTTAATAGTTTTATGCAAGTGATTTTTAATTTGAATATTTAATTGACAAAATCACATATATTCAAGGCACACATGATATATGTATGCATTGTGTCATGATTATCAGTGAAAAACATTTTTAAATCAAAATTATTTTACTTTGGGAGTGAGTGATGTAAAGAGTCATACGCAAATAAGTAAACAGTTAATGTCCAAGAATACTGAATTGATTCATAAAAAATAAAGGTAACATTTTTTAAAACTTTGCAACTGAATTTCCCTACTGTCAATGAATTTGAAGAAAGAAACAGACCTCTGAGTTTATAAAAGCTTGTGGAGTCATCATGATCAATAACAGCAGGTCAAGTTGTTCTTATCAAGACACTGTCTGTCAGCCTGGCATGGTGTTCCAGGCCTATAATCCTAGGACTCTGGGAGGCTGAGGCAAGAGGAACCTAAGTCCAAGTTGTCCTTGGGCAATTTAGGAAGATCTTATCTCAAAATAAAAATGGGCTGGAGATGTAGCTCAGTGGAACAGCATCCCTGGCTTTGCCTTCAGTACCACACATTAAAAAAAAGATATCTATCAAGGTATTATCATATTTTACAGATTATTTTGGATGTCATATATGGGGAAGTCAGAACCTGTTGATCCATAGGAACCAGGCAGTCAACCCACACAGATACACCTGTTAGACAGACTCCCCCCGCCCACCCTGCACATGCACACTGCTCAGGAAAACACCAGTAGCATCCTGCAACCAAAAGTACAAGGGATACCTTTGGAGTCCCAGTCTGGAGTCTCATTTTCTGTCAAGGGGAACAGAGTGGGGAGTGAGGATGACTCTCAGGGTTTGGGGACAGTGAGCAGATCTGAGATGGAAATGACATCAAGACCTCTGGTAAGGCTGGGCACATCCCGGTCCCTGCTCCCATCTGCTCCACCCACAGGCCAGCCAACCGGCCTGCTTATACCACCCACCAATTGGCCCCAGGGCCAACACAATGAGGCCTGTGGGTGGGCTTCTCAGGGTTTTTCCAGTTACAAAAGCGGGAGAAACAGTCAGGGGGAAAGGGTCCTTCTGTGTTACTAAGGGTAGAGTAAGTGACTCCACACAGGAAATACAAGGTTCTCTATGCTTCCCTATATATTGCACTGGCTACCCAGGAATTGAGTCCCACATCAGCTCTAAGGTGAGGGCTTCTGAGCCACTGAGGACTTGCTAAGCACAGAGCGAACTGCTAAGCCTAAACACGAACCAAGGGAGAAACTTCTGCCCCCTGTGCCAAAACAGAATCCAGTACCATTCCTGTGTCACCATACACACTCTGTGAAAGCAGAGGGCTGAGAATTTGCACAAGGAAATATGGTATATGTACTGGTCACTAAGAGGAGGAGAAGTCCTGCCAATGAGAAACTATCGGGAGTACCAGTCAAGCCTTGCCTCCAACCTCCTAGCTCCAGCATTTCAGGGGACCTCAGACCACAGCCAGGGAGTGCAGGCTGAGAGGGGTGGTTGGCTCCTAGGTACTTATTATGCCAGGTGGGCCTTTGTTTTCTACAGAGTGAAGAACTTTTTCAAATAAAGTCATGCATCACAGAAAATGGGGGCAGGTTGGGAAATGCAACATCTACAATTGTTTTCACTGTGGAATATCATAGGATGTACTTAAACAAAGATGGCTAAGACGTCACTGGCTGATTCAATCTGATGAAACCATTTTCATATATGCAGTTTGTCCTTGACAGAAATGTCTTATGTGGTGCATCCCTACAGAGGACAGTGTTATGGTTTTTCTCCATTTAACCTAAAATTAACTGTCATTAATGATATATTTATCATGTTTTCTCAAGTTTGCTAAAGAAGGAAGAAACACAAGCAATGTAGTTAATATGATAGGAAGCTCAGCCCCTCTTGGCCCACCTGAAACTACTAAGGGCTCGACAGACACACTCAACTCATTTTCACACTTTTCTAGGCATACATGTGAACACAAGAACAACATATGGACTGGGTGTACATGTGCGATTTAGAAAATCTCATTTTCTAATGAGATTCATTGCTTTTGAGACTTACTCATAGAGAGACCTAGTTGAGTTCCTTTAAAGCCAGCCTTTTATTATTTCATTACGACAAAATGATTATATGAATATCCATGATAGATGACAATGCAATCTGCTTGTTACTACTGGACTGCACATGTGGAGGTTTGCTCAAGCAAATACTCCCAAGGGAAGCCTGCAGACTTTGGATCCTGGGTGCCCCTCTGGGGCTTTGTCACAATGCCATGGGGCAGTCCCAGAGCAAACAACAGCAGTGCGCTAGTCCCTTCTCTGGTCTCCGCCAACTACTAACTCCGTGAGATTTGAGATTTTTTATAAATCTCAAGGGTAAAATGGTATTTAATTTTTAATTTGGCAAGAAAATAAGAATGCTTAGCACATTTTCCTCATCAGAAGAATGACACACATAGTTCTTTATAGGAGGAGGACTAACATTTCATTTAGAAGATGATTATGTATTGTACTCTGACATAGCCTAGGAACCAACTCACTTGGAACAATATTGTTTAGAATCTGAAATCACTACAAAGTCTTTTGAAAGAAATTATATTACAAAATATTATAATCTGCATCATTATAATCCATTAACAGAAAAACGATTCTAAAAGCATTCTGTTCAGATTTTTATAACTTCTAATAATATTCCATTAACATCTATAGGTTTCAGTGTGATAGCCAACCTGACTCCATTTGTAGAGTTGAGTGATTCCAGGTGGTTGCCTTCCCCTTCCCCCATGGGAGTCCCCCCAGTTAATGCATGACAGATTGCTGCATCCTGTGTAAGTTTGCAACTATATTATCTTTACAACCTTATAAACAGGATACTCTGCACCTGTGTGATATTTTGTTTCAATTAAACTGTGTGAAAATTCCCCTGACCCCCATTAATTTAGCAAAGTTTTGTTCTTGTGAAATTCTCCTTGCCCGCCCCCTCTCCCCAAGCCCTCCCCAATTAGAGGAGCCGCTTAAAAATACCCCAAAAGCTGCTTTTCCTTTGTCGAGAGTTTTTCTGGCTTATGACAATAATAAAGGGCTTAATTTGGCTCAGAGTGTGACGCATCTCTATAGTTCCAACTCGCTCACCCTATAACATCAGGATATCTTTGTCAGATAAAAGGGCCGAAAACCAAGACCAGACCAGGCCACAACAAGCCTTTATTAGGGGAATAGATCTGCCGGGCTGTCTCTGAACAAAGGAGAGACAAAAGCAATATGGCCGGGGCAGGGAGAGTCTTTTATAGAGACTAGGGTAGGGTTTGTAGGGGCTGAGGCGGGGTTGAATGCCGTAGTGACTAGAGAATGGAGGAGCCGGTGACGTCACTAGCTGGTAGGAGGTGAGCAAGTATTAGGTTACTCTCTAGGCGGGAACAGGGGCATGCTGGGAAGAAGGGTTTGTTCTTTGGTGGGAGCAACCATCTTGGCATGATGTCATACAGGGCAGGGGGCAAGGCACATAGGAAGAGGGCAGCTACTATACATGATAGCTGCTGAGGTAGTGGGAGACCTATCTTAAATTGTGAAAACATAAGCATTAGTATATATCTCAAAAACAATTTTAATTAAATACCTTTAAATGATCAAACACTAACAATTTAAGGGTTACTACATTGGAAACACTTTGCTTGCTGATACAGTCAAATTGACTACTGGAATGTAGCCACTTTGCCTGGATGTCCCTTCATGGTCCTCAAACACAAGTAATAATAATGGTCACTGGAACAACTAAGGCAGAACTTTCTTCTGAATTCTCAGCACTAAGGAGCAATTTCCTGCCTCAACCTTCACAGTGAGGATACTGGATCCCATACAAGAGCTCCAGATACGGCTGTCACCACACTCCTCTAAACTTGAGGGAAATGGGCTTCACAAGTAAGTCTTACTTGAATTCTGGCAGTCGAGGCCACAGTCCAAAAGCTGATCTCAGAATCAGAAAGCCTTAACTGCATAAATCACCACTGGCAGACAAGGCTCCTGAGGACCCCTGAGTGCTAATCCAAGTTTGCAGTGTGTCCTAGGTCACGTCCACACAGTCTCTACAGGCCAACAATGCACAGCTTGGGAGGCAGCTTACTGTAGACAGCTAAACTAGTTAGAAAATATTATGAGGCAGGTAGGTAAGGCTGGCCCTCAGCACAGAAAACTATTGAGACACATTTACTAAAAGGTCAGGATTCAAAAAGGAAGAACTACTACACTCACATATTTCCCCTAAGGATGAATAGCAGTGATTGATATTCTAAATAGACATCAATCACCTTTACTGGGGAGCAAAACTTCTCTAGCTAGACCATTCCTTCCAGGAAATCCTTCCTTGTACGCTTGCTACTACGTGACTAGCTTCCCCATTTGATTCCCATTTAATCAATATGACCTAAGTGACTATAATTGTAATCTTACTGGTTAATCATAGTTTTGTCCTACCTTGTGATTTCCCATTGGATCAATATTACCTAGGTGACAATAATTGTAATCTTAATAGTTGACTGTAGTTTTGTCCCACCTCGTAAGGCCTCATAGTTCCTGGCTTTGTTCAATAAAACAAAGAGAAGCGAGGTGGGTGGGCAACCCATTTTCCATCTCCCTTCTGTCTCTTAGTATATGTGCTGCCAAAGCAAGCACTCTTCTGTCTCTTAGATGGAAGCTATCTTTCTCTCAATAAATTCTTCCTACTCTTAATCTCCATTGTTCCTAGAATTCATTCTTCGATTTTAGAGAAAACGAACTCAGCGTTTTGGATATCTAGCACTCTGGGAGTTATAATATTTTGCTTATTTAGATTATTTCCTTTATTTGAATTACTTGGCACCCTATATCAAGCCTCCAGCTCCTTGTGGTTATAACGAACTGTTATCAGTTCAGGCCTATGAACAAGGTCCTGGACTGAGGGCAGATGCTGAGGTTTTAAATGTCCTTTAGTTTAAAAATACACAAACAGGGGGCCAGGGATTTAGCTCAGTGGTTTCACTGCCTGCTGCACAAGTGCAAGGACCCGAGTTCAATCCCCAGTACCAAAAAAACAACAAAGAAAATTAAAAAACACAAACAGGAAGAGAGAGAAAATTTGTTGTCCCTCCTGAAACTTTCCTTAGTGGTTACTCACTGGACAGGCTGACCAGAAGTTATGCTCCTTCTTCCTATAGCAGAGATCTTTCTTCCTGTTACAGAAAAATCAGATTAAATTTACCCATAATCTGTGTGTGTGTGTGTGCGCGCTGGTGCGTGCATATGCATGTGTCTGAGAGGGTAAAGTTCACAAGGAGTAGTTATCACATGTCAACAATTATGTAAACAACCCTAAGTTTTGACCACATACCATTGCTAAATTTTCAACCACTCCTAGTATTCTATTCTAAAGTTGAAAGACGCAATATTGAAGCAGAAGAACATAAAGACATTCCAAGGGAGGATGCTCTTTCATCAGTTGGTTGAAAATGGCATCAAAAGCAATCCTGGGTTAAATCAAGAATGTGTGGAGAAAAATATCAACTCACCACATGCCCTGGGTACTCCTAGAAAAAGTCAGGAACTTCAGGACCAGGCCCTGCCCTCCAGCAGGGGAGGTAACCCACAGCTGGGGATTTCCTCTAGATGCCTTAGACTTTTCCAGGGGAAAGAACAGATTTATATTAATAGTCAACAAGAGGCAAGAGCTCGATGGAAAAAAAGATATTGTGTAACAAAAGGTAGCACATGGACAGGAAGTGGACATGGACAGGAAGTGGACATAGAACATGGACAGGTAGCACTATGACAGGAAGAGCCTTCTTGAGTAAAAAACTGAAGTCACAAAACAGTATAGAGATGCTTATTGCATGTTGCAAGAATATTACACACGTCTGTGCTGATGTAAGAAAAGAATTTATGAAAAGCGTACTAAACCCATGGTTAACGCTGTCATTATGTTTTATATGTACCTTTAGGTGACCACATGGAGAGGCAACCTGTGCCTCAAGCTTGAGGTCCAGGGAGAGGTGTTGACCATGTGACCAGTACTGTGAGAGAGCCAGGGGCTGCACAACCACCAAGAACAAAGACCCTGGAGCAGCTGAGCCTGGCAGGGCACTGAAGAGGTGGAGCCTTGCTCAAGTTATGAGGCCAAGTCCTGTTGGATGCTCTGTCTTACACCAGAGAAGAGGATAGACAGGACAGGCCCCGTGAAGGCATCAGGACCAGGCTTCATGGGGGCATGTGTGACCAGAAATAGAAAAAGAGGATTGGCCTCCTGGACTACTGCTGGCCAGAAACAAATGGACCATCACGGGCAGATGCAGGTTACCAAACCAAGAAGGAACCTGGTCGCCACATTCAAATTCATTCACCCTAACAGTAAGCTTCAAGAGATACTTATTGTATTAGAGCCTCACTATAAGGAGTAGCACTGATTTAGTGTACAAAAATAATTAGGGAAAAAACCCCAAACAAATAGTGCTCAAATAGAACCTGATACTCAGAACCCTGGGCTCCTAGTGTGGCAAACACAGTGAAGGGGACATTATGGCTTGACTCACAGTGGCCTGAGCTAGTGTTCCACAAATAAATACTTCTTAGGACAAAGTAAGCTGTTCCATATGCTTTCTTTAAGTAATAATCTAACAAAGTGCACTAAAATTGCCCTTCACAAGCTGTCACAACTGAGCACCAATGCATCCACAATGGGCCAAGCATGGGACATCAAGTCAAAGAAGCATATACTTTAGACCCAGCAATTCTGCCTAGGAGTTTACCTGAGGAAGTAACAAGGTGAGCACAAATACACACTGGCAGATGCTCACTGCTGTGTCACTTTGAGGATTTCACTTGAAACTCTCCAAACTTCAGGATCACTGCAGAAATAGGGCTTTAACTTCTTCATCTTAGTTTCCCCTCTGGGTTCCATCAAGGCACAAAAAAATAAGGATTTCCCAAGAGCTCTGAAAAGATATACATAATATTTTTGTTCCCCTGGTGCTAAGCCCCAACTTCTTGTACTCTTTATCTCCACTATTGCCCAGATCCCAGATTCAGCCAAGTCCAAGGGGTTTAGGGACCTATAAAGCTCCACCAGCCTCCAGATGCTCCTGGTGGAGAAGAGCTATCTGGAGAGGTGTATGCCATCATAAGCAGACATAGCAGAATTTGAAGCCCTCTCCAGCCAAATCTTATCATTCCCTATTGGGATAATCATGTCAAGTGTTATGAAAAGGAAGAGCCCAGACTGCTAGGAGTGAAGACGGCTTTGGGATAATAGGGCTCTGCCAATGTGGAAGACATAACAGGCAATGGAGCTACAGATGGTAAAGATGGTGAGGACACGGGTCCTTCTAATCTGAGGAAGAGGAAGAAAGTGAAGGAGGAGAATAGTGGAATGAAACCAGGCTGGTAAGACTTGGAGGGCAAGACTAGGAGGTTAAGGCCAAGTGACTAAGTCATGTGGATAAGGCAGGGTGGTCAAGGCCAGGTATAGCCAGTTTTTAAGGGTAGTGGACCTGGCCAGGGGGCTTTGGCTATGAGTAATGCCAATATATTGAGGCCAAGAGACTAAGGCCAGGAGCATACTAAATCTAGGTGGGTTTGCTAAGGCCAGGACGTCACTGCCAGGAGCTTATACCAAATGGATATGACAAAGTGGTTAAGGTCAGATGAGTAAGGCCAGGAGGCTAATGCAAACTGGGTTAAAGCCAGTTTTGATTAATCCAGGTGACTAAAGCCAGGTGGCTTAGGCCTAGAAGGTGAGACCAGAGGAGGTTAAGTAGAGTCATGTGGTTAAAGCCAGTTAGACAAGGCTTAGTGCTTAAGACCAGGTAGGTAGTATCGGCACAGTAAGGTCAGGTGGATACTGCCTAAACCTTAAGACCTTGGCTGGATTTGGGCCATGTCGGAGTCCTACTTTGACTCAGATCTGAGGACATAAAGTTACTCATCCTCAGCTTCCTAACTGCACATGAGGTGAAGAATCTGGACAGCACTGTGGGAAGCTCTTAGGAGATCACAGCCACTCCTCATGTTACCTCTCTTAAATCATCACTGTCATGGTCTAATGGGACATTTGGGAGAAATGCACCCCTACTCCAAACAGCACACGTGGGAGGACAACCACGGTGTCCCTTGCTCAGTGTCAAGGCCAAGGGTGTCTGGCCCCATGTCCTCTGTGGATCACTGATGCCCCACTTCTTCCATATGGTTACCATAGAAGAGCTGCTCTCTGAAGTTATTTGGCTGGTGACTCCCTTCCTCCTTCAGCATTACAGCTGGGGAAAGAAGAGACTGTGACACATTGTGTAAAATATACAGGGTCAGGAATGGAGGTGGAGGCAGAAGCAAACCTGTAGTATGGATAGGAAACACCACAAGAACAGCACCTGTTTACCACCTGATGATGAATCCTGCCTCCATGGAACTCAGCCAAACCATGCCCATTGCTGTGCTCTCAAACACCTAGGCAGGGTCAGCAGTGATGGCAACTGCCATGCTTATGTTTATAAATAACACGTTGTCCCCATTCGCAGAAATCAGTTCCTGATATACATCAACACAGCACTGCAAGAGGTATGTGAATCGCCTGCTGAGCAGTGGATACCCTGGCATCCACCTGAGGGTGTAGCCTTTCTTCCTCCCCAATCCCCACATTTATGTGGTCCAGCTGCATCCTCATCTGCCTGCCTTCACTGTCTAGCTGTGGCCTTTCCTTAGTCCTCATGCCCAGATCTGCACATTCCACCTGCAAGGCAGATTGTCTCTGATGTTTCTCAGTTCTGCTTGTATGTCACAGTGTCACCCCAGGATATGACATGACGAACACAACAATCTCATTGTAATCTGATGTCAAGAAACCCAAAGTCCCAGAAACCACACACAGCCACCACTGTTGGGGGGAAGACTTGTGTCTCGACCCAAGGCCTGTACTCTCAGGACAACCCGCTTGGTCTCGAACACAGCCCTGCTTCCTTCCCAGGAAATGTCTCTTCATACTTATTTTAGCCACGATTCTCACAGCAGTTGTCCATAGTTAGCTGGCCAGGCCTCTACCTGAAGTCTGAGGAGGGATAAAGGCACTAGACTTTCTCTTCAAGCCTCAATTAGTGACACAAAGTTGAAGGGGAACTGGAAGACACAAGGACCAGGACATAAAGGTAAGTGGTTGAGAAGAAGAGAAGAGAATGATGCAAACCCATAGACCAGTGCCAAACTATTGGCAGAAGTTTTAACAGCTATGATTCCAGTTATGGTCATGTTCTATACAGTGACATTTTGATCAACTATGGACTGCATATATGACAGTTCTACACAATTACATTGCCTAGTGATATAATGGCCATGTTAGTTTGTGTAAATATACTCTGTGATGTTCTCACAACAATGAAATCACCTAACGACAATTTTCTCAAAGTATTTGTCTCTTTAAGCAAAACATGAGCATATATTTGCAAATAAGCTTCATGTTGTTCCAAGAAAATCCTTAAAATAAATTCCTCTTACATATGCTCCTTAAAATTGTTTCTGTCTTGTCTACTCCACAAAGAAGCTAAGATAGAAAAGCTGACTTGTAGCTGGGTGTGATGGTATAGCCAGCCCTAGAACTCTGGGAGGCTGAGGCAGGAGTATTACACATTTGAGCCCAGATCGGGCAGTTTAATGATTTAGCAAAGCCCTGTCTCCAAATACAAAATAAAACAAGGCTGGGATTGCAGCTCAATGCAAAGGCCCTAGATTTAATTCCCAGTGCCAAACCAAACAACAACAGCAGCAACAAAAAAGAAAGAAAGAAAGAAAAAAGAAAGGAAGGAAGGAAAAAGAAAACCTGGCTAATATTAAAAAACCTACAGCCTTGATTTGCTAATTCCATTGCCCACATTTCCAGAGTTTCAGTGAGGTCTCCTTCCTTCTGGCTTTCTCAGTGAGAACAAATCAATGGGGAGCAGGTGAGAACATAAAATCAATACCAGAGCTGGCTTTCTCTGCCACACTACAGCCATCTGGGCCTCAATTACTCTTTGTCGGGGCACTCACTGTCCTTCATTGTGGGTCAATCAGCAGCTTCCCTGGCATCCTCCCACTAGATGCCTGTATCAACTAAACTTATTTCCAGAAACTGCAAAATCAACCTCACCTGGGAGCCACTGGCTTAAGGACATTATTCCCAGGGCCACACTGCTTCTGAAACAGATCTCTCCAGAGTTGTATAAATAAATGCGCAACTCACTATATTCTCAACCCTAATTCAATTAAGAATGTTAAGACCTAGGGGCCGCAAATCTGACCTAAAAGGAAAAGAAAACCAAGCAGTGTGTCCTTGTAGCTCCTTGTAAGCAGTTATGGCACTAGTGCTAGCTTACCTATGGTGACTGTTACGAAAACAGAAAACAAGTCTATTTCATAGCAAAATTACTAAAATCCCAAAGGAAATGCAAGCTCTCCTTTCCATGAAATTAGAAAATAGAATTAGAATTAATAAAATTAGAAATTAGAAAATAAAAGCACCTCCTAGAACTCTCCTGTTTATAGACAATCTAAAGAACAGTAATACCAAATTTCTAGAAGCCATCACTGGCAGATAATGCCCTTCTGAGTGAGAATTAATCTTGAAAGGTGGGCTTCTATTATGCCTGAACCAGCACGCCTAGGACAGCTGAAGCTGCGATTACGGTGACAGGCCATATCGGGGTTCTGCTATGGTCTGAATGCGTATGTCCCTCCCCATTGATACGTTATAATCCTAATCCACTTATGCTGCTCTTGGAGATGAGGCCTCTGCTCTGCAAGGCAATCAGCTCATGAGAGTGGAGCCATCACAAACGTTGCTACTGCCCTTATAGAAGGGACTCCAGGGAGCCCCTTTGACCCTTCATCCATGTGAGGCTGTAATGGGAAGGCTCCATCTGTGAACCAGGAAACGAGCCCCCACTGAACACTGCATCTCTTGGGGCCTTTATTTAAACTTTTACCCTCCAGAACTGCAAGAAAGGAATTTCTGTCATTTGTAAGCAATCCAGTTTATGGTATTTTTGTTACAGCAGCATGATACAGACGGCCCCTAACTCCTGCCAGGTATGTTTGTCATCCCCTCCTAAATGAATTGACTTCTCTTAACACATAGGAAATTGGAAGTGAGAGAGTGACTTCTGAAATTAGGTCATTCCCTGTTCCCTTGGATCACTCACTTTGGGGAAAGCTGGTGGCCATGTTGTGAGGACATTTAAGCACCCCTGTGGAGAAGCTCTTGTGGGAGGAGCAAAGACCCTCTTCCCATAGGTTTGGGGAGCTTTTGGAAGCAGATCTCTGGCTCCTGACAAACCTTCTGATGGCTGCAGGCCTGCACAGCATATAGGCCACACAATTCATGAGACTCCAGGGCAGAAGGACTCAATCAGGACACTTGCTAATTCCTGACCCACTGCACTCGTGTGGGATAATAATATTTACTATCATTTGAGGCCACTGAATCTTGGGGTTATTTGTTTCATAGAACTTGATAACTAATGAACATTTAGAACTCTGTACATGGAGTGACCACACATCCGGGTCTTCCAGAGACTAAGAGGAACTCCTAGGATGTGGAACTTTTAGGGCCCAAGTCAGATAAGCCCCTGGCTAGCTCTGAAGTGCCAACTGCTTGATGGAGCTGTTAATACTAGTAGTGTCAACCAGGATCTGTCTGCTACTACAAGCATCAGCATCAACATTAATTACAAGTGGTGCATTCCATCCTGCTGAGCACAGCCTTCTATCTACATTCCCTCTTCCTGTGACAAAATGGTCCTTGCATCCAGGCCCCTAGTCTTTGCAGTACAGGGCCATGGACTGCACTTGTGTAAACCTGGTAGTTCTTATCTCAAAACCTGCAGCTGTATGGCAACACCAGCAATTCTGAGCCTCGGGGATCTGAGGCCCCTGTCTATACCACACCCCCACAGACGCCCTTCTTTAACTTCCTGCACCCTGACTGGTCCCTGTGTGAGTTTGGTCCTCTACTGACTCTACACATTAAGACAGTCCAAGGTCACACAAATTACATAATTAGAGCCAATTGTCAGAACTAATATATAAAAAATAGATCCAGTTATAGCGTCTCTATGATTTTACTATGAACCCATTCTTACTCATTAATATTTAGTAAATACAGTACTATAAACCTCAATCATGCAACCGTAAATATTGACTTAAAAATTATGACATACTCCCTGAACTACATCATTTATACAAGTCTTCCTTACATAGCCTGCAGGCTGTAACCTATAGAAACTTGATGACAAGTATCAAAACACAAATTACCCAATTTTTAAAATATATTTTGAAACTGCCATTCATTTTAAGATGAGTGTACTGGACTTTTCCTATGAAGTTTTTATATTCAAGACATAAACCTACTTCACATTAAGGAAAGATGAAGTTGCTAAATATATCAACATATAAACCAATAGCAAATGTACTCCTTGGCCACAACTAACCTTAATTTTTCTTAGAAAAAAGTCTATATTTGACCATTGCATTTGCAGTAATTAGAATCAAAAGTTGGTTATCCTATCTTAGATAAAACTGCATTATTAATAGCAGCAATCACAGTGAACACATGTTCCCAGAACACATCTTGCTGCTAGAAAAAGCCAAACCAATGAGATTTTTGAAATTAAATACAATTATTTTGCTTTGTTTACCAAACTTACTAGCGCTTACTATACGCCAGGCTTTAAAATGTGACTGATTTCCCAGAGAATGGGATCCTGTTAATGCCATCATTTTTTAAAATGGGCAAGTGACCACAAGTCTCATAACCCCATGATGATGCTCATTGGCCCCAGATCAAGTACACAGTCCTAAGCAGGACAGATGATGTTGGACTGAAGTGATACCCTGCTGTAGTCAGGAGGATTTGGCAAGGGAATACATTAAATACAGGACACATAATTTCTAAGATTATTTTATGATAATTACCCAAAAAGTCAAATAAAAGGAGTGCAAGAGATTAACCACACACTAGAAGCCCAAAGGATTCAGCTGAGGGCCTAGATCCCAGCAGTTTCCCACACAAGTCCAGCTGAAGGCTTAGAGTCCAAGGCAATGTCCTCCTCGAGTCCAGCCAGTGTCCTAGAGCCCACGGCAATGTCTCATGCTTGTCCGTATTGAGGGTCTGGACCTGGAAGGCCCAAAGGCCAGTAGTGGAAGCCAGAAAATCTATACTGGTGAGATGAAGGATTTGTGTCACCAGGCTGAGGGATCCACATTGGAGCCAGAAAGTGATGCTCACGGTAAAGATCAGAGGTCCCCTGATGAAAACAGCAGCCATTCCCAGCAACAGCAAGACCCTGAGCTCCTCCTCTGACAAGAACAGCCTAGTTCCCATCAGGAAAACCAGCTGCAGCAAGCTTCTAGAAAAATCAACAGCCCACAGTCTTCCCCTCCTGTTCTCTCTTTTTTTAAAAATTAATTTTATTAGTACACTTTAGGTATACAACACATTTACATTCATCATGGGAAATTTGCACCTTTACATAATCTCTCTTGGTTCTTTTTTTTCCCCTATTTCCCTACCCTCCCTTCAACCCCACCATCCCTCCCTATTTACGAAGATTTTGTTTCCATTTTTTCATTTTCTCATATTAATTCCATTCCTTTCTTTCCTTTCCCCTACCCCTCTCACTTCCCCTTCCCCTTTGCCCCTTTTCTTCCTATTTCACATTATCTATTATACCTTTTAGTCCTTATTGACACTTTCAGTTTCTCACACTAGAGAAACTATTTGGTATTTACATATGTGTCCTATTTATTTCACTTAAGAGTATCACCTCAATGTGCATCCATTTAGAACATCTCTAATTTCTTATTTTTTATGGCTGAGTAGTATTCCATTTTATTAAAAAAAACACATTTTCTTTATCTAGTCCCAGATGATGGGCTATTGGGCTGCTTCCAAGTTTTAGCTATTACAAATTGTGCTGCTATGAACATGGGTGCACATATATCACTGTGGTATGATTCTTTTAATTCTTTGGGGAAGATACTCAGCAGGGGAATAGCTGGTCAAATGGAACTTCCAGTCCTAGTTCTTTGAGGTATCTCCATGCTGATTTCTACAGTGGTTGTACCAGTCTGCACTCCCACCAACAGCGGAGCAGGGTTCCTCTTTCCCCACAGTCCTACCAGCATTTGTTATTGGTTGATTTTATAGTAGCAGCCATTCTTTCTGGGGTGAGGTGGAATCTCAGCATTGTTTTCATTTGCATCTCTCAAATGACCAGTGATGTTGAACATTTTTTCATGTTTATTTGCTATTTCTACTTCTTTGTGTGAGAAATGTCTGTTCATTTCAGATGCCCATTTTTGGACTGGGTCTTTAAATTTGGGAGGTCAGATTTTTTAAAGTCCTTTATAGATTCGAGATAGTAGACCTTTGTCTGAGGAACAGCAGATGAAAATTTTTTCCCACATTGTGGGTTGTCTCTTCACTCTGTTGGTGGTTTCTCTTGCTGTGCAGAAGCTTTTTAATAGGAAGAGATCCCACTTGTTGTTTGTGCTAGTCATGGGCAACTGAGGTTTTGTTCATAAAATCTTTTCCTACACCAATGTCTCCCAGAGTTCTACCTAACCTCTGTTCCACCTGATTCAGCATTTCTGTTTTAATATTTAGATTTTTAATCCATTTTGATTTTAGTTTAGTGCATGGTGAGAGATATAGGTCTAGTTTTAATCTTTGGCAAATTGAATCCCAGTTTTTCCAGCACCATTTATTAAAGAGGCTATCTTTCCTCCAGTGAGGGTGTTTGGCTCCTTTGGGGAAGATGAGGTGGCTAAGTGTATCTACATGAACAACAGACTCACTGAGAGAGAAATAAGGCAAACAATCCTTTCACAATAGCATCCAAAAAAACTGAAATACCTAGGAATCAACCTAACAAAAGAAATCAAGAGCCAGGGATTTAGCTCTGTGGTGCCACGCCTGCCTTGCAAGTGCAAGGTCCTGAGTTCCACCCCTGGTACCAAAAAAAAAAAAAATTGATATTAAAACAAAAGAAATCAAAGTCCTCTTCTCTGAAAAGTATAGCACTCTTAAAAGAGAGATTGAAGATGATATCAGAAAATGGACAAATACCCCTTGCTCCTGGATAGGAAGAATCAACATAGTGAAAATGGCCATACTTCCAAAACTGCTATATAGATTCAATGCAATCCCAATTGAAATTCCAGAAGTATACTTCATGGAGCTTGAGAAAACAATCCAAAAATTCATTTGGAACAAGAAGAGACCTAGAATAGCAAAAGCAATTCTAGGTAACAGAGACATGGCAGGGGGTATCACAATCCCCAACTTGAAACTATACTACAAAACTATTGTGATAAAAACAGCATGGTACTGGCTAAGAAACAGACCTGAGGACCAGTGGAACAGATTAGAAGATGCAGAAACAACTCCAGTTCTCTTTTTTATGGCTATTGGTAACAGTCATCAGGTGGATCCTCCACACCCAGACCACGCTGATTCAGTTCAGCTGGGTGATACAAGTTGACCATTATTAGTTAATCCACCACACACCCCATCTCACCACACTGCTGTGTGGCTCCTCCCTTTATACTCAATGTCCCAGCCACGCAGCCCTGTCACACCTCTAGGTGCATCTCTCCCCGGAGGACTCAGGGCAGCCCATAGGTGGTGGAGACTGAGGGTATCTATTAGCTGCAGCCAGGGAAGTGAGGGAAGAAATGTGAAGACAGATCAAGTACCCTTGGAGGTCTCCCTGAGGGAGGTAGGGGAATCAGTACCCACTGGTGGCAGAATGGCCATACTGGACACAAACACAGAAGAACCTCAGCCTTGCCTGTGTGATCCCTCCTGCCTCTTATTTCTACTTATACTTTCTAATTTACTAATTCATTTTCTATTGCCTAGCTCTCCTTGAATAGCAAGGATATGCTATTCTATGCTGGAACATCTATAAGGGCAGGAATTTTGCCTGGTAAGAAAACAGCTGAAGCAAGGTCTATACAATCTGGACTGATGAGGTTCACAAACCAGGTTCCAAGAAGGGATTGGGAGAAGGATGTAGGGGGCCACCCAGGAAATTGAATTTTGAGGATTACAATTTGTCACATCTTCTCAACTCTGAATCTTTGGCAAAGGAGCAACTACAGACAATCTGTAAACAAATGACCATGACTGTGTTCCAATAAAACTTTATTTACAAAATCCAGTAGTAGGCCACATCTGGTGCACAGGCAGATCTTTACTACCTGAAATTCAAGTACAAAAAGAAGAAAACAGCAAGATAAGGAACTAAATAAAGGGATGGAAGAACAGAAGTTTTAAAAACTATAGGGCCCGGGATTTAGCTCAGTGATGCTGTTGTCTGACTCGAAAGTGCAAGGTCCTGAGTTCGATCCCTGGGACCGCAAAATAAATAAATACATAAATATAAAAATAAAAACTATAATAATGACATGAAAAGATGAAAATGATGCTGTGAACAGTAGGTATTTACCAGACACACTGAAAGAGTCCACAATGACCAACTAGAGACAAAGCCACAAATGCAAATATTAGGGTTCTGTGTATGTCTTGACCTCCTGGCTCAGGAAGCATTTGATAAAGTCATTGGCTACTTTGACTCAACAAATGTCTTCACACTTGAACATAGTAATGCTACAACCAGCATAGTGATTGTTAATTAAAGGTCAAAAGCACTCCAAGGCCAGATAAGAGCATGGAAGAGCAATAATACTGCCTCATGATACCTGCACCGATTAGACAAGGTAACAAAAAAGGAAGCACTTATGAAAATCATCAGAAAAAATTTTTTTAAATCAATAGCTTCCCTTTATATCAGCAATTATTTTGGTTAAAAAACACAAAAATTAAATCCCTTTCACAATAGCCATAAAAGTGCAAACAATCAGGAGATTGTTAATATTGAAAAGTACCTACAGCCAAGAAGAAAGCTACCTTACTGGTAGGTCCAGTGAGATGCATTGGAGTAGGGGTGAGAGCCTTGATCCGGGCACAGGGCTGTTTGTTATATAGCTTTGAGATTATTCCAAATGTGCAGTTTGATATATTGGAGTGTATTCCCCCACTCTGTCACAGAATGTGATATCTTAGACTCCTGTTTAAGAATTTTAGAGTAAACTCACCCTCCTCGGGGAATTTTATGTCACACCTTGTCAGACTGCCCAAATATGTAGTACTGACTTCAACTACTGGACTTCAACATTCATATAAACTCAAGAGTTTGGCAGACACTTAGGGTGCAGCAGGAGTGTGCTCTGCTGGCCGCTCTGAATGTCCAACTCAGACTGCCAGAGGATGTCACTGGTTAGCCTAGGAGCTTTGAGGTTTTGCCTACCAACACTACCTTCTAGCATTTGATATCCAGGGCATTGTGGATCTCTGTGGTAATGTGAGCCAGCTTCTTCAGGGAACCACTCACAGAAAGGCACATGTCAACCTTCAATGCATCCCGTGGAAGCCTATGGAGATTGCTTCCTAACTGAGGAACTGAACGCAATAATTTTGGAACTTTCTATGTGGTTAATGTACCTCATCAACTGGATGTATTTCTCCTGAGGTTTGTTCTCATTATTCCTCCCAGTAAGCATTTCAAACATAAGAAAACATTTTTTTTTTGGTACGGCAATAAACAGTGTGAATCATGAAATCATCATAGATCATCTCGTATTTCTGCCATGTGCAATACTTTGGTGCCTCAGCCTAGAATTGCTAGTAGCCATCTTGGCATCTAAAGAGAATGTCGGGAGAGGATCCTGCTCCCAGAGGCAAGGTGCGCAGTCCTCTGGGGGCTGCCACCATCACACTTACAGGGGCTCATGGCCTTCCCTAAATCCCTACCTTGTATGGGCTGACCTACTTGACTGGCTTCTAACCCCCAGATTCTGGGCAAAGTGAGATCCAGTCTCAAGACACTGGATCTTCTCTTGTTGGCCCACATGTTTCCTCTCTCCCTGGCTCTGAGGAAGCCAGCCACCATGACATGAGGTGGCCTATGGGGCCTATGTAGCAAGGATCTAAGGGCAACTTCTAGCCAACAGCTTGCCAGGGACAGGATCCTGCCAGGATCTGGAACCAGTGATCTCAGAAGTGGGTCTTTCCTAAGCCAGGCATGGTGGCACATGCCTCCAATCTCAGCACTTTGGGAGATGATCTAAGTATGATTTTGTGAATCACACCATTTATTGCCACACAAAGAGAGGTTTCCTTATGTTCACAGTGCTTAATGGGAGAAATAATGGGAGCAAACCTCATCCACTTGTAATTATCCCCCAAAGGCCTTTTCCCCTAACACCATCACATGAGAGAGCAGGGATTCAACATCAGCCTAGCCGGTGTATGCATGTGTAACATGGGCTGTACTCTGCCATGAGTTACTCCATGTTGTATAGAATAGCAGCTTTCAGGCTGTGCCTTGGCCCTGAGTGACTCCATTTTATAAAACAGTCATGCATCCATTTTGAGTACAAATCCTGAGGCAGAAGGACTTGGCATCTTGTCTGTGCAAATAGATGAGCGCCAGATGTTGGACACATGGAACATATAGAAAGGAACAACCCCCAGCTGCACAGCACAATCAAATGCACAAAGATAAATAAGTTAATTGTGCTAATAAAAATGACCACCTGTCAACTTATCAAATTAAATCAGAGGCACATGGACATATGCTATGTCAAAGCCATATCAGAGAAAACCAGGGCTATGAGTTTATTGGACAAACCACAGGCCAATGACTGATGCAACCCTCACACCTGGACTGTATAAAAGGAGGGGTACCCAACACTGGGGTGTGGTGGGGACACACACACCAGCCTGTCTTCTCATCAGAACACCTGGTGAACACATCAGGAGGTTGGCAGGTAACAAACTCCAGCTCCTTGCCCCTCCCCTGTCCCATGCCTTGAGCAAGCTCTACCTGGTCTGTGATTTAATCAGGGTACCTGTGGTGACTTCATTTCTCTGTGAGTTATCTGTCTTTGCTTTCAGCTCTGCCTCAGATTCCTGCATCCACAGTTAACCCTTTCTTAGCCATTCTGTAACTCATGTTAGTGTGTGAAGTGTGGTCTGTGACTTGAGTGTTACAGATATTAGTACTTAAGATTAGCATAAAAGAACCTGTTACCACCAGCCTATTAGCTACCAAGTGAAAAACTGAATGCTCAATCAGCTCTTTTTGTTTTGTTATGGGCATCATGCTTTAGGCCCTTGAGTAGTTAGGCCCTTGCCACTCCCTTGGACACAGGGTATTACTATGCTGCCCAGCCTTGCCTCTAGCTCCTGTGTTTAGAAGCCCACCTGGTCACTTTTATAATCTGAAGAAATGCTGCTTGAATTTATTTTAGCAATTCAAACTCTTTCCTGCTGGAAATCCTATTAAATGAAAAATCAAATAGGAATTGTGACTGAAAATCCCAATGGTGGAACAAGCCAGCACATGGAGGTAATTTATTACAATAATAGCTCACAGTTTCTGCTGAGAATGCACTGTAGTAATGGGAATAAGCCTGGGAATGACTGGATTTCTTCTGCAGGACCAGCCAGGGAGGACAACATAACACACTTGTCACCTGGACAGGAGGGACATTCCCACTCCGATGACACATCCAAAGGGGAAGACAGGCAGGGCAGAGCTGGGAGACAGCTCTTCAGATGTCCTCAGATGCTAGGTTTACCCTGCTCAGGTTTCTAACCAACCCCTTTGAGAGTTTTTCCCACTGACTCCAGAACTCCAGGGAAAACTAAAGCCCAGGAAGTAAGGAAGATAGAAGAGGTAGCTGAGGAGTTTGCAAACAAGGCAGATTCTCCAACTTCCAGTGCAAAGTGTGTGTGGGGGTGTCAACCAGGTGGGAAGACTTGTTTTTGGACAGAACCAAGACCAGGTGGAAGCCAAGCATGGCTTTCAGAAATTCCACTAAAGATGAATAGCTCAGCTGGGCTCTGTGGTGCATGCCTGTAAATCTCAGCTACTCTGGAGGCTATGGCCTGAGGATGGCAAATTCAAGCTCACCTTGAGACCCTGTTTCAAAAAAGTAAAGGAAATGAAATAAAATAAAATAAAATAAAATGGCTGGGGATGTTGCTCACTGATCCCTGGATTCAATCTCCAGTACTAGAAAAAAAAGGGAGGGGGCAGCTGAGATGCCAAGAATGAGGCATCTCACTCCTCATCATCTCTGCTCATCCCCCGTGTGATCCCAACCATCATTGCTGACTTGATGCCGCCCCCTCAGCTTCACTGCTCTGCTTCTTCCTCTCCCCCCACTAATCAACTTAAAAATAGAAAAGGTGATTTTTTTTGGTGGTACTGGGGATTGAACCATGGACTTTCACACTGAGCTACATCTCCATCTAACCTTTTTTTTTTGAGATGGGGTATTGCTAAGTCACTAAATTGCCCAGGGTGCATCCCAACTAGCAAGCCTTCTGCTTCAGCCTCCCAGAGTGCTAGGATCACAGCACACCTGGCTAGAAAGGGTGCCACTGGCTCATACTTTTAGAGTTTTTAGTCCATGATCAGTTGGCCCTGTTGCTTTGGACAAGGCAGCATATCATATCGGGTGCGGGGGTGGGGGTGGGGGAATGTGGGAGCCAAACTGAGGATCAAACCCAGGGCTATATGCATGCTAGGTAAGCACTTGACCACTGAGGTCCACCCCAGCTCTGTTTTGCTTTGTCGGAAGAATGGTCTCATGGCATTGCCCAGACTAGACCCCAGCTCCTCATCCCAAACCATCCGCCTGCCTCAGGCTTTTGAATGCTAGGACTACAGGCACATGCCACCATGCCTACTCAAACAGTAACCTTACTCAAATCACAAGTTTCCTTATCTCTAGGGGAGCCATTATTTGTTTCTATGTTTATCCCCCCATTGTACATCAAGCTCCTTTGAAATTAGGAACATTATCTCCTTTATTTTTCCACCATCCCACAGTCCTATCCAGAAAACTCAGAGGGTGAGGGTGGACAGACTTTTTTCTCTAAAGTAATGTACCTAATATTATTTCATCCTATCCAACTAATGGAAACATTTTTAAAATACCTTAAGGCTAGAGTGCAGCTTAGTGGCAGAACGCTTGCCTAATATGCATGAAGCCCTGGGTTCAATACCCAGCAAAAAATAAAATCAAATAAACAAAAAATAAAAAAGTTTTGATGTTTCTCTCAGTATTGTATATTCCACGGGTTTGCACAATTGTATAATGACTGTGGCTACCACTAAAGTACCCTAAACAGGATTCTCACTTTGAATGATCCGATGTGACATATGTTCATCAGCTGCATGAATGCACCATTCTGATGTGGGGAGGTGTACACAAGGGGCCCAGCTATGCACCTGTGGGGGCTAGGGGAACATCACGGGCATCCCTGCATCATCCACTCAATTTTACTGTGAATCCCAAACTGCTTAAAACCTTAAAATCTCTAAGCCAAATAATTCTTATTTCAACGAGATTTAGTTGGTTTTACTTGCCTATTTAAAAAAAAAAATTGTCATTTATTTTGTCTGGTTCAGGAAAGCCATCCATGACAGTTAAACCTTTGAAAGTTGCTGCCTTGCTGGGTGGGGGTCCCTTGACCTCTATGCTTTGGTAACTGGTGTGGCTTTCTTGTGTTACAGTGATGTTTCAAGGCTTTCACAGTTATTTTCAACTTTGGCTTCACATCAGAATTATTCAGATGCCCAATTCTACCTGAAGACTGTTGACTAGCAGAATATGGGTGAGAGCTAGGCATGAGGATTTTTTTCTGTGGTGCTGGCTGTAAAACCCAGGGCTTTACAGGCAAGCATTGTACAACTGAGCTATATCCTTAACTCCATTCCTTTCTTTTAAAAAATGTTTAATTTATTAATCCTTATACAAAATTGGCTATAGCAATTTATTTATTTTATGAAACAATAAAAAAAATCTCACAACAAATAATAGAGGATGACATTATTATCTTCAACCGATAAATGAATTAGGAAAGTGTGGTATTTATACACAATGGAGTACTACTCTGCCATAAAGGAAGATAAACTTCAGGAATTCATAAGTAAAGGAAAGCAACTTGAGAATATAATGTTAAGTGAAATAAGTCAGACACACAAGTTTAAATGTCCCTCCCTTTTTTCCAGATGAGGTCTCAGTATGTTGCCCAGCCTAGCTTTCAACGCCTGGACTCAAACAATTCTCCAGCCTCAGCCTGCTGAGCCAGCTGTGCACCAGCGTGTCCAGCTGCCATGGGGATTTTTGCGAGGCAAGCGGCGAAACCACTGAGCTAAATCCCCGGCCAACTGCCATGGGGATTTTTAACAAATCTCCTGGTGATTTTGATGTGTAGCCACAGTGAAGACCAGTCGGGTCACATGTGCCTGTCCCAGGTGCCCTGAAGAGCTGTTCTCCCCAGTGCGACTTAAGCGTCCACTTAAAGCGTCGACTCCGTGGCCACTGAGGCAAGTTACACAGAGGCTGCAAGCTGCTGGCCTGATGGGGATGCAAGTGTTTCACCTGGACGCCAAAGTGTTATTGGTTTTTAATCGTGAAATATTTGAAACGCACAAAACAGTAGGGATAATAATGTAATAAAAACTCATAAACCTACCAGGCAGTCTAATCAGTTTACCATCTTGAGATATGTTACAGATTTGTATTAAAGTAATAAAACATTACAGATGTAGTAGAAGTCTTCCATGTGCCTTCTCCCTTCTCCCTCCCCAAGGGTAATGCTTGGATTTACCATTTGTTATTCAGATCCATATTTCACTAAATATGTGTTTATGCATGTGTATTTAATATTGTTTTCTTGTTTTTTAAACATTACATATATGGTATCATTCTGTATAATATTTTATAGAGTTGGGCCAGTAT
Source organism: Heterocephalus glaber (assembly GCF_000247695.1). The sequence goes on along the minus strand of NW_004624787.1, from coordinate 5,974,502 downwards.
TTAAGAACTGGAAGTTTCACAAAAGATCTGATTTTTTGCTTCTCTTGAAACAAGAAGACCTGGCAGCGCTGGACTGGCTTTCTGGCATGACAACGTGCCATGCTGGGCCGGTGTCTTTGCTGGGACACTGCCCCACTGCTCACGCTGTGTAGACATATGTGCATGCACCTGGGCAGTGTCTCCTTGGAGGTGGGTCTGTTCTATATCAAGGGAACTTTGTTGCATTATAACACTTTGCTATCTTCAAAGTCATTTCTCCGGAGTGCATAATGTCAAAAAGTATGTTCTTCTCTTGTGCATCTCTAGCTCTTTCTTTCCTGCTCTCTCCTGTCTTTTTTCTAGTTTTCACATTTATATATAATATATATTTTACATGTTTACATATATTACATATATATTTCACACATATATTTTACATTTATGTATTTCACACACATCTTTTACTATGTACATATGTATACATACATGTATGCACATATATGTGCATACATATACACACCTACATATATATGTATACAAAATGTACATATATATAATTGTGTGTGTGTGTGTGTGTGTGTGTGTGTGGTGTGGTGCTGGAGATTTATCCCAAGGTCTCATGCACCCTGACCTACATTCCAGCCCTCATCACCAAAGCCATTTCTCTTGGAATTCTTGACATTAGCACAAAGGGCAGTTTTACTTTTTTTAAAAAAATTTTTGCCAGTCACTAGTAAAAGAAGTGATTCATTTTGACCAGCAGACTAACCAATCCTGTTACTCCTCTGCAAGCTCTGGTTTACTCTTCTCCCTATTTCAGTTTATATGTTTTAGTCACTTTGGGCTGGGGGTGGTGGTGACAACTGGGGCTCCAGAAGTCTAGACATTGGATAAAGGGGGCTTTTTCCCGGGTTATATAATTCTTAAGGGCTGAGATAACTTTGCCTTTTATTCTCCTGCAGTAGTAAGAAATGTGTGTATACTTTATAGCCCTTAAAAATACATTTACTGGGGCTGGGAATTTAGCTCAGTGGTTCCACCGCCTGCCTTGCAAGGACAAGTTCCCAAGTTCGATCCCTGGTACCAAAAAAAAAAAAAACCAGAAAAGAAAAAACATTAAAAAAATACATTTGCTGAACGAGGGTCTAGGGATATAGCTCAGCGGTAGAGCACTTGCTTAGCATGTGTGAGGCCCTGGTTTAACCTGCAGAACTGCAAAAAAAAGTATTGAATGAAAGGATATTAATAAGTTAAATTGTGTTTTACTTTATACCTACCTCCTTACAAGCCAGGTCAGCCTCTGGCCCTCCTTTGTTTCTCAGGATATGTGCAACCCAAGATCCTTCTCTGGATGAAGAGCTGAGCCTTTTAGTGGAGATGGAAGAGTGTTTAGAGTTTTTGGATAGTTTTGGTGAAAGAATTTTTGAACAGAGAGAAGTGAAAACCCTTGGGACACTCTCCTTGGTATTTGGAAGAATTTGAAGGTAAGAAGGATGAACACAATATTCTTAGTGATGTTTTGACTTAATATATTTCTCTTTATAGTTCTTCAAAGAGATACATAGCAGTAAAGAATCAAATTAATTTAAATTTCATTTTGATGTCATTTTGTCAAGGAAGATGCTATTAGGATTTAGACAGATGACATCATAAGACTATGACGTAAGTCACACAGGTGATTATCATCCTTCCTGGTGTTTCAGCCAAGGGTACCCCTTGCTAAAGACAGAAATCTTGGGTAAAGAGAGTAGGGCTTCTGTCAAGACCCAAATCATGGTAAGAAACTTCTGTGGTTAATGAAGAGGCATTAATTGTCACCCAAGCAATTTTGTGTGTAATATAAAATGCAATAGGAAATCGAAAAGCTGATTGAAAAGTAAATGGGATCATGTCTTTAAGTTATAATTCATACAAATTTAATCCCTTAAATCACATGTGATGAATTTAAAAAGCAATGTCTTTGTAATAATGCAGTTTAATATAGATTTAAGGCTCTCCATTTATGATTGGGAAATAGGTACTAATGACACCTTAACACTAAACTGTGTTAAGCCTAATAAAATTGAATCAAACCAGGGCTGGACTTTGGATAATAGTTCACATCAACTTATTAGTGGAAAGTATGTGACACTTCTATCATTATATTAAATACAAGATGGCTTGGTCCTCAGTTTGACAGACACATATATTCTTTTTTTAGATTAGTACCTATTTGCAGTACATAATGATTACATTCATCGTGCATAATACATCTCAATTCGTTTTTCTCCTCAACTTCCTTTTTTTTTTTTTTTGCCAGTATCAGGTTCATTTATTTATCTTATAAATTCTTATAAAGCCAATTATCATAAATACAGATTAACAACCAGACTAACATGTCAAAAAAGATATAAAGCACATAAAATGATTATACTAAATCAAGGTACATTTTTAAATACAATGTCCATGCTGGATTGCAACAACTATTTTTTTCTCTCTCTTTTTGCCTATTGAGATTAATATATTCTTAAAGTGCACTTTTCAGGTGGACACTTGACACCTCTGCTGAGATGTCTTCCAGATACTTATGTTTTCAGTTTTTCTTTTCCATTGAAAATAATATTAGAAAGCTAGGAGTTTAGCTCAGTGTGTTCTTAGTTGCATGAGGATCTGGGCTCAATCATCAGTACCAAAAATAAATAAGTAAATAAAATAATATTAAAAACAGTCATGGTGGAAAGCTAGGCTTTGAGAGGGAGGGGGCTGCAAAACACTGATTGTTATTAGAGCTCAGTGCTAAAGCCAGTCCAAACCAAACACACTTGGCTAGATGAGAAATTCCTTAATCTGGCTGTCTTAGCTTCCTGGGGCTGCTGTTACCAAGTACCACAAACTGAATGGAGTAAAACAACAGAAATATATTCTCTCACAGTGTGGGGGCCCTAGCCTTCTCCTGGGCAACCTCTGAATTCTTCCTGGGGTCACCAGTATACTAGTATCGTGTGTACTGTGGATCAGATCAGTGACTCTAGGGGCCTGGCAGGATTGACTCCAATTTAAGAAAACAAAATCTTGGAAAGCTTTGGAAGTGGAGTGCACAGATTGAAATCCAGCTATGTCTGATTTAAGCCCATGCCCTATCCTCTATGCTCTGCCATGATCCTAACTCAAATAATGCTTGATCTTTGTCTTTGGAAAGAATCTTTCAAATCAGAACCCAATTCTTTCATACCTTTTCCCTCAAACAGTTACTAGAATGAGAGAATAGTGATAGAAAATATGGTGATTGATTTTTTTCCTACGCCAGAACATCTGGCTATTTCCAAACACCACCCCACGGCAGTGACTTTTGTGTTAGATTACGAGTTAGCCATGGGCAAAAGACCATCTGTTGATCAGAGAACCTTCTCTTTCAAGAGATGAATTTCTAAACATTTTTAAAATTTCTTTTATGTAATCTACTTTTTAGAAAAATACATTAGGGTCCAGAGATCTATCTCAGTGGTTCTGCTGCCTGCCTCTCAAGTGCAAGGACCTGAGTTCGATCTCCGGTACTAAAAACATACACTGGGACAATTTGAGTTTTAAAGGAATATCATCTGTCATCAGGTTCCATTTCTCTGCTCGTTAAATAATTTTAAAATCTACTCCCTCATAATTATATTCAATATTGCAGCTTAATTGACACCCACTAATTTGACTATTGCAGTGGCTTCCAGATGGGTCTCTCTCCCTCCAGCTCCCTCCCATCTGATCATGCTTGACATTGCTGACTCATTCTGATACCACAAAATGTTTTTATATCCTTGTTTGTTTTTGTGATAGGGTCTCACTAATGTTGCCCATGCTGGCCTCAAACTCTTGATCCTTTGGCCTTACCTTCCTAAGCAGTGAGGATTACAGGCACGGGCCACTGCATCTAGATTCTACATTTAAAAAGTGCTACAGTGATTGGGATGTAGCTCAGTGATAGATCACTTGCCTAGCACATGCAAGAGCTTGGGTTCAATCCTTGATGCTGAAAAAAAAGTTATATTCATTTAACAAATATTTACTGTGTGTACTCATGCCAGATATTGTTACTGTAAGTACTGCACTACACCAATGAACCAAAAAAAATTCTTCCCTCCTAGATATTAGTAACTATGTTTGTCCTCTGTATTTTCATATAAATCTTGGCAGGTAAGAATAATGACAATGGTGGTACTGGTTTCATCTTAAACATCTTTGGTAGGTCAGCCATTACCCTAAACCCTTTATGTACAAATTATGTCATAACAATTTGAGTAAAAGCTTTTATTAGGCTGTTTTGGGATCAGGAAATTGAGACTCAGAGATAAGTAAGTGTAAAATAAGAGATTAAAAAAAATTTTGCAGGCAAGATTTGAATTCAGCACTTTTTAATGTGAAGGTTTTGGCCCCTGGATCATCCATCTGCTCTTAGATATTTAGTTTGTGAATGAATGAATGAACCCTATGGAAGCTCCTTGTAGAGCAGGTAAGTGCTTCAATAACACGTCTAAGACATGACAACTTTATATACTTGTTCACCTGAAGCAGTGGTTTGCTCCAAATGGACATTTGACAATGTCTGGAGACATTTTTGATAGTTGTAACTTCAGGAAAGGGGCTGCTACTGGCATCTAGTGAGTAAAGGCCAGGGTGTTTTAGTCTGTTCAGGCTTCTATAACAAAATACTGTAGACTGTGAAACTTGTAACAGCAGAAGTTAATTCCTCACGATTCTGGAGGCTGGAAAGTCCAAAACCAGGCACTAGCAAATTGGCTATCTTTTGAGGACTCAGTTGCTGCTTTACAGCTAGTGAATTCTGTCTCTCTCGGGGGAGGGGTGAACTAGTTCCCTCAGGTGGTGTTAGGCGAGTACGTCATTGGTGGAGAAGTGCCTTAAGTGGGAGACCTTGGGTTTGATCTCCACTACACCATAGAGAGAGAGAGAGAGAGAGAGGAGAGAAATGGAAGGAGGGAGGGAAGTATAGAGAAAGGGAGAGATAGAGAGGATTTTCCTTTTTCTCTCTTTTTAGTACTGAAGATCAAACCAACAGACTTGAATATGCTAGACAAGCATTCTACCAATGAGCTACACCCCTAGCTTTCAAGTCTCTTTTATGACAGCACATATCTTAAAATCCAACAACAGGGGAGCTTTTCATACCAAGCAACATCTGTTCACCTCTTCAAGAGCTGCTGCCACCCTACCCCAAAGAACTTAGAGAAAAGAAAAAAAGATTAAATGACTAAACTTCTATTTTGTGACATGAACTTATATTTTGACCTTCATGTCATGAAGTGGGATTAGGAAACCTGGGAATGTTCTTGGGAACACAGGAAAACATGATGCTGTTGAAACCAATATCATAGATTTGGGTCAAACACAGATCATTTAGTCTCTGACGAAGAACAAGTGTTCCATAATCACAGGTCAGACAGCTGTCCCTAGCCAACCGCTTTCCAAATGCTACCAGGATGTCAGCTTGCAAGATGGATGACTCAGGACGGGGCCCATCCCTTAGCCAGCAGTAACTCAGTTTAAAGAAGAATGTTTGCTCTCAGTGGCTTTTGGCATTAGTTTTCTATAGGAAGATTAGAGCAGGAAAAAACATTTTAAAATTATATAAAAGTATAAGATTTGATTTGTACATTACTGTTTCCATAAATAACTGGGTAAAGTAGTACTTAAAACATGGAAATATATATATATTTAAGAGGTAATCAACTGATACACAATTTTCCATGAAAATCCATTATTAAATTTAAATTGAAAGATGGTTGTGTCTTTAAAGTATAAACAAAATGTATTTTAACACATAAAGAACACATTCATTTAGAGACTCTAAAACACAGAAGAGAAAAATAAGGGTCTAATTATGTTTTTAAAGTACTGAATAAACAACTGCTTCATCATGTGTCAGGGTTTCTCAGTGTCAGCACAATTCTGTGCTAGAGGTCGGTTCCTCTGTGTTATGGTCAGAATGATTGGACCCCCTTGAAATTTGTATGTTGAAACCTAATCCTCAATGCAATAGTACCAAGAGCATTTAGCCTGTAAGAGGTGACTAGGTCATCCTGGCAAAATGTGGAAAGCAGTCAGCTGGGGACAGATATCTGGTCTGTTACCATGGAACAGTTGTCCTTTGTGGCAGACTAAATGATCCTTATTTGACTCAAATCTGTGATATTGGTCTAAAAAGCATCATGTTCTTCTACAAGGTCCCAAGAACTTTCCCAGCCTTCCTAATCCCACTTCATAGTTTGAAAATTGAAATATAAACTTATGCAACATGACAAAATAGAGACCCTATTTATTTAGTCATTTTGCGTTTCCCTTAAAAACAGTCCTTCGAAGTTCTTTGGGATAGGACGGCAGCACTTCTTGAAGAGGTGAACCCTTGTGGCTTGGTAGAAAGAACTCCCCTGTTCATCAGAGGTCTGGAATTTATTTGTTTATCAAGGAGTCTATCTTTGACAGACATTAAAATCAATGCCTGTTTTGGTCAAGCATCTGCACATAAAAGAATGTACACTTTCTTAGCTAAGTATAAATTTCAGCTCAAAGACTGGAGCCTGGTAGTGTCTTTATCCTGACTGTTCCATAATACTCTTAAGAGGTTACACACATTTATTCTCAGTGCCTATCCATGTTTTCTGGTAAATTCTGAGTTTTTTCTGAGTTTTCTTAAAAAAAAAAAGCTTTCAGATCTTGGCACATAAAGTTGCAGACAAAGTCACTTTCTTAGAGCTTTTATTACAGGCTCATTATTGTTTATTCATTTTTTCAGGGGTCTTCATCGAGAGAACCAGACAGCATAATCAGCCAAATGACCAGGATACCATTAGTTCACTGCACAGATTTAGCTCAAGGCAAGAATGGCGTCATCTTGGTCATCTCTAGGAGGGAACACAGTGAACATTCAATGTTAAATATGACATCTGTAATTAGAAAGATCAATGGTTTGACCATAGCAATTTAAGGATGAGGTAATTTGAGGGGGGTGTTGAAAAGTAGCAATTAATTAAAACTTTTCAGTGCGGTTTATTTATGCCTCAGTGAATTCTTTATGTTCTGTCAAAGGAACGCCTTACGTCTGGCCTCAGTATCCCAATAGGTTAAAATATCAGGTGAAGGATGTGGAATTTGAAATAAGCTAAAACCTCTCCATTCCCCAACCCCAGCAGTCCTGGAGGTCGAATTCAGAGCCTCGAGCCTGCCAGGCAAGGGTTATGCCACAGAGCTGCAACCCCAGCCCTTCTCTGCCTTTCCTTATCCTACCTTCACAGCCCCTTACTCCGCCTCCCTGGGATCCAGGCGGCCGTCTTTGAACACAGGAACAAACGAAGAACGAAGAACGTGTGAATAGCCAGGGAATTAAGGAATCAAGTTTCACTTACTAAGAAAAACTAGAAGGATTGAGATTAGATTAGGCAAGGTGGCGAAGGGCTACTGGCAGGGAGAGCGCCGGAAAGTTACAACTGGGTTATTTTTGTGCAGGTGTCTCACTCCCCAACTTTAAAAGACTCTGAGGTTCCCCGGCCAGGGGGACTCCCTCAGCCGAGGCCCCGGTGGCTCTTCAACGACCCCGCCTCGGGGTCCCCGGGCGGCTCCCGGAGAGTACGACGGCCCGGGACAGCGGAGCGGGTGCGGCGCGAGGCGCGGCGGTTCCCGCGGGACCCAGACTGGCGCGGTGAGCCAGGCCGGCGGCCGCCACCTCCTCCCCCCGCGTCCCCGCCTCCGCTGGCGCCGCCTCCTCCCTCCGCCCGCCTCGGCCTGCTCCCTCCCCTCGCGGCTGGCTCCGCGGAGGGCGTGCGCCGGGCGCGAGGTGTCGGCGGCGAGGCAGGGAAGTTTCGCCCGGAGGTCGGCTGTGGCGCGGCCCTGCGCTCTCCTCGGCGGCGTCATGGCGGAGCCGAGCGGCTCGCCCGTGCACGTCCCGCTCCCCCAGCAGGCGGCCCCGGTGACAGCCGCGGCCCCGGTGACAGCAGCGGCCCCGGTGACAGCGGCGCCGGCCCCGGCCCCGGCGGCGCAGGCTGTGGGCTGGCCCATCTGCAGGGACGCGTACGAGCTGCAGGAGGTGATCGGTGAGCGCGGGGTGTGGGGTGCGGATGCGGGGCTCGCAGGCGCCCGGCTTCGGGGCCTACCGGCGCCCACAGTTCAGGGTTCTTTCTGTGCGCTCTCCGGTGCATTTGCTCGTTCTCTGCGCGCTGGTGCGGCGGGAGGCGGCGCGGCGGATGTGACTCGCACTGCGGACGAGCCGCATGCTGCAAACTTTTATCTCCGGATCGCCGGGGCGCTGCGCAGGGGACCCAGCATCGCCGCCGCACCGCACCGCACCGCACCGCTCTGCTCTGCCTCGCACCCTCCCCGCGCCGGGGCCGCTGCCCGGCCGGGCCAAGCGGACGGAGGCGCAGGGGCGGGGTCTCGGGCGCCGCCCTGGCTGCGGGCGCCCGGAGGGCTGCGTCTTGGGGGGACCCAACGGGCGTGGCGGCGCCAGCTTCGTCCCTACCCTTTCACCGCTAGGACGAGGGCCGCGGAGGCCCGGCGCTGCCTGAGCCCGGAGGATGCTGGCCTCCCTTCCCGGTGGCTGCCGCTGGGCGCCCGCCTGCAGCGTGGCTCTGCCTCGGTGCCGGCGCCCTGGCCTCCTGCCCCTGCCGGCCGGATGCTGCGCGCTGGTCCACGGCCGACTGCTCCGGTGAAACCCGAGGCTGTCCTCGATCTGCTGCTGTCTGCCTCGGTGCCTTCCAGTCGGTGCACACACATATCACCTTATCTTGCATTTTTAAATACCCGGAAAAGTGAAACGGCTAGAAGCCGGCATTACTTTTCTTTGAGCACGTGAAGGGCCAGGAGATTTGTGTCTTCCCCTCGCTTAGAACCTTCCCTACTGGATCATCCGGTTAAGTCTGTTACTTAGGGAGCAGGCCTGGGCTTCTAACCTTCTTGATGCTGGGATGGGATGTTGCTGTCCTAGAATCTTGATATTTAACGACAGGAATGAAGGAGGAGTTCAGGGCATTTATCTTAAATATTTTTTTCTGCCTTTCACTGTAAAGATGTTTTTCACATCTTCTTTTGAAAGATTACAATGAGTGTGATTTCATGGTGTTTAAATGAGCCTTTGTCACAGGCTTCCATGTGAATGAAACTGACTGAAGTGTACTTGTATAGGAGAAAATTAAAATTGTCAAGAGATGAGTCTTTATGTCACTGCCGGGATTAGGTAACTTTAGAGGCGTCTCAAAGCCTGGAGGTCTCCATGATGACCCTGTTAACCTGGCAGGTGAGCCCTTTGGCCCTCAACCTGTGTGCCTCCTCCCATGCCCTTCAGTGCTTCTGCCCTAGATCTCCTGCTGTCCTAGCCTCATTTGCCCACACTCACTGGGCCATGCCTGCGGCCCCCAGTTGCCTTCTTTGTGTAGTAGGCCTGAGTATCTTCTGAGAACCTTTCTGGTTCTTCGTGGGCCAAGTATTGTGGCTGCTTCTGGTCTTTCTACTTATCTCATAGCGTGTAATTCCATAGTTTTTATTTGCTCAACAAGGCTTGAAAGCTTGCTGTGTCCCAAGTACTGTGCTAGGTACTAGCAGTATAGAAATTAGGCAGTGGTCCCTGACCTCAAGGACTTTACCATATTAGGAGACAAGGGTTTCAAAGGATTCTTTCTATAGGATTGTGATGAGCAAGTCCTGGGAGAGCCCAGATGGATAGTGACTGGAAGGAGAGATAAGGAAGCAGGATATGTTTTAGACACTGTCATATTTGAGCTGGGTTTTGAAGTCTGAGTAAGAGTTTGGAAGGTGCTTACTTATTTCTATTGCTGCTTTCTCCAACCAACAGTGATCTCCAGTGTCTTATTTATCCTTTGTCCCCCAAATGTAGAGGTAGGCCCAAAAGTTGATTCATGATATCTGCCAGAGGTTTCCATAGAATCCACAGGGTCAAGACCAGAATTTACCTATAGCCATTATGTATTTATTTAGTGAATTATTAGAGTTAAATTGGAAGGTTTGTTGAGTTAGCTACTTTTTTAAATGGATGCATAAAATCTTAGTTTAGGGAGATTAATTGCAGGACCTCTTTGCAGTAACGACATTGTTAATTATGATTGGCCAATTTGATGGAAAAAAATTTACGGGAGGAGCTTGAGAACATAAACACCTGCTTATTCTACTTCTATCTTTTCTCTCATATTCATACTGTGAGAAGGGATTTTCTACATTTTAAAATTCATGTCTTATTTTCCAAACTAAAAGAGATGGCCTGGGTAGGAGCCTTGTTATTGAAAAATCAAATTGCTGGAATAGGATTCTGCAAAGGCGTAATGTTTATAGGGAATTACAAACCCATTTCCATTTAGTGTTTAATGCTAGTTGACTGATTAAGAGTGAACTTGTGGTTAAGTGCTTTTGCTTAAACATTACATTCAAGAAGTTAGTAGTTAAAACACAGAGCCAGTTTCAACATGAATGCCAGGTGACAGGCTTTGCAGCTCCCGTGCCATAAGGCAGGTGTCATATGATAGGACTCTGGCAGTGTGAACTGCCACCAGCAGGAGGCTCGGAAGCGCCTGAGCAGAAAGCTAAGGAAAGCCTGGTGCTTTTTACTTTCCAGCATGGCAAGTGGGCTCTGAGTACTTTTTCTTCTTTCCCTTCTGGACAGCATTAGGAGTGATTAGGTTTCCTAAAATCCAAACAGAGCAAGTTCACTTATTTGACTTCTTGTGTATTAGAAGAACAAACAGGATTTTCTAAGCCTAAAAATAAAGTTTTCTCTTTGCTGCACTGTTGTTCCTTGTATTATAAAAGAGCAATAAAGAAATTGCAATGTTCTTATGAGTAATCTGGGTCAGAAGTTTATGCATGACTTAGAAATGATTAAAATTGGTTGGAGGGAGGTTTGTACTTCGAGAGGGGTTAAAATGTGAAATTATTTAATTTTTTCTTTCATCTCATATCCTTGGGTTATAGATGTCAGGTATTTGTTTCCTCTACAAGCAACTTTTCTTTTGAGGCTTTTAAATCTGTTTATACCCTTTAGCTTCATTAATCTTTGTTTCTTCTCATTTCAATGCATCCCGAGTTCCTTCCTCAGTAGTATAAGGGCCACTGAAAAGATAACATTTGAAATATTAAGTTTGTTTGTTGGTGGCATGGAGTGTTACCTTGATTCTTTAAACGGACAATAAAAGGTGAATTGTGGAAATGTTGGCTTGAGCTTTCCTGGTACAATGGAACAACCTTGATGAGCTTTTCATTCAAGGAGTTTTAATTTTTGCAATATCAATTTTTATAATTCTAGCAGTATCTTTGTTGATTTTCCTCTGAGAAGCACTAGATTCCTGCTTCAAAATGTTTGACTTGCTTAGAAGTTTTGCAGGACAAGTCTTTGTTTAACGTGGTCTTTTGCACTTGATTTCTCAGCATTACTTCACTTTTGTCCTGGGTGGTCATTTGGAATGATCTAAAAATAACAATTAATTTGCCATCTTAGTCAACAAGAAGACTTGATTCCTAGATCCCTGCCCTGCTTGGACAGAGGGTTCCTTTGTGTGCATTGTTTATTCTCTCCTGAGAGGCTTTGTGGGTCTGTGTGGGTACATTCTCAGAGACCCGGTACCAGGGCCTGGGGCCAGTTCCTGCATGAGCAGTAGCTTCTCCTCCTAAAACGGGGTCTGTGGCCAGCCCTGGGTGCTCCCCCTTTCCTCTGTGCTCCCAGAGCTTCTGGACAGCTCCATGGTTGCTCAATTCCAGGTGGTTTTGTAGTTTTCCTGGGGGCAGTTTGAGGACAGCAGTGGTGACACTGGGTGCCTCTGGAAGTGCTGAGTGTGTTTTCTGATTTCTTAGACCTTTACACCAGGCTGCCTCACTGCTGCTGCTGGTCTTTTTACTTCGATTAGTTTGGCTTTTTCCTTTTTTCAAAAATAATATGAGAGGCCTGAGATGCTTGGCTGAAGACAGGGCTTTGATTTTAATCATTTTACAGAGGGAGGGTGTGGAATGGGGGGAGAGCGAGATATTAAAGTCTGTATGTAGAAATGTTTCTTTATATTTATTGTGGTAAAATATATATAAATTGCCCAAGGCCTCCAGCATGCTAGGTAAGCACTTTATCACTGAGATACATCCTGGCCCCATTTTAACCATTTTTCATGTATGTAATTCAGTGGCATTTACTATATTCATAATAGAATTTCTCCTTTAGCCTGATGTGGTGGCACATGTCTGTCATTCCAGCTACTCAGAGAGGCTGAGGCAGCAGGATGGCAAGTTTGTAGAGCAGGCAACTTAGGGAGACCTTGTCTCAAAATAAAAGAATAAAAAGGGGCTGGAGATGTAGCTTAGTGCTGTGTTCAACCTTCAGTACTTCCAAAAAAAAAAAAAAATCGCTCCATTAAATGTTCTGTTCCAATTCTCAAGTGGGAAAAATCTCTGGGTAGAAGCAATTTATGGAAGAGTGACTACAATCCTTGCCTTGTTGATGCATTTGATTTGTGACCAATAATACCCATTTTCCCCTGACTCTTAGGGTTTGTTGTATTCTCCATTTTTCGATGATGTTTGAAGACAAATTACAGCACTGCTGGCTCTAGAGTCAGATGGCCTGGTCTGTTTCATGTCCTGCGATGGGGTCACTGGCATTTGTGACCTTGAGCAAATTACTTAGATGTGTCTGTACTCAGTTCCCTCATTGGTGGCGTGAAGATGATAAAAATAGGATTGTGAGGATCAGAGAATGTAAAGCTTGGCACAGGACACACTGTCAATTAGTCTAAGCCATAACTACTATAAATTCCATTTGCTAATCAGATTCAGGTTATCAGGAGAAAACACAGCCCTGTCTTTGGCAAGACTTTGAAGTAGCTTGAAGAGTTTCCCCCCAAGAGGAAGGGGGAGGGAGAGCTGCCCACATCTCCTTCTGGTGGGTGGCTGAAAGGTGGCTTAAAGGGGAGTCAGAGGCCCAGGTCTGGCTGGCATCTTCCTGCTTCTCCACAGCCTCACACTGCTGCTACTTGTGCTCTTTGGAGGAAGCTGGAGAGACCTGTGGAGCTCCTGGCGATTTGGACAGCTCAGGGGTTCACGTGCCAAATGGCCCTCTGACAAGTGGTGAGAGCATCCTGCAGGAAGGTTGCTGGGGAGGAACAGCCCATTAGGGAAGGGCTCTGAGAACAACCTGCTAAGACGGCACTTTTCTCCCACCTCTGGGTTTGCCCTGGAGGCTGCCATGCTGGCAGGAAATGCTGCTGACTAAAAGAAATACTCACTGTTTGTCCCAGTGAGTGAGAGGACAAGGACCTTCATTTTCAGATAAAGTCATCTCCATTGCCTCCTTCTGTCCTTCTCTTATTTTAAAAATGTTCTCAGGTTTCTTTCTTATCCTTTTGTGTGTGTGTGTGGGGGGGTGTGTGGTTGGGGATTGAACCCAAGGCCTTGCTCATGCTAGGTGAGTGCTCTGCTGCTGGGCCACATTCCCAGGCCTTGTTAAAAACTTTTAAGACAGGGTCTCACTAAGTTGCTCTGGCTGCTCTTGAACTTTCTATCCTCTGCCGTAGCCTCCCCGGCAGCTGGGATTTCAGGGGTAGGCCTCAATGATGGTTTTCTTATCTTTCTTAAAAGACTGACAAGAACAAGACAAAACTCTCCCTTCTCCTTCTTCTGCTCAGCACTCCTTTATCTCTTTCTTTCCATTCACAGCTAAGCTTCTTGAAGGAATCTCCCAGTCACTCTGACTCACTGCAATCTGGCTTCTGCCTTCTGCCTTCAGCCTAAAAAGCCCAAGTTGTTCTCTCTAGAATCACTGCAACCTTGGCCAGACCATTGGGCACTGCAGTCCTCAGTCTTGTCTCTGCAGGGCTGGGCACCATCTTTCATCTCTTTCTAGGGCGGCTATAGCTTGGGTTGCCTTGCTCTTTCTGTCCTTTGTATTCTTTTGCTTCCCTGCATGCCACAGCGCCATGAGCCACATCTGCTGATCATCTCCCTGACTCAGGACTGGTACTGTATTTGGATAACCTTTGGTATGTCTTTGTTTAGATGCTTCACAGGAACTTCATCCTCACAGTTCAACTCAGTGCCTCTCACCCTTGCCTCCGTCCTAACCCTGTTCCCGCCATATTCTCCATCTTCTTGAAAACCCTTTGGCATGAAATGTGCTGGCCATCCTGCACTCTCTCATCTTCACCAGTCTCCCCTGTCTAGTTGATCAGGTCCTACATATCCTTCATCCTCGACATCTTTGATCTGTGTCTGACTCCATTTTGGCTATCACTGGTGTTGTGGTTTATATCTGGATGTCCCCCCAAAGCCTCAGGCGCTAAAAGGTGGGGGCTCCTGAAAAGTGGTTGGATTTGGGGGCTGTATAGCTGACTTGCTGCTAGGAGGTGGGTCTGGTTGGTAGAAGCAGTCATTGTGGGTATGACCTGAGAGCTGTCTCTCTCTGTCTCTCTCTGTCTCTCTGTCTCTCTCTCTCCCTGCTTCCCTGCCACCATGCCATGAATAGGTTCTCCTTTAGCCTCCCTCTGTGCCATGCTGTCCTGCCTTGGAGCCAGTTGACCATGGACTGAAACATGAGCCAAAATAAACTTCTCCTCTTTTAAGTTGTGGGTGTTGGTCGTGTGTCTCAGCAATGAGAAAGTGACTAAGACAACTGGTTTAGTTCAACCTCTTATCAAAAACCATTTTTTTTTTTTTTTGGTGGTACTGGTGGTTGAACTCAGGGCCTTCCCACTAAACTACATCCCCAATCCTTAAAAAATTTTTTTTAAAGAATTTTGAGACAGGATCTTACTAAGTTACTAAATTGCTACGTTGCCCAGGCTGGGCTAAAATTTCCAGTCCTTCTGCTGCAGCCTCCTAGAGTGCTCGGATTACCCATGTGCACCACTAAACCCTCTATCAGTTCTTATGAGGACTGTTGTAACCTCTCTTCCTAATCTGTTCCTAATCTTCCTAATCTCTGTTCCTTGTGTCCATTCTTATTTCCACCTCCAGTATGCATTGCTACCAAAGTGATGTTGCTATTCTGAGATTGTTGTTTTATTTTATTTTTATTGTATTATTCCCAGGCTTAAACTCCTTCAGTGGCCTATTACCTTCAAGACTCATCTTGAACAGTGTTTAAGGCTTCTTGGGAGTTGTCTCTGGCCTCCCTTTCCAGCCCCATCTTGTCATTTTCAGCCTCGGGATGGACTCTCCAGCTAGTGGGACCCTGTTGCAGTTGCCAAAATGCTTCCCTGACCTCTGCAAGGCAGTTTCTCTCTGCTTGGAACATGATTCCACCATCCTGTCTTTCCTCTGCTTAGTGGACAGCCCCTCTCTGCTTTCCAAGTTTTATTCTATGGAAGTACTGTATGCGTGAAGAGTGTACACGTGCAGCTGTGTATCTTGGTGTGTGTTATAGCCATGTCACCAGCATTCAGATCTGGACTTGCTTTTGAGACCCCAGAGAAGTGATTTTCATAGAAACCATCTCTGTCCCCAGAGCTGTCTCCACCTTTTCTGGTGATGTTGGATCTTTCTCTCCCTGGTGGCCCTCACACTTGGGCACATAGTTTCCGGCATGCCTGATGTGGCCCTGCACCATTAAGTCCCTGAGGACAGTTTCTCTTCTCCATACCCCGCACGTCATATTAAGTATTTGGTGAATGTTTTTTGGATGAAGGGCTGAGTTCTGGGGCCAAACATTCCCTCCTCCTTTTGGAGAAGGGACATGGCCTCATATCTAAAAACTTGCCTCCCTGGATCCTGAGGATTTGATCTTGCTTGTGGTTAATGACAGCACTTACTCAGTCGAGTTTGGGCCAATCATCTTAAAGGGCTCTGTAAAAATTAGCTCATTAATCCTGGAGATCAAGAGTAAGCACTTTGAGTGCTTTCACCTGCCTATGTTTGGAGCGAGCAGAGAGGCCTGCTGACTGGAGATCATAGGGACATTGGCTCTGCAGATTGCAGAAGAGCCAGAGCTGCCTGCCAGAATTCAGGCGTCCTTTGACTTAGATGTTGCAGGGTGGGATGAGGAATCCAGTATGCTCTCCTCCTCCTCTAAAGCTACAGCTTTCCTTTCTTGGGTATATCACCAATCATCACTCTGTAACTGCTTGTATGTTTATGTAAGTGCTGTCTTTATAGATAGAGACTTAAATGCTAGCAACTTGTTATTTCCAAAGGGGAAACAATCTCCATGTGAGGTAGAATTGTGGGGAATCCTTCCTGTGATTGGCCAGTGCGTCTTTCTTACAGAAGGAAGAAGGCTTGAGAAAAGGATGTTACTTACCTATACCTCTGAGGTTATTAAAAAAAAAACCCCAAGCCTGTTTTACATATGTAACACTCACCTTGAAGCTCCGTGGGGCCTCTTGCTGTGGAGAAATGAAAACTATTGGAGATCAGGGATCCACATGAAGCACAGGAAGAGAATTGCAGAACAGTAGGCTTTTATAATGGCTAGAGTTGGGTTTTTATAGATTACAAGGGACCAATGCAGGCTTGGCAACAACTGCCTGTAATCAATCCTAGCACTCTGGGAGGCTGAATCAGGAAGATTGTAAGCTCTAGGCCAGAGTGGGCAACTTAGTGAGACCCTGTCTCAAAAATAAGATATTAAAAAAAAAGATCCTATATAATCTCCTCATATACATTGTACATATGGTATGGTAGTGTGGGAGTGGTACATATTAAGACCATTGACTTTGGTTTTTAAGTCAAAACCAATATAGTGGTGTATCTTTGGGGAAAATTTTCTTTTCTGCTTAAGTAGAATTCCCCATGTCATCATGGGAGGTTTTATTACCAAACCCCCCTCCCGCCCCCGTGATTTTGCTTAAATTATACCAAACAACTTCTGGGTGCTTGAAATGATTAAAATATTTCTTTTCCTAAATCTGCTATTCTTTTATCAAGTGTTTGAGTCTAGAAAAGAATTCAGTGTACTAATTAAAAAGTCATTTCAGATTTGGCTTAACTGGAAAGCAAAAGAGAAATAGTAGTATTTTAGAGAATGGCTTGGCAGTGCTTTAAAAATTTCTAGAATTTATTTAGATACACACTTTGGAATCTGATGTGAGTAAATGCTGATGTATTTCAAGTTTCTTTTTACTTGCCAAACAGTTATTTGAGAATAAACTTTGGCTTGGCTTTAAGAAATGCCTTGGACATTGAGGAAGCAGATGAATTGACCTTTAAACTGACTGTATATTTTGATATACAAGAAAACACCATTTAAAGAGAATCAGCAGAGACCTTGACATTTATTTTTGTCTCTGATTTTCTTTCAGACTTCTTCCAGGTAAGTAGTATTTAGGATAATAGTAACTCTCAGAAGCCTAGAAACAGAGGTACTCATGTAGTTCTCCTCTTATGTAAAACTATAAAATTTGGTGACATTTATGGGGTATAAAATTTATAACATTTAGTCATTGTTGGAGCTGTTTGCCAGAAAAACTTGATGGAAAATAGATGACTTTTTACTGTGTAAATGACAGAACTTGTTTGGGGAGTATTTTGGAAGCTAGTGACCTGTAACAATGTGAGACTTCTTGTCATCTCTCTACTGATGGTTGTGGTCTTAAAAGAATTCGTGATACTGTTTTGAACTGTTTGTACCAAGATTTGTAGAAAGGGATGTTCCAGTTGCTTTCTTTCCTGTCCTGTTTAGTTTGATTGAAAACAGGATTACATTTTCTGGGTTGGTGCCTTGACCTATATTGTATTGCTTAGATTTTAATTAGAATCATCTGGCCGATCTTCCTTCCTTCCTTCCTTCCTTCCTTCCTTCCTTCCTTCCTTCCTTCCTTCCTCCCTCCCTCCTTCCCTCTCTCCCTCCCTCCCTCCTCCTTCCCTCCTTCCCTCCTTCCTTGGCAATGCCTCTGCCTCCTGCTGCTTGATCAGTGACTCAGCAGAGGAAGAGGAGCAGCAAAAGAGGGATCCTGGAGAAAGGAGTGACAGGTCACTGCTGGGTTTTGTAACTCAGTTTCCAGGTGAGAGATGGCATAAGCATATAGGAGAGTAAGGAAGTTCAGATTGGGAAGAGATTGAAGAGAAAATCCACTGCATGCCTTCATTTTTATACCTGAAAACAAGGTAAAGTTGAAGTCCCTTGCTGATGGTCCTTAAGCTCCCTGGCTCACAAGTCCTACCTAGTTCATTATTTTCTTCTACTTATATTATTTACATTGCATTTTCCTTGTTGGTATATTTACTTGTTGATGAAAAGGAAGAAATTTAAAGTATTATTGACTCAAGAATTTTTAAATTATAGCCTGGCCTGTGTCTCAGTGGTAGAGGACTTGCTTAGTATGCATGAGGCCGTGGGTTCCATCCCCAGCACCCTCCCCAATAGATTTGACTAACTGCCATTTTAATAGAGTAAATATATATCTGAGGATGTATTTACCATGTAGGAATCCTAGCAAAATCTTATTTCTTTAGAGGCATTAAAATGATTTTTATATATCTTTCTTCATCAGGATGGTTGTCTTAGAAACCAGGTTATACCATAAACACACAATACTTTCATTTCAATCATTTTATCTCTTGCCTGGTCTATTTCAATAGATTTTATTTTTAGTCTTTGGTTAGAACCTGTCATGAAGTAGACTGGGTGCTGTGTGTGTGTGTGTGTGTGTGTGTGTGTGTGTGTGTGTGTGTTGCAAAGCAAGGCCGAGGAGCAGCAACTTGGTAGGGAAGAAAGGTACCTGGCATAAATATACTTTCAGACTAAGGAGCAAAGTTTCTGCACTAGTTAGTGTCTGTTGCATCCTTTTGCCAGGCTGGTATTTTGTTACTGAGTGGCAGCAGCATTCCAGAGGTGTGTCAAGCTCTCCAGTATGGGAGCTACTAGCCAGATATGGCTATTTAAATTTAAATTAAGTAAAATTAAAGAAATGAAATATAGTTCTTCAGTCGCTCAGGAGCCAGCTGCCGCTGGTGACTGCCTTACTGGAGAGTTCAGATGCAGACTGTTCCCATTGTCACAGAGAGCGTGACGGGGTGGGGCTCCCTGGCAGTTTCTCAGAGATGTTCAGCCTGGCTAAGTATCACTTCGGGAAGTCATGGGAGGCATCTTTCCAGGCATTGCCATTCATTCACTGAGTACAAAAAGGAGATAGGCCTCTGGAACCTGGTTTGTGTAAAAATCTTTTGTTTTCACTCTGTACCCTATTGGAAAGCTAATTGCATATTTTAGGAGAAGAGTTATTCTTTTGTGTGTGTGGTAGAACAGAGTGTTTTAGGGTGATAGTTTTAAGGTAAACATTAAAAAAAATCTTGTTCATTTAACTCATTCTGGAAATGGGGTTTCTATATAGATAGAGATCCCTCCCAAATGAAATCCAGTAGTTTCAGAAGCATCAAAATGTTACATTTCCTGCTAAGTTTGGTGGTACATGCCTGTAATCTCAGCTACTCTGGAGGCTGGGACAGGAGTATCACAAATTTGAGGCCAATTTGGTCCAAATAAACAAACAAACAATCCAGAAAGAAAGAGAAAAGGCCAAATATGTAGCTCAGTAGATCCTGATTCCAATCCCTAGTACCATCGAAAACAGAAAGTTACATTCCCTTAAAAAATTATTTTAGAATCTTGGGATTGATGTGGTGGTCAGGATCACTTCAGGTCATCTTTTATGTTATGAAGGAGGATCTGACCAGGGCTGGGTGTGTAGGTAGGTGGGAGAGCGCTTAATGAGGCCTTAGATTTGACCCCTGGCCCTGCCCCCAAAGCAACAAAAAGCAAACCAAACCTCTACTAATAGTTTTCTTTTTTGGATGAAAATACAAAGAAGTTCTGAAACTAACTCTACTTTGGAAAAATAATACTGTACTAATTTTATTCACTTAAAAGGTGAGTTTGGAACCATGGTTGCTTCTATTCCCTTGAGGCTGATCAGAAGACAAATGGTTTAGCCTGATATAAGAGCACAAAGCAAGTAAAACATTCAGTGTGAGAGCCAGTGTCTTAATAAAAATTAGGATAATCCCTGCTATTCTGAATTCTTTATTCAAGGCAAGGATACTTGTAGAAGAAGGTCTTAGTGATTAGGGGGTGAAAAAATCTGGGTGTGTTTGGGCAATACAGGAGTGGTCTGTAATATCCTACCTTTTGTGTCCCTTGGGTGATGCGGGCTGTAACAGTGACTGTTTTACTCTGTAGTTGTTTTAATTTTTTTTTTTCTTGCAGATACCCCTTAAAGTTTCTGGAGTCCCAAACCTAGTGCCTGACCTTAAGCAGCAGTTGTTGTGGAAACATTTTTAATACGGCCCCTTTTCTTGATAGTTTGGTGACTGAAATGGGGCTAGTGAAAGATCAAATTGTGATCTTTAGGATGAATTTAAGAATAGTAATATCTTTGGCCTAAGAGAAGATTGGGGATAGGTTGTTTGCCTTTGCTAAAATAAATCCTCATGGGTTGTTCGAAAACTGACTCTGAGCTGAGAGGCCCTCAGGTCTCCTGCATCTTCTTGATTCTTTTTCACAGAAGTGGGAGGACTTTCTGAAGGCTGGGATGTCAGGTCCTGTTGTTTAAAGCCAGGTAGGAACAGTGTAGCAGTCTTGTAACTATATATATGTGCTTAAATAGTCTCAAAGGAGAAGGGGTTACTGAAGTTCCAGGTGCCAGATAGGTAAAAGTTACACTTTTTAACTGGTGCATGTAAGTTGAAATCCATTTAGTCCATCATATCAAAAATGAAATTATTTTCACCTGTATACAGTTGTTCAAAATTAAATTTATGAAGCATTGGTTCCTTCAGGGGAAGTGTCCCTTTGATTCTACAGTATTTCCCCATTGTTGTTGTTTTTTCTTGTGTTACCTGGAGACTGAACCCAGGGCCTTACACATGCTATGCAGGTACTCTATCATGAGCTATATCCCATTTCCCTTTTAAAACTTTTATTGTGAGACAGGGTCTTGCTAAGTTGCTCATGTTGGCCCTGAACTTGCCATCCTCCTGCCTCAGCCTCCTGAGTAGCTGGGATTATAGGTGTAGTATCACCATGCATGGGCCCCAAAAATGTTTTAAGCAATGGTTAGTTTTATTTGAATAAGTATTTTATCTTTTCCAATTTTTCTTTTTATTTTATTTATTTATTTATTTATTTGGTACCGGGGATTGAACTTGGGTCCTTGTGCTTGTGCAGCAGGTGGCAAAACCACTGAGCTAAATCCCTGGCCCTCTTTTGCAATTTTTAAATAAAAATTAAAAAAATTTTTTTTGACAGTACTGTGTGTGGACCCCAAGGTCTCATGCTTGTTAGTCAAATTCTCTACCACTGAGCTGTTCTCCAGCCCTAACTTTTGGTTTTTACTTGTGGTAGGGGTCACTAATTATTACCCATCTGTGTTCACCCTGGTTGCTGTAGTGTCATTGATGAGAGGTTTCGTAGACTAATTTGCTGGGTAAACTAAGAATTAGAATGTTTGCTGTAAAATTGGCTTCAGGAATTTATAAAGTACTAAAAAATGTAAAGATATTAATTCTGATTTGACATTTGAAGGGGGATGTGATCCCTTTTTAGCCTGGAAGTATTTCATTCCAGACTTTCTTAAAATTTGGCACCACATTAAAAATATAGATTGTTTGTATACATACGTAATTGTGACTCCTGCTGCCTAGAAGTAGTGAGCCTTGGTCCATCACAGGCCTAAAAATAGCATGCTGTCTTTGTTGCTCCATTTAAAAGCAGATTGTTGCTTAGATAATAAGACAGTTTCTTTACTTTGGAATCAATCCAGCAATATTTTACTGCTTTTTTTTTTAAAGAGTTGCCAGCCTATTAGGATAGAAAGATTAGGTACCTAGTAATATTTATTGACAGAACTAGCCCATTTTCTTTAATTTATCATGTACTGGTGGCAGAAATAATAGAAGGAAAGAAAGAGGATATGCACTTTACCTTACATTAAATGGAAGGTGATACTGCATTTACACTTTTGATAGATATTGTGATACTTTATTGCAGTTGTGCTAATTAAGTGATTGCTTGTTTCCTCCCATTACTGCCTTTAAAGCTCAAAGGGAGTTAGAATGCGAAGGCATCTTGCCTTATTCCTTTCTTGAGCTAGACCTAAAGTATCAGACCAGGAGGAGAAAATGATGGATGGGGTTGCAGTGGGTTAGAAAAGGAAAAATTGTCACTTGAGTTTAGAGAGTGGAAGTTGCACCATTTTATGGACTAAAAATGAAATGTCATGAAGTTTTATTACTATGAACAAATTTATGGAAAGATTTTGGCGAGAAGCCTAGATTATAGAATATAGCAATTGATTAGCATATCCTCTTGATTATGAGGAATTAGGAACTCACTAAAATTACCCAAGTAATGGGGGCTTCTTTGTAAAGATAGATTTAGGAAAAAAAAAAAAAGATAGATTTGGGAATAGGGTGACAGGAATCTCATCCACAATCCCAGGTGTTGCATCAGCCCAAGAAAAGCTGAACATGTATCGAGGTCTTTGGGAATTAGAGTAAAAATGGAGGTGGACATGACTACAGCAGTAGGAAGGTTTGCACCCTTATATTCAGTATTCTGTAACCTTAGCATAAATGCCAGTGAGTGTGCACTTGCTTTTGTTTGTGAGTTCCTGCTTCTCTTCCTGCTATTATCTGGCTTCCTTATGCACTGTTTGTGTACCTCTTCACTCTTACGTAGATTCTGCTCAGTCAGAATTTTGGCCAATTAATAATCCCTCATATCCCATCCAGTTTCTCTCTTCCTCTTTCTTGCACAGCTATGGCCGATACCTGCTGAATCTCTCATTTTCCAATCTTAGTCTCAAAGAGTAAGAATCAGGCTTTCACCAGGATCCTTTCATGGGACTGCCCTCAACTTAAACATTCTCGTTAGATAAGGGCATAACATCAGACACTTCTGACTAAAACGGGACCTCAGGTGTGGCAGGCACTGGGAGTTTGCAATTTGTGTAACATTGGCCTTAGGTAAGTAACTGACCACCTATCTAAGATAGCACTGGGGAGAGGGAGAGGGAGAGTAATTATTAACTTTAATCAGTGAAATGTAATCATGATCTCATGTACATTTTGTTAGAAAATTTGTATACTTGTGCTTAAAAAGCAGTTTATTCCTTTAAGTCAGTAAACACTTTCCTTGGAAGCAGCCTGTTTTTCCATATGGAATGTAAAATCCAAAAACATATGCCTATCACCGTTATAAATTGCCTTACATTCTGAAATATTGATACTGGAATCATGAGGTATGGTCCTGCCTTTTCTGCTGGATTTAAAGTACTATGAAGTAGTTTATGCTGTTTATGTTATAATAGCAAGGTTCTGAAAAATGTGCCTGGAACCTCCCATTCCAGGAAGAGTTCATTTTCTTATATCAATTATTGATCTCAGCATTATCTTCTCTGTGGATCGGTTCCTTCCAAGTCTTATGGCAGTCCTGTGTTTCAGGGATGACAGATTGTTACTATACCTCTGAAGGACTTCTGGAATCCAAATCCTCTTAAGGAATCTGGAAGATTTCCTTCTGAGGGTCACTAGCAGGTAACCTCTTTCCCCTGTTTTCCTGACACCCAACCTCCTTCTGATCACTTTAAAGCAGTGGCTGGCAGGTTGAATGTTTTTCTTTTTTTGGTACTGGGGATCGAACTCGGGTCCTTGTGCTTGCGAGGCAGGCTGCAGAACCACTGAGCTAAATCCCCGGCCCAGGTAGGTTGAATGTGTCACTGACTCCTGGGTTGAATCCTTGGCTTTGGCACCTCCAACGGTAATTTCCCTGTTAATGTCTTTAAATAAAAGCCATGTTCATAAAATGGTGTCTTAGTTTGAAATGTGTCAGATTTGAGAGGTAGCATTTAAGCTCTTGTTTACCAAAATGTTGTTTTGATTATTATTTTGTAGGACCTTTTGTTGGGTAAAAAAAAAAAGTGAACACCAGCATATTTGGAAGAGATGACTACATCATGTGATTGCGTTTTAGAAATTTCCATCTAGTAATCTTGAATTCTTTATTTTAATCTGCTTAAAAATTCCTTTAGAACATAAGCAAAATTAGACATTATTTTATTAAAGGCTGTGCAATGCTCTTTATTATTTAGGAGAAAAATCTTTTAAATCCTTTTTGGTAAGGACGTGCAGTTTAAAGCCTTCATTTTGACAGTCTGGTTTGAGCTGATAGGCATGTTAATCTCTGTTTGATTGCTTTGGTGGGGAGGTGAAAATGACCTAGTGCTTGGTTTAGGGTATATTTGGAGTTGTATTTTCTTTTAGTTTTCATTTTGTGAAATAATAAAGTAAAAATTTCTACCATTGTATTATTACAGATGTGACTGTATATCTGATTACTAGGTTGGAATAAAATGTTTAAACGTTTTCCCTTTTGACTATATAGATCCCTTTGTGTATCCTTTTCCGGGGATGGGATTTATCGACACAGTGTGTAATGTGTAGATTCTTCTTCATCAGTTATTGCAGTATGACTGTGCTGTAAGAAAGTGAATTTTTAAAAAAGAGGTTTTCTTTCTTTTTTTTTTTGGTACCGGGGATTGAACTCAAGTCCTTGCGCTTACAGGACAGGTGGTGAAAAAGAGGTTTTCTTTTCTATTTCGATTTAATTTTCATTACACTTTTCTTTCCCCCCTTGGGAGTGCTAAAGTGTGTGTGAATATGATTATATATAGAATATATGACTATACATCATGTTTTTTGTGTATATAGAGGCAAAAGATACACGTGTGTGTGTGCATAGCTGACACAGGAAAAATCACATGTAAGAAAAGTGGACTCTTGGAGAATTAATCACTTGATACATAGTCATCATTGAGGAAATGTGCAGAAGTCTTTTGGGAGCTCAGGGAAGGAAGAGCCATTCATGCTGACAAGATGTGTCTAAGGCAAACACTTATGTTGCTCCCACTGTGTGCCAAGGACTAGACAAGCACTTGACCAAGTCTCTCTTCCTCACCTTGTTCCTTTCAGGTCTGTGTGATGATCCTCCTTTTGTAAGTTGGCAAGCTGGAGTTTGGCAATCACACAGTCTATTGAAGGTCCCACCATGGCATCGGAACCCAGTTGTGTCTGGTTGCAAAGGTCCTACCCTTCCTTTGCCTCTTCTCCTTTTGCCTCCTGTTCTGCCTTTATCAGGACAGAGTGAATTTCTAAAAGGTCTCTGTTATGACAGTGGCATCACATGGCAGCTAAGTGGAAACTTACACAGCAGGCTGAGCCCCAGGCCTGTTTCCATGGCATCGTTTGCTGGTTTTACTAAGCCAGTTGTGTGGCCTCGCTGTGACTCATGTTGTTTCATCGTGAACATCAGGACCATCGTGTTGGTTTTGCAGGGTTGTTTTAAGAATTAAAGATCATGAGTATGTAAAGTATAGTAGGTAAAAATGACGATGATGGTCGTAGTGATGCCAGTTAACCCTGAGGAGTGAGTAGGTTTCAGTGCCTGGCCTGGTATAAAGGCCTTTCATAGTTATCCCCTTTGATCCTTGTAAGAATTCAATGAGACAGATTCATTTATTACTATTGTGATTGTTTTGCATAGAAAATACTCATTATGTGAAGGTCCTTATTATGTATATTTCCTACATCAGTATACTCTTACATTGGTATGATTAATTGAAAATTGACTAGGGAACACACTGACATTCAGTAAATATTAATTAAACACCTCCTATATGATGCTTTGGATAGGTTTTCCCTTTAAGCTAGTTTGCTTGCTCTCTCTCACGTCTGTCTCTTTCTCTTCCTCCCCCCTCTCCTCTCGCTCTTCTTTCCTTGTAGTACTAGGGATTAAACCCAGGGCCTTCACACTGAGCTACATTCCCAACCTCTCTCATTCCTCTTTTTGAAACAAGGTCTCACAGAGAGTTCTCCAGGCTGGGCTCAAACTTGTGATCATCCTGCTTCATTCTCCAGGGAGCTGGGATTATAGGCATGTACCACCTTGCCTGGCTGTGCTTTGTATTTTAATGGTAACTTTTTATATGGTTGTCTACTATTTTAACAGGTTTCTTTTGAGAGGTTTGAAAAGGATTAATCTTATAATTCAAGCATTTAGACACTTCATAAGTAGGAAACTGTTAGAAATGCTTATGTTCCAGATCAATTTTTGTGTCCTCACAGTACCTAATGCTATTTCATTGGTAGAAAGAGCTCTAAAGATTACATGAGAAGATTAGGAATCTTTTAAAATGCTCTCTACTGTCCTTCATGTCATCCTGTCTTCTGTCATACAAAATACTTAAAAATGCAGTTGATAAATAAGTCAAACCAGTAACCCTCACGTGCCTTATTCAGTGATGGGACATTGAGAGCCCTAGAACAGTTATTTGCATTCATGCTGAAGTGTTGACATCTGTTAAGAACACAGAATTCGGGAAGAGATCTCCATACCAAATGGAAAAAAAACAACAGCACACAAAAAGCTATAGGGTTTTGGTCATGTAGTTCCCAACACTGAAACCAGAATAAGAAAAAAAAAAAAATCAGCCAAAATAACTGGCTGTTAAAAATTTAAGAGAAAGAAAAATAGATGCAAACATACCCCTCTATAAATATGCCAGTAATCTGGCAGGTAGTGCAAGACACTGGGCTGGAAATCTTTCTTGCGTGCTGGGGAAAATGAAGCCAGGCTTCTCAGATGAGTAAAAACAAGGCTGGGCAGAGAGGAGAGTGTGTTGGTTTCATTTTTATTTTAATTTTTTGGTACTGGCGATCGAACTTGGGACCTTGTGTCTGCGAGGGAGGCGGTGGAACCACTAAGCTAGATCCCCAGCCCAAGTCTGTTGATTTTGAAAGGCCTGAACAACTCTGGGCTGGCGGAGAAGCAGAATTTCTGTCTCCTGCTTTTACCGGAGAGGACAGATGATTATCCTCCAGTATTTATATGCTCTTTGTGGAGCTGCTCTGGTGAGTGTTAACAGGCCCTGCTACATTTTGGTGACATAAAGAGGAAGTTCCCTTGTGGGACTGACCTTGAAAAACTTGGAAGGTTGGTAGGAGAGAAATAGGGAAGTGATTATGTCTTGGTGTGAGGTATTTCTCTAGTGGAGGTGTGTAACATTTAAAAATAATCACCGGTCTCCACAGTCCTGTCTTTCATCATGTCCTGTGCAGTCCTAAAGGAAAGGATTTCAATTCAGTTTGCAAAATTCTAGCCACTCACTATGTGTTGCAAAGTTTGTTCGAAGACAGAATTGAAATGAGAGACAGAACTAAATTGTGTTGGTCAAGCTTGGCAATTTTGTGTATAAAAATAATTTCTGAAGCTTAGTGCATTGACATTAACTGAGTGTATGTGTACGTGTTTGTGTATCTGTTTCGTCCTCCTTTTTTTTTGGTACTGGGGATCAAACTCCGGACCTTGCGCTTGTGAGGCGGGCAGCAGAACCACTGAGCTAAATCCCCGGCCCTGTATCTGTTTTTTGATATACATGTTTTAATGTTATGCTTTTATCTCCTGTGTACACTGTGATCTTGGATGATCAGTGTTTAAACTTTCAACAAGGAAGAGAAATAACGAAAAGAAACAATGACTTTCTTGTTGTGCCCAGTAACTAAATTTACCATTGTTCTAAGAACTCAACAAATGACTGCAGGATGTGAATTTAATCGACTTGTGCCTTTGAATTAAGGTATCCTGGCTGTTGTGGAAGTTTTTACTTCCCATCATCCTGCCTACGTGTTCACTTTCCTGCCTGTGTGTAAATCAATAGCAGTTTATTATGATTTAACCAAGTAATAAATAATTTTAATTCAAAAGAATCAGACCTAGGAAGTGGAAGGAATTATATTATTACTGACTCTGTCTTCTAGATAAGCATTAGAAACCAAAGATTTCTACCTTTTACTAAAAAATTATTATATAAGATGGACCATTTTTTTCAAAAGATACCTGCAGTACTACCCACTAGTTTAGCAGGAGGAACTATTTAATTGGAAACAAGGCAATCTGTTTATTCTTATCCTCAACTGAACACACACAGTTTTTATTCAAGTCCCAGGAATTGAACTCAGGACCTTGGGATTGCCAGGCAGGCATGGCACCACTGAGCCACATCCCTGGGCCTTAACAATGTTAATAGTTTTCTTTTTTTGAAAAAGTGCAAGCTTATAATCAGCTGGTTGGAAAAAGAACTTTCCCTAGTAATAGTGACTTTCATTTTATCGACTGCTTTTGTAATCAGGTTGAAATGGCTTACTTTTGACATAGGTTAAACATATCTCCTGAAGAGCAATGATGTATGTATCAGTATTGTTGGTAATCTCTTCCACTTTATTAGTGCTGTAATAGCTGCTTTGCTAATTGCTTTACAAGGATACCCTTCCCCTCCATACTGGGGATTGAACTCAGAACCTTGTACATTCTAGGCAAGCACTCTATTCCTAAGCTATATCCACAACTCCAGGCACATCTCCTTTAGTGCTCATATCAAGCCAATGAGGAAACTGAAGCCCAAAGAGTAAAAACATTAGCTAGGGTCAGATTGAGTTTCTCTCTTAAGTGGCCTTTTGGTTTCTTCTCCCCTCCCTTCTTCCCCTCCCCTTTCCTCTTTACTTTCTTTTTGGGGTTGGAGATCTTCCTGTGTGCGCACACTAGTCTCAAACTCCTGGGCTCAAGTGATCTTCCTGCTTCACCCTTCCAAGTAGCTGGTACTCAATGTGTGGCCCACTGGCTGAAGCCCTAAATCCACTCTCCATCGCATTGCTGTACTGCTCTAGAGTGGCATTCTCTTTGTCCCAGGAGATCTCTCCTTTGATATTTACCACATCATTGTTGCTTCTTTAGCAGGAGAGTCCTCAGCTTTGTTTGGCATTTATTGCTGCTGCTAATTGAGACTGTTCACAACTCCACAGATGCCTTCTGGATTCTCACTTACCTTGACGTTAGGAAAGAGGAAAAGTCGAGTTCCTTTTACTTGCTCTTCTGTTTTTCTTTAGTTATTTTTTCTCTCAGCATTGGGGGTTGAACTCAGGGCCTTGTGTGTGCTAGGAAAGCTATCTATAAATTATTGTGCTACATTCACAGTCCCTGTTTTTCTTTCTTTCTTTCTTTCTTTCTTTTTTATTTTTTCAGTATGGGGATGGAACCCCCAGGCCTCAGGCATGTTAGGCAAGTGCTGTATCACTGAGGTACATCCCTACCCCCAGCCTCTGGTTTTGCTTTTACTTTATTTTTTTTTTCTGAGACAGGATCTTCCTCTGTTGGCCAGGCTGGCCTTGATCCTAAGGTGATTCTCCTGCCTCAGCTTCCAGAGTGCTGGGATTATAGGCACTTTCCACCACGGCCCGCTGGTTTTGCTAATTTTGATTTACAGGTTTGCTTTAAACTTTATCGTTCAGGAATTATTTGCTTATCTTACTGTGGCTTGTACTCCAAAACATAGTGGCATGCTATTATAGGGCCTTCTTCGTGGGAGGACATGAAGAGTCTTCCATTCCTTGGGTTTCCTTGCATTACAATATTTTTTTACATAGAAATTTACTAACCAAAGCAGCATTGTTTATTGTCATTATTCAGGTACTCAAGGAAAGAAAGGTTCCTCATCTTATCCTTTGAAAAATTCATTCTAATCAATGGTTTTTAGTTTCCCAAACCTAAAGTTAGGGACAGTTAGACAACAAAGAGGTAGCTAGGGAAGCAATTGAGAGGGAGTGTTTGCATTGAGAGGATTGCTTGCTTGCTCCAAATCACTTGGAAAGAAGATCAGAAATGGGGTAGGTAAGTTTTCTTGGTTAACTAAGGACACCTGTTTGACTGGCCTGGGTTCCTCTATGGAGGAACAGAGGTCACCTACAACCAACCTCTGTGATTTAGTAGGAGGAAAGTAGAAGAAGTTGCTGGAAAAACCTTTCCAGTGTCTTTAGTTGCCCTGTTGTGGCTGCTCTAACACCCTGATTGGATTCTAAACATTTACCTTTCATGGCCATTTTGCCTTTGGGGAAGAACTGGAAGTCACATGGTGCCAGATCTGCTGAAAAAGGTGAATGAGGACACAATGTAATGTTTTCACAAACTTGTCTTTCTGTTGGATGGCACTTATCAGTGGCATTCAGCATATTTTTGATCATACTCATAAAGACATTCCTAAAAGAGGACTTCCAAAACTTCGTCAGAAAGTGGCAGGAAGGATAGGTAAGTGTGGCTCAAGCAAGGACTGTTTGAGGGGTATTAATGGCAACATGCCTTTTCCTGTTACAATTGTTTTTTCATTTAAACATGCACCGTGTATTTCCATAGCATGTCCTAAGTGTGCAGTGCAGCTACTTTGGCATGAAGCTTATTTCCTGTGGAATCTTAAATTCCTGAAGAGTAGGAAGCATGTCTTTCCGAGTTTTAAATCTCACCTAGTTTGGGGCCCTTGGTGGGAGGTGGACATTATTTGTTGAACGGCTGTTTAAATATTCATCCATCTTTTGACTGTCAAATGGTCTTCCCTGTGTCCAGTTCAGACTTTCCTTACCCCTCTCTCTCTTAATGTTAGAGGAGCCGCTGTGCTTTTATTTCCTTTCCCTTTATGGAGGGAGTGAGGGAATTCTGTGCTTTTCCTTTGCTCTTCATGCTTGGAATTACCTTTGGAGAAACGCTATTGATTCTGTCTCCGCCCTCTTCCACTCTAAGGAGTGTCTGTGGATGCTTTTGTTCTGTTGGAAGATTTTGTGTTGGAGCCAGGTGTGGTGGGTGGGATACTACTTGTAAAGTCAGCACTCTGGGAAGCTGAGGCAGGAGGATTGCAAGTTCAAACTTAGCTTGGGCAATTTAGTAACTTAGTGAGCCCCTGTCTCAGAGTAAAAAAAGAAGAAAAAAGGCTGGGAATATAGCTCAGGGTGAAGGCCCTGGGTGGCCCCGTCCCCGCCTTGAAAGGGTGAGGTGGATGTTTGCTTCCTACATGTTTTAGTATTCTCAAAAAAGAAAAACTTTAATTGATTTGCTGCTTGCAATTTTTTATTTTGTCTAAACTTATTATTTATTTTGTCTAAATCATGATGCTAGCATGAGAATGACCTGGAAATTAGTAGTTAGGTCATGGTGTGTATGTGTTAACTGGGGAGGGGATAGGATAATCTCTGTTCCTCAAGTAATAAAACATTTCTGAAATGTGATCTTTAAATTTTTCCAGATCTCCATTTCTGATACCTAGGAAGGTAGTGAGAGGTTATTATAAGTAAAACTTGGGACAGTTGGCATGTCCCCTTCCCGTCTCCTGAGATTCCCCTCTCTCTGGCGATGGGGCTCCTAACTCACGCTGAATCTCCTCTGCTGCAGGGAGGCCCTGGGAGACTGACCGGGCAGATCTGTGTTGGCAGGCATCCCCTTTGTGACATAGAGGGACTTGAACTTGTGCCTTCCAAGTGCATGGGGAATGCTCTTCCTCCGTAACTTAGGATAGTGGGATGCTTTTGAAGACAGTGGGAGCACCGCACTGAAACATAGTGACGGATTTCTTCCAGCACTGGGAGTTTATTCCCATTCATCAGCCCCAGGAGCCTGTGTGGAGTGTCCGCTGCCTGTCATGGCACACCTGCCACTGCTGTGAACCAGCCACCTCCCTGCCCTGGGCACCTAGGCCAACTCTTTAAAAAACCTCATTCCCATGAGGGTTTTGGGGCTGGGCTTCCTGTAGGGTGTAGGGTGGTGTGCAGGTGGTCACCAAGCCTGGGAGTGCGGACCAGGCCACCCAGCCCTCCTCCGGAGAGATCAAAGTCCTGTGCTGTTGGTGAGATCACCAGGGCCTAAGAGGTGTGGTGTGGGATTAACCTTGCCTTTGGGGCTTGAAAGCACAGGAATAATGCCTTCTTTTGAAGGCAGTTTATAATGTTTCCCTGCTTAAGGACTCTTCTTTCTCTAAGGTTTGCTCAGGCTGAGAATGGCAGTTTGCCATTTCATCAGATGACTCATTTCACTGCCCCTTCTCCTGGACCGCCCAAACCCAGAAATTTCTTGCAAGGATTCCAAAGAGATGGTGAAACAGCCAGACATGACTTTTGCCTTGGTGTGCAGGCACGTTTTTGTTTCTGTCAAAATAAATTAGGCTAAATTAAGTTATACATAGGAAAATATCTGGTGACTTATGTTTATTATGTAACAAGTAGAATTAAACAAGTCAAAAACAAAAACAAACATTTAAGCCAAGTCTGTGGAGAGAAGATGGTTTTGTTATTTGGCCAGGAAAAGATGCACCTTCTGTGGGAGGCAGACAGCTAGGCTTCCCTCCCTCTCTCAGCCTCTGATTTGATTCAGTCTTTTCATTCCAGGTGTCTTTGGTCACTTTGCCTTTTCCCACCGTTGCACCTCAACCGCATGTGAGGGGGTGGGTGAGAGCCCAGGAGGGAAGTGCCCGGGGAACTGCCCATGTCGGAATTGTGTTCCCTGTCTTTCCTCCATGTTAAAAAGTTTCTCCTCACTTTGCTAATTTTATCCACCCTATGAATGATTCCCTTTGTCAGATTTATTGGAATGCCCTGTGGGAGGGATGCTATGCAAGAAAAAAAATGTATTGCATAACTGCCCGGCCCTAAGAGATGCCAGATCGCCCTTGGCAGAGAACAGATTCTCCGCTC
Organism: Heterocephalus glaber; assembly: GCF_000247695.1. The sequence goes on along the minus strand of NW_004624787.1, from coordinate 5,942,012 downwards.
TGTGGGCCCTGAGAGCTGGGAAGGCTCCTGGAGGCCTCTCTGTCCCCCGTCCAGTGCCAGGGCAGTCATGACCCTCACACAAGCCCTGATAAAAGGCTTATCTTAACTTTCTAAGATGCAGGTCTTTCCTTAGCCCAGAGGAAGTGAATGTTTCCCTGTTTTCTTTTTGTCCTCTTGTGTGATTCTTTCCAGCTGCCGTTTCTTCACAAATGTCAGGTTTGTCTCTTCTGTGTCACCTCCAGGCAACTGGCATTTGTGACTAATTACTTACAGGGGCAGCCTTTTAGTTTATTTTGATGAAAACAGAATCCCAGAGGACTCTGTTAGTACACTGTATTTGAGCAGGTGACATGTAAGCCTTTGAGGTTTGGGAAACAGACACAGAATAAACAGGGCTTCTCACATGGTATTTAGAAGGGCCAGGAGTTTGAGGCGAGCTCCATGGACTTATACTGACGCCGTGTGTATCCTGTGAGCGATTCCAGTCCTTTAAACTCAATACCAGGCAGCCAGGCCAGGTGGTCATGCGGCTTAGGGAAGGGCCATCGTAGAGCAGAGTCATACAATGAACTCTTATCCAGCACATAGTCTTTTTTTCTCTCCCTGTAGAATCAAACCAAGCTGTGGATTGTGGAGGGGTTTGGGCAGGTAGTATGCATAAACATCAGCAAAGATGTAAACTTCCCTTCCTTCATCTCCCCTCCCCTCTTCTTTTCTCATCTCTTCTCTTTCTTTAGCAGTGCTGGGGGTTGAACCAAGGAGCACTGAGCCACATCCCCAGCCCTTTTCATCTATTTTGAGATAGGGTCTCTATTCTCTTCTTGCTGGAGCCTCCCCAGTAGCCCTGTCTTTTCCTTTTTTAAAGTCAGCAAACCAGTGTAGCCTTTTAGACCTCCAGAGTAGAGGGCTGAAGTGTGCTTATCTCATTGTTTGGCTCACTGTTCTTCGTGGTCTGATTGTTATCAGTGGTTCCACAATTTTTGACTTGCATTTATTCTCATTTTTTTTACTCATTTCTTTGCCCTTTAGTCAATCTTTTGAATATTTGTGCATATATTTTAATTTGAATATATTGTTTTGCATGCATTTTTTTCCTGAGGAAAGATCCCCATAAGGAAATTAAATGGAACACTGGAGTGGCATTTAGTATTTTTGTGTGTTGTGTAACCACTACTCCTGTCTAATTCCAGAGCGTCTCCGTCACTTCCCATCCCCACGGAACAGCCACTCTCCCCTTTCCCAGCCCCTGAAAAACAAGTCTGCTTTCTGTTGCTAAGCATTTGCCTATTTGATATATTTTGTATAAATGGGACTATATATGTCGCTTTTCGGTGCATGTGTGTATTTTAAAATCAACTTGGTTGAGGTGGAATCTGTATAGATAAAATGCACTTTCTTTTTAGTGGTCCTTAAGAATGGTCTCTGTGTGTGTGTGTGTGTGTGTGGCCTTTATTTATTACAACCCACGAGGCAGACACTGTCAGCACTCCCCACCGGCCATTTAGATGAGGACAGAAGCTGAGTGATTTGTACCAAATGGCAGCTTCCGACTGGCAGATAGGATATGGACAGGGGAGCCTGGCTCCAGAGTGCATAGCGTTGACCGCTGCTGTCCAGCAGCCTCTCTATTTTCTTACATGACCAGTTTCCAAGACTGCTTTTTCCTGTGTGATGTTATGCTGTTTTCCCACATCGACAGAAAGTGGTTATGGAATATTCTGCTCTAGAATATTGACTTGTCACATGTACTGTAACTGAATTGTTTCCCCATCAATGGCTCTTCAGGGGGTTGCTTTTTATTTTCCCTGCCCCCTTTCTCACTCCCTCTCTCTCTGTGTCCCTCCCTTCCCAATGATGAGTCATATTGAAAGAAACATTAAGGATGCTTCTAAAGTAATATATGTTCCTTGTGGAACCTGGACTGGATGGCTAGGGAGTGACCACGGCATCTGCTGTTCTTTGTAATGCTGCTGTGCATTTTACTAGTCACTGTCCTTTATCTCTGTACATTATGCTCAGTGGCTGGCATTTTAGACTTAAGGGCAAACGAAGCTTCCTCAGTTAAGTTTTGGTGGAAAGTGATTCAGAAGAGATTAGAGAACATTAGCTACAAAAGACAGTTATTTCTCTCTCTTTCATATGCTATCTAATCTTTTCTTCCTTTCCATTATTATAAGAAGGCTTTTATTAATAAATCACCTCTTTCCAGTAAAAAAGAAATATGACCAAAGGAAACAAGCTAAAACGCATATAATTTCCTCAGATGTATGGACTAAATAGTTTTTACCACCGTGTTCCAGTCCTTTTGTATATTTTGTGTGTCTCTTCAACGCTGGGGATTGCAACCTGGGCATTGTGCATGGTAGGCAAGGTCTCTGCCTCTGAGCTCATCCCCAGCTCTTTTTATTTTGAGATAAGGTCTTTCTAAATTATCCAGGCTATCTTTGAACTTGCTAGCCTCCCGCCTCAGCCTCCCAAGTACAAGTATTTGGGATTACAGGCATTTGGCCTGAAGCCTGGCTCTTTTATACTTTCTACTTTTATTTTTATTGTATTTATTTATTTTTTGCAGTACTAGGGGTTGAACCCAGGGCCTTTGCACTGAGCTATATGCCCAGCCTTTTTCTATTTTGAGATAGGTCGCACGATAAGTTGCTGAGTTGGCCAGGCTGGGCTTGAATTTGTGGTTCTCTTGCCTCTGCTTTTCAGAGTGCTAGGATTACAGGTATGTGCCTCCACACTCAGCTTATACTATTTTTTTAAAAAAATTAGGACAAAGAATGATGCTATCAATGAACTTTTTGCAATAGAAAGTTGATATGATATTGTGAACATCTTTTTATCTAATTAACAATAGTGAGTACTATTTAGTAAGGGCTAAAAGTGTGTCAGGGACCATTTCAAATAGAGCCAGATTCTTCTCCAGACTGGCTGTGCTGGAGGCTACGATGCTGTGGTGTATCTTTGCTGTGTATGATGGTCTAGAAAAAGAACCAGCAGGGCGAGTACCAGACTTGTGACACTGAGACCAAGAGGGCAGGAGGGAGGTGAAGGTCAGAGTGCACTTGGGCCTGTGGTCCTGAGATGATATGTTATAAAGGGAGTGTCTTCATGTGTAACTGGTTATTATAACTTACTGCAACTTACTGCTTAAAGAAGGTCTGGAAGCATGACTTTCCCTTCAAGTTCACAGTTGCATGCCGTGACCACCTTTGGAACTGTGAATATACAGGTTAAGATTAGTTATGGAAGCTGGGTGGTGGTGCATACCTTTAATACCAGCACTCTGAGAGGCTGAGGCAGGAGGATTGCAAAGTTTGATCTCAGCCTGGGCAACTCAGTGACTTAGAGAGACCTTGTCTCAAAAACTAAAAAATAAAAAAGGGCTGGGGATATAGCTTAGTGAGAAGGCCCTGGGTTCAGCTCCCAGTACTGGAAAAAAAAAGCTTAGATATGGTGCATGGGATAAATTCTTCTTTTGCAGCTTGGTGCACTTTGAGGCATGCTGTGAAGAGTTTTACAATAACCAGTTTACCTCTGTAGACATTTAGTCTGGTTCCCTGACTTTCTCAGATGGCTTGACAGGCGAAGCGGTTTTCTGTAGGTTACAGGCTACAGGGTACAGGGGTCTGGTCAGGTTTGATGTGGGCATGTGGAGCAGGAGAAGAGGGCTCCTCTGGGGGCTGACTGAGAGGGAGGGTAGGGTTGGCATGAGCGCCCTGCTCTCTTCCTGCATGTGAGGTAGAGGAAGCGTTCTCTGGAACAGTCAGCTTCAGGGACTTTCCTGGGCGAATACTTGCCTGAACGAATGTATTTCTCTGGTGTATTTACAAAGCACAAGGTGCTAGGGTACTCTTTGCCTTACAAGCTGGTTCTTTTCTATAAAAGGATGGTATATGGTTTTCAAGTCAGTCTCCATGTTCCTTTTACCTTTTACAGAGTGAGAGAAACAAAGGACCTGGATGACCAAAGGTGTACTTTTTAAATGTGCCATTCAGATTCCTTTTGGATGGTATTTTCAACTGAGGTGCCTCATTCTTTCCTGAAGCCAAAATGAAAGAGGATCTGTAAAGTCATTAATGAAAGTAACTGTGCTAGGGTGAGGTAATTAAATGTGACAGCTCCTGTCTCTGTTCCTGGCCCGGTGGTCTTCGAGTTACCCTGACTACAGCGTACAACTTGCTGGATTAGAGAGCTAGTGTGCGTTTGTATCTGGGTGTTACATTCAGAGCGAGGTGCAGGAATATTTAAACGATGCACTGTGCAGAAAGAAGAGGTATTTGTACGGAGCATACCAGTGAGCTATTTTCTGCCCTTGCACGGTAGGAGTACACGTCTCCTCTGATGAGTTACTCAGGGACAAAGACAGGATGTTGATGGTGCTTTGTGGAGTAGATGTAAATTTGCTACTCACAACTAAATAAAATAAAAAAAAATCATTTGGAAAGCAGATGCAGTTGTAAAGTCATATATTTAAAAAATGGTGGTGCTGGGCATTGCGTTCAGGGCCTCACACATGGGAGGCAAGTGCTGCACCACCGAGCTTCCAGCTGAAGGTCACACCTTGAAGGCAAGAATACTTCCTGCCACTGAATACCACCCAGAACTTGCTCACTGGAGGTTAAAAGCCCACAGGCATAGCTGCGAAGATAGAACTTCCTGCTTACCTATCCCCCAGGTTGGTGAACTCTCTATAAACTCTAGAACAGAAATGACCTTTATCAACAGGTGCACACGTGTGCTGAGGACATGATGAATGTGTGCTGACCAATAGATATTTAATACCACTTCCTCCTGACTCCTGTGGTTCACATGAAGGATAGTCACTCCAATTACAGTATATACTGGTATGAAGCGGGGAGGTTGAACAGTCCTCCTGTATTTAGTAACACTGGAGATGAAGTAGGTAGGGTGGGAGAGATAAACAGGCATGCTTTGCATTTTGGGTAAATTTAAGTTAAAATATTTTTATTATATAGGTTTATAGCTACTTGATAATTGTTTTTTGCCTTAGCATATTGGAGGTGCAAGATTTTTTAAGTTGACTGGGAAGTCTGAAGTTTGTTCAGTGTGATTCCATGAAGAGAGAAAATTGGCCAATTAATTACACTTCCCTTTTCTTTCTTTTTTAAGTAGATAATGCTTGCTGATAATTGAAACTTTGATAAGGACATTTAGCTTTATTTCAGAGAAAGACAAGTAGAATAATAATTGTATATAATTTTGTTTAAATTTCTTTCAGATAGAAAACCTTCTGTGTGGCTCCCCCAGAAAACAAAAAAGGAGATTGAAGATTTGCCCATGTTCACATTCAGATCTCTTACTCATAGAGTGACAGTTTACTTAACTCGTACATAAACAAATGGGAGTGGGTGGGTACCTCAATGCACCCATAGCTTGTATGATCCGGGAACTGATGATAAAAAGTTTCAACACTTCAAATCTAGAAATTTCTATGAAACCACAGCATACATATTCTTTCATAGCTAGTTTTTAAGCTAGTATGTGTGGGACCCTTTCAAAAAGCACTGGGGAGAAAGAATGGTGATAAATAACCTTTGAGGTGAACTTTTGATATTTGCATTGCGATTCTGTGGGCTTAAGCTTTTAATTTTTAAAATTGCTGGTGATGTTTGTGAAGCGTATCAGTTTCCAGTGTGCAGTGGTGATAAAACTTAAAAATCTACTCTCATACCTTCAGCTTTGGTGTAATCTTTTACAGATTGGGGAGAACTCAGATTTTTTTCCAGTTATAGTCATTTCTTAACATAAGAGGAAAGTTTCAGAATTACATGTCTAAAATGTTCAGTTTTCATGATTGAATCATTTTTTTCCAAAGTAAGTGTTTTTTTTTAGTGTTCTCTGTATTTTCCATCACTTTTAAAAAGTTGTATTAAATTAGTTTGACTTTTGCTTAGGGCTTTCATCACTATCAGTAAAAAGTTGTCACACTGCTGCTGTACATTTGCTTCACCTGGGCTGCAGGGACACTGAAAATAAGAGGGAGAGAGTCCCCTCTGGATTTAGGTGGAAGAGGTGGAGAATGAGATGTCACACGGAGTTGTGGTACCTTTGGAATGTCCACCAAGCTTGTTCTACCAGTCAAGATAGAGGATGGTAGCAAATACACCCTAAATAGGACCTTACACAGGACAAGGGTATTTCTTGCTCTCAAAGTCCCCCTGTGGGTTTGGGAGATACTCCAGGTCAGCTATTTTTCTTGGAGCATCTCAAGGTGCTTCAGTCTTTTTTTAAAAATCAATTTTATTGGTACATTTTAGGTATGCAATATAATGACATTCATCATTGGAAATTTGCACCTTTATATAATCTCTCTTGGTTCTTATTTTTCACCCTTCCCCTGCCCTCCCTTCAACCCCTCCATCCCTCCCTATTTACAAAGACTTTGTTTCCATTTTTCACTTCTTTATATTAATTCCATTCTCTTCTTTCCTTTCCCCTACCCCTCCCAGTTCCTCTTCCCCTTTGCCCCTTTTCTTCCTATTTCACACTGTCTATTATATCTTTTAGTCCTTATTTACATTTTCAGTTTCTCACACTAGAGAACCTATTCGGTATTTACACAGGTGTGTCCTGTTTATTTCCCTTAAGAGTATCACCTCAATGTGCATCCATTTAGTTATAAATATCTCTTAATTTCTCAGTTTTTATGGCTCAGTAGTACTCCATTTTATAAAAAAAACACATTTCCTTTATCCAGTTTCCAGTTGATGGGCAATGGGGCTGCTTCCAAGTTTTAGCTATTACAAATTGTGCTACTATGAACAGGGGTGCACATATATCACTGTGGTATGATTCTTTTAATTCTTTGGGTAAGATCCCCAGCAGTGGAATAGCTGGGTCAAATGGGACTTCCAGTCCTAGTTCTTTGAGGTATCTCCATACTGATTTCCACAGTGGTTGCACCAGTCTGCACTCCCACCAGCGGTGGAACAGGGTTCCTCTTTCCCCACAGCCCTGCCAGCATTTGGTATTGGTTGATTTCATGATAAGCTGCTTCAGTCTTGTGCTTTCTCATTTGTCAGCTCTGAGGTCAGGAGGGGAACAGTTGGGGAGCAGGCACTGTGCAGGGGTCTCCTTGCTTCGTCGGTGGAGAGGTGTTCATCATGGCTCACATGTTCTTAGCCGGAAACAGTCAAGTGGCCCCGGAGGGTCTGGCAGGGCTCTTATGCACTGAAAGGAGAATTGGTGAGCCCTAGTAATGTCTATAATACATGTGTAAGTGAGGACTAGGATCACAGAGAAGAGATTGAAACTAGAAATGATGACTTGAGAGACATTATTTACAGAGAAGGAAATGGTAGAGAAAATTTATAAGAGAAAGCATACATGTACTCAAAGAGGTCTCAGTTTTCTATAACAGTGTCTCTGCATATAGCTTTCTTTACAACCCAGGCAGTATTCTGTGCTAGAGAAATATCAGGAGAGCTCTAACTGCTTCAGGAGAGTCAGTAAGGTTCTGCTGTTGTTGTTTTGCATGCTACACTGACAGTGTCTGCCTCTAAAAGTGCACTTGCACTCGATCATTTCAGGGAGATGCAGTCCTGTAGGTTATCATGATGATGATTGGTTGCACTGACCAAAGCTTAGGTAATTAGTTGGTAAAATGACTATTCTATTAATGTCAGTGGTATTAGGAGAGAGTTCGTATGTGTGCTTCTGCATGTTAAACATTAAAATTGCCTTTGAGTAAGTTAATTATATGCATTATTAGCCTCTGAGCTGACAAAAAAAATAAACTATCAAAATTATCTCCAGGGCTGGAGTTTTTGTGGCTCCAGGGCTGGGGGTTGTACCCCAGTTGTAGAGAGCTTACCTGGTCCACATAGGTCTTGTGTTCAACCCCTAGTATTGCAAAAACCAAAAGCAATGAACAATCCCTCCATCTAGGCCTTGGGTTTGAGTTCCAGCATGACGAAATGAATGAATGGATGAGCGAATGAAATAAATAAAACTACCCTCTCATTTACCCGCTCTTATGTCTAATTCATATGCTAGCATAGGGACAAAGATCTTTAGAGGGGCTGATACTGTTTTTCTTATAATTTTCCACTATTAGAAACTGTTTCTGGTGAAATGGGGTCTCACTATGTACCCCAGGCTGGCCTTGAACTCCTGGAGTTCAAGTGAGCCTCTCTCCTGAGTAGTTGGGACTACAAGTGTGCACCGCTGTGCCTGTCCATTACTAGCGACCTTGATGCTTGGTAAAGGGTGAACATGCATTGGCCTGTTCATGGGCAGAGTGCTTCAGAATGGTTGCCACCAGCCTCCAGTTGAGAACTGACCACCCTCGGGACTTGGGTTGTGCCACTTCTGTTTTCTTCAGCCTTGCGTTCCCTGGGCAGGGGTGCTGAAGGACTGTTGCTCTCTTCTATAGCCTCGCTCTTGTTTCTGGCGTGAGTAAGTACTCTGCCAGTTCATCTGGTCTTCCTGCTTGAATGACAGGTTCTTTATTTGGTTTGGAGACTGTTGGAGAGCAGGGAGCAGCACGAGACTACCTCGGTGGACACAGGAATACGTCTTTCTCGTGTCTCTGATCCCTCTTTTTAAGGTTGTCTTAGGTATCAGTCCCAAGGGGCCAGGCTAGGTGTGGTGACCTTGCTTTGTGTACAGTTCCCAGCACGGCACTGTGTATTTAGGCACTTAATAAAATCCCATTGGTAAGGGTGCCAGTCCCTGTTAAACCCTCAGAATCACTTTGCAAGCACCTGGAGCCTTTCACAAGCATTTCAAGAACACATACTCCATTCTTCAAACCTAACCTTTTACTTTATTTTCAAGTGGCGGGGCCCCTTAGGGTTGAGCAGGCTCTGTGTTTCTCCTTTCTTTCCCCACGTTTCACATTCCACCATGTTCAATCTCAGTGTCACTTCACCACCATTAAGAGGACATGAAGCCTCAGCTCTGACATTGGTGACAGCTCTTAACATGTTCTTTCTCATAAAGTCACCCTCAGGTGAAGAGCTTTCCTAGGAGCAGAAGTCCTTCCTTTACACAACTGGGCCCTATAAAGAAAAGACAGTATCTATTTCCTTCTTTTGGTGTCATTCTTTCTATTCTTTTCCTGTGGGCAGTCGATTCTTGGTCATTGCTGGCAGGTCATCCATATGTTGGATTATCCATGTTTCTGGATTTTTCCTCAGCAACTTCAGTTCTCAATGACTGGGCAAGCCAGGGCTTGGTATGTTGAAAGGACATCTGGTTACTCCCTTACCCATCCCTCTTTTTTTTCTCTCTTTTAGGGCAGAGTCCCTCTAACTCCGAGAGCCATGGTCCTGGAACTGAGGGAGGTTTCTCCTCCCTCCCCTCACCCTCTGGGATGTTTGTCAATGTCTAGGGTTGTTTTAGGTTGTCATCATTGGAGAGAGGAAGGACATGAAGGACATGCTATGACTGTAGTGGGTAGAGACCAGAGGTGCTGGTAAACATCCTGCAGTATACAGGACAGTGCTTCCAACAAAGAATTATCAAGCTCCAGATGTTATAGTGCCAAGACTGAGAAACCCTGTCCTATATATGTAGAGGTCCTTTTGTGAAAGTCTTCCTGTTGATGGCATTATATAACCTCCATGCCATTGCCACATTGTGTTCTATCAGAAAAGCCATCTGCACACACAGCCTGAGTCTGAATGCTTTAGTTAGTTACTCTGAAGTTGAGATGAAAATATGTGCCCACCATTCTGCATATGGCCCTTCTCTCCAAGCCCTATCTTGGTTAACTTGTTAAATTGTCTTGGAGCTTCTTTACTTTTTGTGTTTTTAAAAATTTTGTAGATGTTTCCCCAAACTTTCATGTGTTGTATCTCTCAGATTGCAGTGATTCAGTCCAGATCCTTCACTCTAGCATTCTAGTCATTGCTGCCTCTGATGGAAGTGGGTGTTTCTGAGGTGGAACTGGGAGCATCGTGGCTGATTACCTGTGAATGACGTCAGGAGAGCAAGAGGCCACTACTGTTCTTGCTTATTAGAGGGACTTATGTGGAAAGAAAACTTTTTCATGTCAGAGGGACTTGGATACAAATCTTTGCTCTGCAATCTATGAAAAGCATGGTCTTGGACCTCAGTTTTCTCAGGCATAAAGTGAGATTGAAGTACTCAAGTGTACAAAGTGAATGGGGCTATCTCTACTCATGATCAGGCACACTTGTAAGTGCTAGGGAATTGGTTGTTTAGTGTACTGTGTCCTTGATTTCTTTTTGAGAAGATAATCAAAACTGTGGGAAATAGCAAAACTAGTTTGAGGTTAATGGTGATTTCATTCTCTATTGTGCAGAGATTCCCTGGCAGCCTGTTAAAAATGCAGTTCCTCAGGCCGTATCCCCAGAGATTGTTTGGGAAGTTGGGTCAAGTCTGGGAATTTGTCTTTTTCCCAAGGAGCCGGGTGCTTCTGATGCAGGTGGTCCACATATTTGGAGGAATCTTGGCTTTCTGGCTCCCAGCCAAACAAGGGGCATCCACCTTCTGAGAGAGCCTCATCTCCAGCTAGCTGTTTTCTATCTCTGTGGAGCCATTGACAGAGAATGATCTTTCAGAGCTGTTTCTAGCAGGACAAAAGTGCTCTTTGTTCTTGCTTTGAACGATAACTAGAGATATCTTTATATTGGATGGTCTCCTTGAATATTGTTTTGACTCAGTGTCCTAAGAAGTCTTTTGGGAACCAGCTCAGGAACTCAGGCAAGAAAAATGTTCTTGTTCACTGGCTGTGGCACTTTGATTTGGGGCAAGGAAGGGGGAGGTCGGAAGGAGGTGGTGTTTATTCTTAGTAGGTCTTGGAAGGCTCTGGGAACAAGAAGTGAAACATGGACAGGATTTCTTCCAGCTCCACACTGCTTTAGTTTAGGACTGGAATGAAAGTGACTATATTCCAACTAGCTGTAGATTATTTGTGACTAGTTTATCTCTTTTTTCAGTGAATTCTGTCTGGAGATGTAAATATTGACTACAGTCATATTTTAAGGAGTCGTGGTTGGAGGAGTGTGAGGTCAGCTCAGTGAGTGCCCACAATGACTGGAGCTTGCTAACTCCTGAAGTGAATGTTTGTAATTTTTTGACAGACAAAATAAATGGCCCAGGATTACCCATGAATATATATCTGTGCTGCTTTGTGCTGGACTCCTGGCGCTTTGTGCTGAACTCCTCTGGTGTTCTCAGAGGTCTCTTTCTGTGGGATGTGTTCCCCCCACACCTTTCTGTCAGACATAGCGTCTGCCTGCCAGTTGAGGTTTGGCCTCTGCTGCGTGGGCTGTGAATCCAAAATATTTAAAGAGAAAATCTCGGAAAGAATTTCCATCATTTATTTAATAAATGAAAGTGTGAGATAGAAATTAAAAGTGAACTGGGAAGTGTAGTTGGAAAATGTAAGCCCTGTGAGTCATTCTTTAAAGTTTTAACTTCTTTAAATCACCCCCTCACCAGTTCCCTTGAAAGTTCTGTCAGTTACCCAAGTGGCCCAGATTGGGTGCTTGAGCACCTGAGTTCAAGGCCAGTATGGGGAACATAGTAAGACCCCATCTCTTAAAGAAAATCCTGTCAATTAAATTGAATGGCTTTGAAGCAACAAATGTGACTCTTAGATGAAAAGTGTAAAGCAAAGAGCCAAGTTTTAAGTTGGTACTTTTGAACCCTCATGTCGACCCTCATGTCAACAAATCTTAATATGGGTTAGTAGGAGATTGTTGTGTTTGTTAACATTAGGTACCTGAGCCTGTGGCAGGTGCACATTTCTGTGAATTTCATAATAAAACTGAGTAAAGGCTTTATGATTGTTTATAAGTGGTACAAAAATAAAAGATATATTTAATGGTTAAATGGTGTGAAAATAAGAATTTGATTAACCAAAGTTTTTTTTTTTCAACTTTAATCCTGGCAGCCTTTAAATATGTTTATTTTAGGGTTGAAAGTTAGGTAAGATGGTAGTTCAGTGTGTGTGAGTCATGTAAATTTGGAGTATGCTGATCTTAAAAGCCAATGGCATGATATTTAATGTTCCTGTGGATTTTTTTTTTGCCTAATCACTTATAATCTTAAATATTTTGATATATCATTTTTAGTTCATTTATCTATTTATGTATTTATTTATTTTTGTGGTGATGGGGATTGAACCCATGGTTCAATGCTATGAGCTACACTGCCAGCCCTAATATACAGATAAAAAAAAAATGAAAATGTTGCTTTAAAATTCAAGAGAGAAAGGAAGGTGAATGAAAAATGGAAGATTATTTTGTTGGCCTTTTCTGTGGTTCTTGCCGGAGAATGTGAGGGATTATAATGCAGTTCAGGCACTATCACAAAATCTAATATGACATCCAGATACCCTTATAGCCCAAACATTTCTAGGGCTCTGCTGACAGCTTAATTATTTCAAGCAATATTTGATATGGCAGAATACCAGTTGTCCAAAGACTTTGGTTGTCCTTTTGGGTTCTTTGTTCAGTAAGTAAGCCCTGCCAGAAGATGTGAAAATCTGCATTGACATAAATGTTCAAATATAGGATTGCCATTTCTTTTTACAAAGGGTATCATCACGGATTCCTTAATCCAGTGCTTCTCTACCAGTGGGTGTGAAACATGATGCATTTTTGTGCAAAGTAGGACCTGTCCTCAGTTTTTTAGGATAGAGTCCACATTCTTCTGTGGTAGCATCTGGTCTGTAGGTAAGCACTTGTTTCTCCTTCAGACATTCTACCAGAGTAGCCGGACTCCCAGGCAAGGGTTAGAGAAAAATATGGAAGAGATGATACACTGATCTCTGAAGGCTGTGAAGAGACTCTCTGGAAGGCTGCTGCTGGCTTCTTTTCAAAGCTGAGAACAGACTCCGTTGGTATCAATCCCAAGTCACATGAAATGGTGTGTGATACCTTAAGTATTAGGGTTTCCAGGAATACAGGATTTTCCTTTTGAATGTTTCCTGAAACTAAAGCCCCCAAGGGTCCCCTTGCCCCCTGCTACTTTTAGCATTGACTAAAATACTGTGCCATAGAGAAGAATCTGGAGGACAGCTGGGAAACTGGTGATTCTATGAGCATATGACACTTTTTTAGATATGCACTAAGGAGTTTGCAAGCCTTAAAGGAAAGACACCTTTAGAATACAGTGTGGTAATCTCTTCATCTGTAACATTTATCTGTGTGCTCTAAATTTACCCACATGGGTTTAAGTATAGCCAACTACTTCAGTGTAAGTCTGTCCTTAAAACATTCAGAGTTGTTCTGCAGCATTTCATCTGTGGAGTTTTGCTGAAAGTGCTTAGCCTCCTAGTGAGTGCTTGGGCTTTGGCTGAGTTCCAGTGCTGGAGAATGTGGTGTCCCCTCGAAGTTCATGTTTGACTCTCCTGTTAAAAAGAACCACACATTCTCTGGTGTAGGTTCAGCTGGTTTCTTGCTGTGCTTTGTGAGTTACTGTTGTATCGTAGGTAAATAATCTTTAAATGAAATTGACTCACTTCATTTTACTCATTTGGTTTGGCAAATCATTGACAGATAAATGGTTTTATAAGCTGTTATGTGAATTACCAGATGCAGCAACATAACAGAGCCTTGAAGCTTGTGTATTTGGTATTGGTTTAGCTTTTGTTTGCAGCAAAGATGGGTTTATCCCTTTGAAATGATTACACAACACTGACATAAAGAAGGCCTCAAGGACTAAAGGCTAGGCTTTATGGTTCGGCAATGTATTGAGATCTTGTGCCAGCGTTCATGTAATTATAAACATGTTTTAGAAATGTGAGAAGTGTGATCTAATTCTTAATGAAAACAGCAGAATAAAAATAATTATTGTGACTAAGCATGTGAGTGTATATAAGTGTGTGAACAAGGCTAGGAACATAAGATGCAATCATGGCTGTGTTTGGTTACTAGGACTTTTTAAACTCTCTTTGTTATTGTTACTTAGTATGGTTTACTTTTAAAAAAGGTAGGAAAAGAGCTTTAATTCACTGTGTAATTATTTCTTTAAAACCTCTAAAAGTAAGAGTTGAATGGAAAAATACCTATAAATGTCAAATATACTCTTTTGTCTTTCTAAATATTTCTGTACAGAAGGGCAGTACACATGAATGTCTGTCTTTAAGAGATGGCAGAACAAGTCTTTCCCCCTGAAATATCTCTCAACATATGGTAGGTCATCCTTCTGTTTCACTTTTCTCCCTCGGTGTGTGGAAGAGGCAGCATCTCGGTTTTGGTCACTCCTTTCTCAGTGTCTGGACTCTTCCTTCCTTGTCCTTGAGGTTAGAGGTTGATTGAACAGCCCTTTCTTAATTGTCATCTGGAGCATGCAGACTATATTCTGGTGACTGTGCCAGCACGGGCAGAATTTTGGGAAGGGTGAAGAAAGAATCGAGGGTATTCATTATGAAATATGGTGATGATTACAGTAGAGGTGATTACATATTTAATGTTAGTATCCATATGTTTTCTTCCCGAAATTAACTTCCAGTCCATCCACAAGTGGTATGGTTTTACACCCAAATATATTCCCAAATCCAAACACTCTTCCTTTACTTCTTTGGCCACCCAAGCTCATGCCATGATTAATTTGTGCCTGCACATTTGCAGCAACTCCTTAACCATTGTACTGGATCTTGCTCCACAGCCCGCCTCCACATAGCAGCCAGAACGACCTGGTAGAAATGTACTCCAGATCGTGGAATTCTCCTTTTCTAAATGTTCCGGAGCACTCTTTCTTGTCTGCGTGACATTGTGTGTGTGTTCATTCTCCTGCTGCCTGTCCAGTCATCTTTTACCACCCGCCTTCTTAGCAGGCTTCGGCCACACCACCCTCGTCTCTGTTCCTTTTTCAGACTCATTCCTGATGTGGGCCCTTTCCACATGCTGGCCTCTTTGCACGGTCCCTCATCCCCCACGTCACTACCTCAGAATGGCTTGCCTGTCTGTCATACAGAGCTCAAGCTCTCTCCCTACCAATTTTATGTTTGCCATAAAACTTTTTGCAGTCTGAAATGATTTTATTCATGACTTTTCTGAAATACACATTTCCTCCCATATTAAAATACAAAGAGCAGGCGCTTTTTGTTTTATGCTTTCTTCTAGCACCTTAAATAGTGTCTGGCACATACTAGAAGCTCCATAAAATCTATTGAATGAATAAACAAGCACATACTCTCTGTCATTGAGATTGTATGAGATAGAAATTGAAGTTCTTTCCAACTCCGAGATGCTATTTTTCTTTGTATGGTAAAGGCATTATTATTATAAGTAGTCAGGGGGTTATATGTTTTTTGGCCACTCTTCCCACCCTGTGTCCTTGTTGGAGGATTGTCATACCTGTCATTAATGGGACTGGATAGATTGAAAGGTTATCTTTGGCATAACCTTTGGTGAAGCTAATGGACGCATTAGGTGATTGAATCTGAATCTTGGGGCTTTCTAGAATTTTGGTCCACTTACTGCAGTAGTAGCCCACTGTATCCTGAAATTCAAACCTGACTGCTTGTCTAGCAGGTGTCTTTATTAAATTATTTGCAGATGGGGTTATCTTGGCAGCAAACAAAGCAAATTAAGGGGCTGGTTAACTGTCTTCCAAGAGCTTAGAGTTCAAGGTAGAAACATTAGTTAACCAAAAACTTGACAGGAAGGACATAAAACTAAATACTTCCTATTATTTAAAAACAAAAAGGGAATGCAGAACTTTATCTGTTAAAATATCAATTTAACAAGTACTTATCACTCTAATCAGCCTAGCTGTTAAAAAAATAGTGAGTGAGTAAGCCACACTGAGACTCATGCTGTCCTGAGCAGTTCTTGAGAACACAGGTCTGCTTCTGTTAGAGGCCCACAGATCAGGGTAGCTGGGGCTTAGGCTGTGACAAAGTAGTTTCAGTTAAAAAAATTTGTAATGATTCTTTTTCTTATAGTATTACCAAATAATCTGTATATGTTGAATTTAGACATACCACTGCTGTTATGAAAACTTACATGTGATGGGGTAGAGGGAATGTTGAATCTTCACTTTTGAATAGCTAAATACACATAAAATTCGCCTTACGTTTTCGTGGAGAGGGATTTTCTCCTTCTGGGCTCTTGCAGGCAGAAGACACCCTTTCCCAGGCTGGTTCTCACACCCTCACCCCAGGTATCTGTTTTACCAGTGCTTATATTCCCCCTTCAGTGGGCCATTGGGGCTCAGGAGGTTGGCCAGGAAGCCTCCTTCTTCCCTTTCCCTTGTGTTTCGAACCTCTGTGGATGATTTAGGGAAGCTATGTCCCCTGTGCACTAGCAGCTCACCTGTGGTCTGTGGAGACCAGCACCTCGTCACACAGAGATGCATAGAAACATGGCACCTTGACACACCACCATACCTTACACATCTGCATCTGCATTTCACAGAATACCCAGGTGACTGCTTATGTCACCTCCACAGCTTTCAATTCCTACATACTTCTACCACTTTGGCCACTGCCCTTGGACTTTAGGAGGGCACACTTTCCTAACCTCCCACCAGGTTCCTATTGGTGACACTTGTAGGTGGCTTCCATTAGGAAGAGGCTAGGGTGGGGTGGGGTGGTGGTGGTGGTGCAGGTACTGTCAGCATGGTTCTGCTACCCTCAGGGCTCATCTGCTGGTCTAGTGTTTCCTCAGCCCTTCCTTTCCACCCGGTGATGCTCTCAGGCCTGCTGGGGTTGTCAAGGCGCTGCTGTACCCTCCACTGGGCATTTGCATTCCTATAATTAGTATCTCTTCCCTTGTGGCTCTTAGATTCTGCTGTCATCTCAGGCTACATAATCACATCCCTGCTTCTGGGTCAGTGTGTCAAGAGAAGGGGAAGGGAGACTTTTACCAGTAGAGGTGGACCCTACTTCCTGCTTTTTGATTGTAACTTGGGGGAGGAACTTGGGTTGCCAAGGGAGATAAGATGAGCAACGATTTGATTAGGAAGACAATTGGATGGCAAGGGAGGGAGAGGTGGGTGATACTAAAGTGAATGAACCCCCTCTGCCATCATTGAGCTAGGAAAAATTATTTAGTTACTTGCTGCTTCATGGATGGTGGTAGCCAGTGATGTTTCATTACCTGAGAAGTGAGCTAATTGTATCTTGGGCTGTGAATCATTTCTCTGAGTACTTTCCTGTACACCAGTCATTAAGGTACAAAACTTGTCAATGCTGGCTGTCCGGGGTAGGATTCAAAGTGTGTGTGGGGAGTTGGGAGTTAATAGGAAGCCATAAGGAATTGGTCCTCAGTGGGAGCAGAGATGACCATAGGGAGGGAGGATAAAAAAAGCATTTTCTACAGAGGTTGTAATGGACCTCATTCCAGTCTCCATCCAGAAGTCTGGGATAATCATCTTCTTGGTAATAGAAACACAAACAGTCTAGACTTTGTTAAACATGTGTGCCAGACACATTCATGTTATTGCATTTGCATGTAGTATTGGTTTTGACATTGACAGCTTTTTGAGGAGGGAGGCTGCCGTCATTCACATTTTGTAATTGAAGAACCTGAGTCAAAAACACACCAGCAGCTTGCCCAAGGTCACTTAGCTTTGGACTGTCTGATCCCAGATCCTTAATCCTGAGTACCACAAGACCAACAGGAAGTAGAGAGGGGTGGGCTGGCTTTGGAAGTGCAGAGTGAATGTTTTGGGAATGTTCCGTATTAAAAAGGATTATTTTAGGAATCGTGAAACAGTGAAATGAGAAATTGAAGCCTGGACATTGTCATTGGAGCTCAGAGAGCCCCAGTCCCCTGGTGGAGCTGGTGGACATTAGGTTCTTTTGGTTCCTTATTAAATGATTGCCTGTAAACTCCAGGCAGACCTTTCTAGAACCTGCTTTGTGCATTGGCTGAACAGGCTCCTCCTCTGCTTTCTGTGTCCCTGTTAAGCTGGGCTAGTAGGAAGGCTGAGGGCTAGCCTAGAGGGCTGGGGGAGGGAGAAGGGACAGGCTCTAACCAGTTTGCTGTCAGCTTTTCTATAGAGAGGGTCTTTTCCTCTGCCAGGAGTTCTTGGTTCACATCTCCCGCTTCTTTTTACTTCTTGGAACCCCTCAGAGAGGCCTCACTAGCCAGCCAGGCCTTGGGAGTGTGTGTCCAGCCCCACGTGGACCCTCAGGTGGTCCCTTCTTGGAACTCCTGAAGGGCAGCACTTCCTGTAGCTCTGTGTCTCTCCTTTTGGGTCTTCTCCCTTTGGCTTCTGATAATTGCTGCCTCCTCCTTTGGTCCTGCAGCCCTCCTGGTGGTATCTGCTTCCTGCACCTACTCTGTGCTGCTCACCTTTCAGTCCTCTAGCACCCACTGAAACACATTTTTATGTTAAATAATATCTGTTGAAAGATCTAGTGTTTCTGTTTTCTTAACCAGCTCCTGGCTGGTTAGTTTTCCCAGAGTCCTGGAATCCTGTTAGAGGGACAGGGAGAGAAGCCAATATCCAGGAGCTGTGATTTTTCAGATTTAAGTGTGTAGGTGAGTTGCTGGCGATGCTTTTTAAAAATGCAGATTCTAGGCCTCCAGTTGCAACAACTCATTCAGTAGGTTGCAAGTGGGCTCAAGAGTCTGTTTTGTTAAATGGATATTGTAGCTGTTGCTGATGTAGTTAACCTGTCTCAGAGGCTTGAGAAAGTCTTGTCAAATCCATAGCATGTCGGGCTTAGACACATACCTTAACTTTTTTTTGGTAAGGCGGCGGGGGGGTGGGGTGGGGGGATGGAACTTGGGTCCTTGTGCTTGCAAGGCAGGCGGCAGAACCACTGCACTAAATCCCTGGCCCCATATGTTAATTTTTTAATGGGATGGGTACTATGGATGTACTGATAACCTTTGAGGAAGGCCACTATGATTTTACCTTACCCCTGTATTATCCTGGGGGCTGAAAATCCAGCCTATAAATATAGCTGACAAGTTCTGATGCAGTTAGCTGGGACAAAGGAACTTTCTCTTTACATCACCCCCGCATGCTAGGCCCTACCCCCTAGGATTAGAGGGATAGCTTTTTCTTTTGAATACTAAGCCAGTATGCGTGGAGCTGAGTTGGGATGGAATGAGAACAACCTCAAGTAGATGTTACTTCCTCCTTTTGCATTTCAAGCCCTTCTCATTTCCAGGTGGCTTAAGGTTGGAACAATACGGAGTTAAGAGACTACCACCATGCCTTGCATATTCTAACCCAGACACTTGTTTGGGCCTTTGTCTGTGGGTGGATCTGTTTATTTGTGTGAATAGTAATGGACATTCCTTTGTGGAATGTTGGCTTCCATTTGGCTGATTTAATCTGTAAAATGAGTGGGTTTTGCTGGGAGGAGTTGGACTACCCCCTCAGAGCAGAACAGGAAGATTTTCAGTCCTGCCAGATCATGAGGCTTTGTGTGTGCAGGGGGTCAGAACTTCAAAGTGACCTTTTGCTGAATATAAATGTCAGATTTTCTCTATGGGAATGTGTCCATCCCGTGCCAGTTTCTGATGGAATGTTCTTTGAGATGGAGCAGAAGGGCTGTGGTGGCTTCCTGCTTGTCACCTCTTCATATTGTTAGATGTTTTATATCACCTCTTTATACTCAACTAGAATAATTGAAAACCCTAGCCAGTCATAGCCGCCCACATTTTGTGTGGCTCCAGTGTGCTGAACAGTGGATTCATTTTTAGAATGTGAGATTCCCAGCCCATTCTAATGGAGCATTGCTCTTTAGAATGACCCATCTCATAACTCGACCCGAGGACTGAACTGGGTGTTCAGCAACTCAGAAAAGCCTGCAGGCAGGCAGCCTCTCCTCATCTCCCTTGTCCACAGGTGGCCTCTGGCTGCTCAAGAAGGTGTCCCAAGTGACTCCTGGTTGGTTCCTAGGCTAAGTCTCCCCCATATCAAAACAATGAGTTCTTTTGCTTAAGAGTAAAAGAACATTCACTGATGGGGAGGTTACATGTTTTACTCCAAGTAGTATGTTAGGTCACTCTTAATCTTAGGACTAACATTCTAGAAAACAGTCAGCTCTGAGGGCTGGACCCCTAAGTAATTGCTCTTGAGACCAGTTGTTCAGTGTATTGGTTTTTATTTCTTCTGGTGCTAGGGGTTGAACCCTGGGTTTCACTCATGCAGGACCAGTGGTCTGAGTGTTCATTGTCTTTAATTGGCGAGTAGTCATGTTCACAGACAGATTTTTTAAAAATCAACTGTGAATCATTAAGAAAACAAAAATGTCTAGGAGTAAATCTCCATATTAATCACATTGAGTTAAATGGAAATTAGAGTCAGCCTATTAGAAATTACTTGCACTCCTCTTTAACTTGGTGCCTAGAGTTTACCTGTACTCCCTAATAATAATTTTAATTATTATTGAAAATTATTAAATTATTGATTTTTTGTTAGCTGACCCAAATCCATGTACTACTGTCTATATATTTAGTAAGTATAGTGTAAGCTTTTTTTTCTTTAGTTATTGGATTAGGTATAGCTGAGTTCCAAGGTGAGTATTTACATTCATTCTAGTTTGATTCCAGACCCCAGTTTCCCTCTGTGTCTCTAAAAAATCAGAAAACAGGGCTACGTTTTGTTTTCCTGTGGTATTGTCAGATGGTTCTTGATGGACTGCTATTCCTGGTGAGGGCTGTGACCTCTAAGTGCTTTCACAAACCTGCTTTCCCAGGTGAGGTCGTTTGTCCATGTCAGAGGTGAAGCAGAAGGACATTTCCCCGAGTGGCTGTTTCTTCACCCCTAACTTACCAGGTTGCTCAGGAGGGTCACTGGTGTGTACCTGGCTAGAAAAATGATTGCCCTACTGGGCTTGGTGTAGCTACCTGGTTTGTACCGTTTATCTGGACAGGTATCTGTTTTGTAAATTAGTGCATGTAGCAAATTGCATGTAACTCCATCTCACAATTACCATCCTTTGTGTTATATTTGAACCTTTACTGTTTGTATATTCTTCTCGAATGGAGTGAACCAGATGACAGAAGAGTAGCTGTGATAAGGGTTTCTCTGTGTGAAATAGCAAGAGGAGGTGAATGACAATGTGTAGTAAGGCAGTTTGGGTCAGGTCCCTGAGGATGTGTCCTTATCATGTTGACTTTGTTGGTGGGGAGGCTGTGCTGGGTATTGAACCTAGGACCTTGTGCATGTGAGGGAGCTGAGACCCTTGAGTTAATGTAGCTATCACATGTGTCCATCTACTGGCGTTCTCCCCTGGTCAGTTTCTGGCTCTTGTGTGGCTGGCTGGCCTTACGGGCTTTGAGGTGGGACACATGATATAAATAGAACACACAAAGTAAGCTGGGGAAAGAGGATTGGAAGACATCATTTGAACCAAAGCCATTGGCTTTGTTTACTACAGACCATCAGCCAGCACCTTTTAAAAGAAAGCCTGATACTGCCCTGGACTCTAGTCCCTGGCAGAAGGCCCGTGAGCATAATAGAGTCTGTTCATGTGCAAAGAGATGGTTAGACTCTCATTAAAGTTTTGGCTGGGTGCTCCTCATTTAAGTAGGATGTGCTGATAGAACTCCTTCTAGTGATATTCTGATGAATGTCAGAAGCTAATGTAATGCCTTTTTAAAAATCTTATCATTTATAGGAAGGAGTTACTGAACAGTTGACTACTTCTCAACTTTAACCTAAAGAAAATTTCTTGTGGCTATCCACACACACACATATTTGTTATTGCTTTTGTGGTGTTGGGGATTGAACACACATGCATATATATGTACATGTATGTGTATATATATTTTAACATACTAACTAGATGTTTATTGCTATACTGCTGCATTGGGGAAAAACTAAAATACTTATAACAGAAGACTGGCTAAATAGATTATGGTACATCAGTATTATGAAATATTATGTAGTATTAAAATGACAAATTGACAGGATACCAGTTGAACTGGAGAGGTTTCTGAAGGGGCAATATTGGCTAAGATTTGGTTAGTGCTTACTATATACTGGCCACAGTTCCACAGCTTCCTGTGCACTAATTTACTGACCCTCATAGCCACCCAGTGAGCTAGGTACTGCTATTGTCTTCTTACAAATGAGGAAACTAAGGCCAGGTACATTAACTCATCTAAAGATAAGCTGTTAGTATTTGGTAATGCTAGAATATGAACCTGTACACCTGGATGGACAAAGATGGTTAAAATCATTTTGGGAGGGACTGTATTTTTTTGTTTGTTTTTTTGAGACAGTCTTACTATGTAGTTCAGAATGGCCTTGAACTCACTATGTGGCCCAGGCTGGCCTTGAACTTGTGGCAATCCTCCTGCCTCAGCCTCCCAAGTACTGGGATTACAGGCATGTGCCACTACGCCCAGCTAGTTAGATGTTAAAGTGCATTACAATGCAAGTTTTGCTCTAGGATATTAATTCATAACTCTTCCTGAACTGTCTGGGTGATCTTTTATATTTTAGATTTTTATTATGTTGTAATAGACCTGAGAAGTCATTTAATCTTTTGCTTTTCAGATATAGCTCCTTTCCTTCTGTTAAAACCAGCAGAATCTTCCTGATGCTAATAAACAGAACAAAACTTAGTACTGACTTGGAACTGCAGTGTCCTCTTTGTCCCTTGGATGCCATCCATATAAAGTCCACCTCTTTCGTGTCACAGACCGGCTATGCATCCTAGAGACCATCTAATGTTCACTGAGTTGATGATGTTTTTCAGGGATGTGAAGTGCATTATGATCATCAGCCATACAGGTAGATTTTGATTATGCCCATTAAGGAAACTGAAGTTTAGATAAAAATTAAGCTCAAAGCCACAGAAAAGATCCCCATCTGACCTCTTCAGGGATCTCACTAATATGGGAACTGTTGTGGCCTACCGGAGTTCTTCAGCTGAATCTTGTCTTTTACTGTTGACTTAATTAGGGCATTTCTGAGAGCGTGTAATTAGTGTGGTGTTATTTACCATAGGTGTCAGTGGGAGAGAGACTTAGAACAGGCATTGAATGCTTGGGCTGCTGTAACAGGATACCATAGTCTGGGGCCTTAAACAACAGAAATGTATTTCCATCCTTCTGGAGGCTGATCAAGGCGCTGGCTGACTCGTTTTCCGAGAGGAGTCTCTTCCTGGCTTACAGACAGCAGCCTTCTCTCTGTGTACTCAGTGGTGAGGAGACGGAAAGTGTTCTCTGCATTCCCTTCTGATAATGATGCTGATCCCCCACCGGGATGACCTCACTTAACCATCACGACCTCCACACAGCCCCTCTGTAAATGCAGTCACCTTGGGAATTGGGCTCCAACGCAGGAGTTTTAGGGGACATTCATTGCATGGCAGTTTTCCAGTCATCCCTCTTTATCTCTGCATAGGACAGGATCCTGCAGAAGGGTTTATGTTTATTCCATTTGTAACAGTAGCAGTCACGTAAAAATCCTTAGAGCAAGGCTATCTTCATATTATTCCTCGATGTCCTTTAGGGTCACACAGTTAGGTCACTTCCTCCTTTCCTGTCAAACATGGATTTACTCTAATCCTGGGAATCTTAATCTAACTTGGCAGGTTTCCAGTTTTTGATCATGACTCACAGTAAAACGTGTTTTACTTTAGCTTGGGTATAAATAACTGAAACAGAAGTTTCCTAAAGCATTTCTTACCTTTCCTGTATAACATAGATTCTGATGCTTCCCTCCAAAAAGTGCTTGTCTCCACCCCCAGGAAACTAATTTCAAACCACTGGATCCTGACTGGGAACTTGAACAAAACACCAGCCTGTTGCAGAGAATGGTAGACCAGGAATAAGGTTGTCTTGTCTTGGGATCCTAATCCTATGTTTTCCAATTACTGCAGGAAGAAAGAAAAGCCTTATCATTTGCCAGAGCCTGTTTCCTCCTCAGTCAGGTGAAGGGTTGGCCTTGGTTTCGTTCTTGATCTCTCTGGTCTTCTCTCCTGAAGGGCTCAACAAGTGATTCAGTCCATTCATGCTGTGACAATACTCTCAGGTCCTGAAGCTTCATATTTACTCCACCTGGAGATGGGAGGCGGATGTAAGTCAGCTATAATTATAAGGCAGCAACAGTTCTCTAGTTGCAAAGCTTAGTAGGACACTTTCCCTGCTAGTCCCTCCTGCCTTTTAGAATTCTTATTTGTGTATGTATCTTCACACGTGTGAGTGGAAGTCAGAGGAAGGAGAGGTAACTCTGTGTTGCAGACATCTGCTCTGTCCTTTTTTAGTATATGTGCTGCTGGAGCAAGCACGCATCTGCTCTGTCCTTTGTGGGAGCTCGCTTTGTTCATTCCCGTTTTTCAGTTCCCGGATTTGAGAGTGTTCTGGATTGTGGATTAAGGCCGGAGGAGTGTGTTTGGGGGACATTTACAACAGGGAGAGCCAAAATGGCTTCCCCTCAGCAGCTAGTTGAAGGCGTTTGTTGACTTCTCTGGCAGGTGTTGGGCCCAGTGCTAACCAAGTACTTAGCACTTTCTCTACTGCTCCCTTCACTCATAATCTCTTCTTCTGGAGACTGGAAAAAACACTGCTATCAGCAGGGCTCTTGTAGTGTTTGGCTATGGTATCTGGAGCATTCTGGATTGAACCCAACATGCTATGATCTGTAGGGCCAGTGGGGCCACCTTGGTGGGACTTGTGAGTCGCAGCCAATGGAGAGCTGTGGCATTAAGGAGAGAAAGTCCTTTGAATAACCTCTGGCAATAGCACTCTCTTCAGGCCTCCATGCTCAAAGGGGAGGTTCACTGGAACTTTCCCTCCAAGTTGGATCTCTTTCATCGAACCATATAAGAGTGAAGAAAATATTTTTCTAGTCAAAATAAGTCAGAAAGGGAAGGGTGTGCTCTGGCTTGTGGGAAGTAGAAGAAAAGCATGGATATTGGTCAGAGTTTGGCAGACTGACTCAGATCCTAGCTCAGGTACTTACTGCTTGTGCAACCCTGGGCAAGTTTTCTGAGTCCCAGTTTTCTCACATATAAAATGAGGCTAATGAAGAAAATGTAAAGGCTCATAAGAGGACTTTCATGAGCAAAGTGCTCATGGTACTCTGGGCGGTCAGCATGTCAGTGTGTGGGGATTTTACTCTCAGGGAGATAAGGTTGGGATTCTCCAGAGCGGCCATCTTGAAGTTGGAGACCTGAGATTAGAGTATGACTGGGGGCCCAGAACTAGTGAGGAAGCTACGGGGAAGGAGCACAGAGCTCTGGCCCTGTGCACATTTGTGTGGGTACTTTTGGGGTGAGAAGGCCTTGCTTTACACTACACAGTGTCACACCTTTTTAGTCCATGTATTAGGGAAGCTGACATCAGTCTCCCTTACTATAAAAAAAATCTCTCTTCCACCTTTTTAATGGTATCCATGAGTAACTTGCAGTGTGTTGCTTGAAACAAAGCTTTAGAGAGGAGGGTAGATTTTTACATTTGGCCCCCCATTTGCACAGTCCTGAGCACAGGCTATTTCTTGTGTTGGCAAGAGTAGAGGATTTACGTAATTAGAAGAACATTATTTGCAGTATCAAGACACCCCCAAACACAGGATTTTTTTCTTTTCTTTTTTGTCCCTATGGGATATAAATCAGATTAGCAGCTCTTTGTCCTCTGCCACAAATCATTACGTATCTATGTTTGGCCCTTATAAATATGGATAATGTCTCTTTGAAGTTTGAGCACATTAGCTAATGATTGCAAAATCTTAGAAATAAGGAACTCATATGAATGTCAAGAGCTTTTGTAATTACGCATTTGCATCATTTTGCTTGGCGTCTTGGAAAGTTGTGCTTCCCACATGAGAACATCAGGACTGATTCCCACTTTTCTAACTGTAGAGCACACCTTGAAAGGAGTAATGTCTGAGAGTGCTCAGAATAGACGAGTTGTCCCGTTGTCACAGAGAAACCCTGCAGTATTGTAACTCAGGATGGGGTTGTCTGCTTTGGGCTGATGTGGGTTGTGATAGTGTAAGGACCTGGGGATGGCAGTGGCTTCCACACTGAGTAGTGCAATCATGTCCTTTGTTCCTGTTCACTGAGTCATACATTTTCTAGAAACACCCAAATTTTCCTTTATTTCCCATAGATAATTACATTAGCACTCAAACTCTAAAGAGATGTCAGATGGTAGAAGTCTTAAAAAATGGATATTTATTTTTTTATTTTTAAAAAAATGGATATTTATTTATTAGAGAGTGCCACAAATAGTAACTGGACAGTGTGCCATTTGATAGCTTATGTTGTCTTTATTCCATTTCAGGCAGTGGCGCTACCGCGGTGGTGCAGGCTGCCCTATGCAAACCCAGGCAAGAACGTGTAGCAATAAAACGGATCAACTTGGAAAAATGCCAGACCAGTATGGATGAACTATTAGTAAGTAAAAGTGAAGGGGATATCAGCCTTTTGCTCTTCTTAACCCATGGGTGTGTGGCGGTGTGTGGGTTGGTGTCATCTTCTGTGTTGACACTGGTATTTCTTGGGAGGCATCCTTCCCTCCATCCTGCTCTCCGGATTAATAATGCCGTACCTTACCGTGTCTTATAAGGTATGCTTTACTTTGCTTTGACAACAGTATTTTGCCCACTCTGCACAACCCCAGGGGTCTCAGTGTTGACATTCTATTGTCCATATCAAGGGACCACATGCCACAGAGTGACTCAGGTCATACGATTTCTGACTGCATTGCTGGCATTAAGCTTCTGGGCCTCAATCTAGAATCCATGGCCATGCATACGCTTGCACGCGCGTGCGCGCACACACACACACACAGATTACCCTCTAAATTATTTCTTTTTTTTTTTTTTGGCTTTTATAAATTACAAAATCACATATAAATGGGAGACATCTTTTAAAATGCACTGTAATTTGTGTTTGGCTAATCACAAGTTCTTTTTTTTTACAAGGTAATTTGTATTTCTTATTGAAAATAAAGTATGTTCCATAAATAGCTGGAGCTTGTCAGTGTAGATATGACTGTAGCAGCATTGGTTGGTTGAGGGAACATTTGCTTCTGGCTTAACTGATTCATTATTAAATGAACAGCTTGGCAAATGGTTATTAGTTGCCCAGCAAACTGTGAAGGGTTTGAGAGTTTAATCTCATAAATATAGTTGTCGTTCTGCCTGCCAGTTTTCTTTTTTTCCTTTTGGCCATTTATTTGAGGATAATATAAAAC
This sequence comes from Heterocephalus glaber, assembly GCF_000247695.1. The sequence goes on along the minus strand of NW_004624787.1, from coordinate 5,914,944 downwards.
TGCAGTGGAGGAGTTAACTGATTGGTTATCCCAACACTAACCAGTGCAAATATTAGTCCAATAGCTCCATACAGACTACAAAGTGTAATGACAGTTGGCTCCAAATAAAGAAGCCTTTTGTTATTTTCCACATTGGGAATAGAATATCATTACCAGGAGCTTTTTGTCTTTACTCAGAATATAGCTTTTATTTCAGGCTAATTACAATACACTATAGTTTAAATTAAGTACAAGGATAGAACTGGACTTTTCCAGATCTGCTTGGCCTTAACATTTTAAATTAGGTTACACACTGTATAGATTTCACTGGGATTGAAGCAGTAGATTACCAGCTACAATTTACATTAAAGCAAGTTTCCACACATTAATGTTAATTTAAAAAATGTGTATACATTTGCTTTTTGCTTCCCTCAGAATTTCAGCTGTGCTTTGCTCTTAGGGAAATTACTACTGCATACTACTTGTCTGTTTCTTGCTATCACGGTGACCAGTAAAAGTGTGCCTTTTTCATCCAACCAGTTTTCAAGGGCGCTTTCCCTGAGTGTTTCAAAAAAATATTGAACAAACTGTGGGCAGAGCTGGGTCCTGCTTCTGACACTAACCTTTTTTTTTTTTTTTTTTTTTTTAACATTAATTGGGTTACCTAACAGCTCTGGGTTATTTTAAAAGAGAATTGATTTGGGAAATATCTAAGATTTCTTTAGGAGTCCTCAAAATGTGTGGCTATATATAAGTGTATTTTTTATTTTTTTGTTTAGAGTATACATTTAAACTTATGTACTGTTTGGAAATATCACTCAAGAACTTAGTGTTAGTGTTTCATTGTGGTACTCTGTGGAAAGTTCCAGCATCTTTTGGCTGCCAGGAGAGTATTTATACAGAAAATGTGTAACGTTTGTGTGTACTTGTGCTTTGTGGGCTGGGCTGATGCCATGGTCTCTGGTCTCTATCAGGCTTTCAGTTGCCCAGAGCCTTCACACTTGCCCTTTGCTGGCTTTGTATCAGATGTCTCCTGCTAGGCATGGTAGCTGTGTAGGGGTTCCAGTGGAGGTCAGCAGGGAGACCCTCCTTCTAGTCTCTTTCCTTTGTTTTCCTGGAACCAGTAAGCATAGAATTGCCATTTGGAGGTACTCACAAGCTATCTGCCTAAGGCCTGGTGCTTTTATGGCTGTGTGGTTAGCTCCATTAGTCTGATTTCTTACTTAGCCTATTAATGGTGGTTAATTATTTCTCTCATTCTTTTTTTCTCTCCGTAATGCCCAAGTTGTAATAGAGTATAGTATCTGTGTAGTTACTTACTTTTCATTTAAAGGGGTGCTAAATTAATAAATTCTTTGCTTTGATCTTAACCTTGAACCTTTGACCTTTTGATGTCTTGCTTTATTTAGAGAACAGAGGAACAGCTATGGTTCTTTAGGATGTACTACTCCCAGGTCCTTTTCAAACAAAAAAGAAATAGAATTTACAGTATAGTCTGCCTAAGGCAGCCAGGCTTTTGTGGTTATTGTGTTTATTGACACAGGAGATTGTGTGGAGCAAAGTTGCTGTCATCTTTTCAACTTTCAATACTGCTGTTGCTTGTGCTTTTATTGTTTCTGTGGGTTCCCATTTTGGCAGTGTTTGGAGATCTAGTATCCTAGTAATCCTTTAATTCCATGAGGTTATATTATATACAGGTCAGTGCACTGCATCATCTCACAGATTGTGCTGTGTGTTAACTGGAAACCACTGTTCTTAGAAGAAACAGTGGCCACTGGGATCTTTATCTTGTGGAGTGTTATATCATAAAAGTCACAATTATCAACTATTTTCTGGCCATTGGACTATCTGCCACCCTGATGAAAGTGTACCACCTTCCATCCTCCACTCTCTGCCCTGTTCCCACCCCCCACATTTTTCCTTATCCCCCTTCCTTGTCCTTTGCTAAGATGGAATCCATATACAGAGGCCGGGTGTGATGGCACACAAGATTTGGGCAATTGGCCCTAACTCTGCTTCTTTGTGTTGTGGAACTGTCAGAACATTTTCCTGTGAACGCTGAGTTGGTTCCAGGTTTTGCTGAAGAAGGATCCAGGTAATCATGATTTCTGAAGCAAAGTGCTAATTTCAGTGCCATCCTCTCTGAGAATGAAGAGAAGAAAAGAAACGTTAGATGAGATCATTGGTGCTAAATCATTGTGGATTCGAGTTTATACTGTTGAAATGAGTTCAGTAATAGTTCCTAAAAATTAAGCTGGTTACAGATCTAGAACGTACTACTTATATGGCAAATCAGTTTCTATAGTGTGGTTAGACCTATAAAGTGGATGAGCTTTACATGTGTATATGGGAGAGCAAGGCTGAATGCTTACAAAAATACTTAAACAGCAATTAGATTAAAACACTAATAGCATGATGTGAATAGCATTCAATGAAGTATTGCTGGTCTGTTCTGTATATTCCTGACCATCCCAACACGTATCCTCTGATAATGTATGAGATTTATTAATCCCATATTTGTTGTTAACCCTACCACATCTGTCAACCTGACAATGATATAAATCAGTAACTTTATTTAGTTTAACATCCTCTGGGAGATATTTATAGTTTTGGAGCGTGAACTTGTTAATTCCCTAGTTATTAAGCCCTGTAAATGCTGGACACTAAGCTTGGGGATGGAAAATCAAAGAGAGGGTGCCTATTCCTTGGGGAGTCCATGGATTAGTAAATGAGTCTCTTGATTTTTGTGCTGGGTTGGCAAGAGTTTTGAGCTCCAGGTATCTTTCTGTCCCATTTCATTTGCCTGGAAATGATTTAGCACATTGGTGTACAGATTACAGTTTTCTAATGTGTCTTCTACTGAGGGAGTCCTTGGTCTCCAGTAGGAATTTAAGGCTTGCTAAGGGGCTCTGAAGCATTGGCTTGCAGACTTAGTATATTCTATATACAGATGGACTTGAGGTTTCTTGAAAGAGCTTGGTTCTCTGGCTTGTGGTCAGCCTCAAAGGTTAGAGATGCCACCCTAGGGCCCATTTGACTTCCCTTAAAAACCATTACATGAATGAAGAATTAATCAGTTTTTTAAAAGTCATCCATCTTTTCATCCTCTCTCATCAAATGGGAAAAATAAAGTCCATAAATATGACATAGTCATTTTCATTTACCCTAAAGCCCAGTTTTCCAACCTTCAGGGTCTTTTTTTTTTTTTTTTAAATCCAAGGCTTGATGGAAATTTTGGTTTATCACCTTACTTGAATTTTGTGATTTTTAGACTTAAACCATATGCCTCTCAACTTTTTTTCTGTAGAATTTTAGTGTGTCTTTGGTAGGTGCTCATAAAAACTCAGCTTCATCTTGTCCTTACATTGTCAATGTAATCAAAACTTAAAGTTTATGTGCTCGGGATAGGAGAGCTATACTTATAGGAGAAATCACTGCCCAGTATCCAGGCAGAGTACTTGTTTCTTTTAAAAGGAAGCAAGGGAAGGAAAGAATGAGGGAAGGAAAAAAGAAAGAAAAAGTGTTAAATGATCACATGATGAAATTATGTAATGATAATTAAAATATTTTAGTTTGTGATGGATGGCAGATGTGAGTAAATTCATTTCATAGCAACAAGGGCTATACAAAGTGATGAACGTTAAACATTGTGGTGGAGGAAAAGGGCCTCTTGACTCCCTGCAGAATTCCTCCCAAAGGCTTTGGAAGAATGATGTCCATCTCTGCTCCTTAGTCTCCTCGTTCTTTCAAGGAAGAATTATATTAGATGGCAAGAATTTATTTTCCTTACCAAAATTCTGTTATCATGTATATTTAAAAACTAATTCTTGAACAAAATCCCTTTTAAAATTAGTTTTAACAAAATACTAATTACTAGCAAATAATGATTATGAAAATTTTAGGGTAGAAAACAGTCAGTTGTATTACAGTGTGACAGAAATCTCCTGTGAAGTCGTAGATTTGGGACACAGTGTCTGGTCTTTTCTTGTATGTACTAATGTAGTTACCTTGCAATGAACAGTTTTCCCTTCTGACATTTGCCCTTCTCTCCCTGTGCCTCTCTATAAAGGTAATTTGCTCTGTCTGGCTGACAGGATATATAAATGAATTGAGAACTTTCCTCTCAAAACAATGCCATTGCTCTCATTTTGCTTTCTGCTGTAGTTTTATTATTTCTTTCTCTTGATCTCCTGTGCTTGTCCGTCCATCCTCCCCTCCCCTTCCCTTTCCGTCTCCCTCTGTCTTCCTCCTTCCATTTCCCTCCTTTCATTTCCCTCTCTCCTTTTTCTCCCTCCTTCTATTCCTCCATCTGTCCTTCTCTTCCTCCTTTCCTTCTTTCCTCTCGTTAGAGGAATGAGTTAGCTATGATTTACAGGTTATTTTAGAGAATAAAGCTATAGATATCTACATGGTTTAATGATCATTTAAGAGGTAATATTTATCCCTTATTATCTGACACAGGCTTTTCCCATCCATTTTAAATGAAATTATAATATTTAGCAGACTCTGAGGTTCCTTCATTTGGAGTCCCCCCATCTTTCTTTTAAGTGAAGTTTAAAGAAACAAAATAAAATAAAATCCCAGTAGTTTGTTTGCCTTGTTCTAGTAATGCTTTGGAGTTATATCAGTATTTTTTGCAAAGCTTGTCTATTATAGAAAGATTATACTGGCTAAAAAGCTTCTAGCTTTTTAGGTTGACATCAGAACAGTATAATTTTTGTTTGAGTTCTTGTGTGTGTTTTCTTTATTGTATCTATGAAGGTATTTTTCCATTCTTTTTGAACTTAAAAATTTTCTAATTCATTAATGATTCATACATATCCCAGCTCATTTTTCATCATGTGTGGGAACAAACTGTATTTAGTTGTTTGTTGTGGTCTTTTATTCCAAGTGTTTAGCATTAAAATATAAATCTCCTCACTGAATGTAGTACTATTTTGAGCATGTCAGTATCAACTATTATGTTTAATACTTTAATTTCTCTCTACCACTCAACTTTGTAATTATTTTCATATGATTTAGTGTTTGTGTTTAACACAACAATTTTAAACACAAATTGAGGGACACATTAGAAATGGAAAGTGTGGGGCTATATTGAAGACATGAAAACATTTTTAAGAAATCAGAGAATAAATACTTAATACAAAACAAATTTAGTCTTATAGTTCTTATATTAGTTACTTTTATACTTATATTTTAGTTCCTTATTTTAATTACATTTTAGTTCTAGTATTGTCTGTCTGGGACAAAATAACCTGGCACCCACAATTTAAAGGAGAAAAGATTTATTTGGCCCACAGTTTTGGTTGCTTCAGTCCGTGGTTGGCTTCCTTCAAGGTAGAAACAGCACGACAGAAGGGCATGGTGGAGAAAAGATGTTCATCTCATAGCAGCCAGGATGCACAGAGGTAGAGGGACAAGAATACATCCTTCTTGGTCATTTTTCCAGTGATCTGTCCCTTGGACCACATGCAACTTTTGGGAACATTTTAGAGCTAAATAACAGTTCTAGAGTTATGTTAGTTTAGAAGTATGTACTATGTCATTAGAGAAAATACTTTTTATTTTTGAAACATCAGATTTAAAAGTTATACCATAGTTTCTCCAGATATCCTAATTAAATTTACTTTTAAGTGTTTTTACATTTGTTAGAAATAGTTCATTAGGATTGCTAAGTTTCATGCTGTTCTTTTCAAAAAGTAAGCAAAGATGAACATTTCAAAAGACTCTGACCTTCCTGGGTTTGTGTGTTCTCAGAGGCCTCATATGCACTCATTTTCAGAGTAGAAAAGAATGTCAAAAAATTCCAGATTGAATATAACTTTAATTATATTTCACTCTTCTTTTTTCTTTTCACTTTCTTTTTCTTATTCTTACTCTTTTTTTTCTTTTTTGTTCTTCCTTTTTCTTCTTTTCGAGATGGGGTCTTACGGTTGGTCTCGAACTCAGGATCTTCATCTTAGTCTCCAGAAGAGCTGGGATTACTGGCCTGCCCCTCTACAGCTGGGTTGTTTACATCTTGGTTTTTTATACCTCACTTTTGTCATCCTCACAACTTCTGGAAAATGTTTGGGTTGAGACATATGCTTTTTTGTCCTTTCCTGTTTGATCTTCGCTCTTGTTTTGGTTTGATTCTTCCTGCAGTGAATAATGCTGCTGGTGCAGGAGGACTGTGAATTGCTGAGGGGGAATGGTGGAGGCAGTAGGAGTTGGCTCTGCCACCTTGGCATGAGGTTGTTCTCTGGGAGAACCCCAGATGGCTCATGGCACCCAGCCACAGGGCAGGAGACACTACAAGAAGAAAAAGACACTCTTCTTGTCTTGTTCACAATAATTTAGTGATGAAGCCAAATATAGCAGCAGGCTAGAAATTGGCCTCTTGCTTTCTAGCAGTACAAGTTGGCTGGCTAGAAAAATTCTTCCTGTTTCTGTTTTTTATGATAAGTTACTAGACTTTTTCAAGTACTGTACTGCCATTCATAGATAAATTAAATGATCAAAAAGCACTTGTGGATAGCTGATTCTGATACTATTATATATGACATATATATCATATATATCAAATAATACGCATCATATATGAATGCTGTTGTTTGTTGAAGAATGTTTTTGATCATCTCTGCAAAATAGCACCTCACTATCTTTTTTTTTTTTCCAGTATTAGAGATTGAACCCCAGGGCTTTTGCATTGAGCTACATCCCCAGCCCTATTTTCTGCTTTAATACAGGGTCTTATTAAGCTACTAAGTTGCCCTGGCTGGGCTCAAACTTCCAGTCCTTCTCCCTCAGCCTCCCAGAGTGCTGGGAGTTTTCTTTACAGTATTTCAGTATCACTTTTCTTTGGAAGAAAATAACTATTCCAAAAGCTTCTACATTTCCAAGCACAATTTGTTAGGTTTTTTTTTTTTTTTTTAGTTTTTGCAGTGTCCCCAGTTTTGTGATACCATAACCAAGAGCAAGCCCTGGGGTGTACATTCTATTCTGTTGGCAGGAAGATGCTCACCCATTGTGATTTGCTGGCTGCCTTTGAGGGATTTTCTAGACTTCCAGCTTCCATGACACTTTACACTTTTGGTGGTGGGGTCCTAGGGGTTGAACGGGGACTTGGACATAGTAGGCAAATGTTCTACCACTGAACTACATCCCTGGCTCTTTTTATTTTATTTTAAGCCACAGACCCACTGAACTACTCAGGCTGGCCATGAGTTTGTAACCCTTCTCCCTCCTGAGTCCTGGGATTGCAGGTGTGCACCACTGTGCCCAGCTGACACTTTACACTTTGACAACTGCTCTCTCTAAAGACTTCTCTGTAAGCACTGATTAAGGATGTCACAGAATGTATGCCTCCATTATAAGAGGTTTTCTGTTTTCAGAATATTAACCATTTCGAATTGCTAATCATGCCTCAATTAAAATATGCTCAGAAACCCAGATACTAAGTCACATGAAAATACTTGCAGAGCTAGGGACATTTGTTGATTCATTCCTTAGTGGTACAAGACAGAATATTTGACTCATTTTTCCTTGAATAAATTTTTCTCTGTTGGTACTTTCCCCTAAAAGAGAGAAGAGTTTGTGGCATAAGTTGTCTTTTATAGCTTAAAAAATCTCACAGTGACATCTTTCGTGATTGAAAATGACAGTTCAGAAAGATACATTACTCTTGTAAAAGCTTTGTTAATCTTGTTCCATTTCTTGGCTGCCATTTGAAATCAATGAAGTTTATTTTTATTTGTTTATTTTTAATCCCACTAAAAATACTTAAAATATTTCAAAAAATACTTACAATATTTGTTTATTTATAAAGACTAAGTCACTTTCCTAATGAGGCTGATTTTGTGGAAGGGTGAGCTGGAGTGTGACTTTCTCTTGTGTTTTTATTTAATGCAGTTACGAAACTATTTAAATGCTTGGAGTGGATTGTGTACATTTTAAAGATACTGTATATTTGGTTATTTGAGTAAGGAAATGTATATTTCATTTGGCAGTATGTGTAAATCATGTGTAAATATGTACATGTGTATTTCCTTTTTAGATTAGGTTTCAGTGTGGAAATGTGTGAGAGCTAGATGATTCACCATCTCATCTGAAGCAGAATGCATCTCAGCGCTTAGCTGGCAGCAGTGGTTCTCAGCCTTAGCTGTGCTTGAGGCTCACCTGGGAGCCTTTGGCCATTTTCAGTTCCAGGATGCATCCTAAACCAATTTACATCAGCCTCCCTGGCTGGGGCTCAGGGACTGGCATTTTTAAAGTTCCCCAGTGAATTCAGTGTGCAGCCAAGATCTAGATCTACTGATTTAGATAAAGTTAGAAATACGTACTTACCTCCTCGGATTAACTGCACATAACGTTGGAGCTTGAATAGCTTTGATTTCTTAACTAAGGCTGACTATTTTGCCATCCTTAACAGATAAAGAATTTATTTAGGACTTACATAAGTTGTGAAAATATGTTAATTTGTTTAAGAATGGTTTAATATTTTAAACCCAGAATCCATTTAAATGCTTCCCTTTCAGTAACACAATCTCTTTCCTTTTAGTGCTTTGTGTATCTCATGGTTTCAGAGACAAAAGAAACAAGGCTTTAAGTTTTTATTAATTCTTACACCTTCAAATTTGTATTCTTTCTCTTTTTTAACCTGAACACTTTGCATAAGTATATACTTAGTAGCCTCTTTATTCCAGAAGACTTAGAGGCAGCTTGCCGGGATACATGGAACACTACAAGGTGTAGTAGAAGTTAAAAACAGGCTGCTACAACTAGGAAAACAGAGATGGGAATAGTGTAGACTGGAGGGAAGCTAAAAACTCACGGTCAATCTGGGCAGGGTTGCAAATACCCTGTGATTCCCGTGCTCCAGGAGGCTGAGGTAGGAGGATTTCAAGTCTGAGTCCAGTCTGGACAACTTGGTAACTTAATGAGACCTTGTCTTAAAAAAAAAAAAAAAAGGGAAAAAAAAGAAAGAAAGAAAGGAAGGGTTGGGGATGTAGCTCTGTGTGGAGGACAGGGTTTGATTCTCAGAACAACCACAACAAAATAAGTGAAACCATGGCCAAATAACCCAGCTTGCATTACAGAAAACTCCTTGATCCAGCAGGGCCAGTGATCGTGTCACATGACCCTTCTCTGTGAAGCTGGTATATACTTACGCATGTACTACTAGAAAAAGGTAAGAGCCCATATCTATCTCCCTTTGCCTTCAGGCTGAGTTAGGAACTGGGCAAATTTCAGATTACCGATTAGCGTTTGAGACACTAAATTAACTTTTAACATTTGTGTTACGTGCCAGGCGTTCTGCAAGGAGTTTCATACCAGATGTCCTTTTGCTCATTTCACAGTATTCCTGTATAGATGGTAGTATTAATCTCATTTTACAGAAAGGGAAAGTGAGGTTCAAAGAGGCTGGATAACTTGCCTGGGTGATAAGCCGGTTCAATATTTACTTCTTCAGAGCCAGCTGTAATTTAGTGAAGCTTTTCTTATAAAGTTCTTAGAGGATCAGGTTCTTGTTAATTTTAGTTCTTGCTTGTCCATTCCAGTATTTATCAGAGAAGTAAGTTTTTGGGGATAGAACAAAAGCCATAAAGCAATATAAAAAATTCTGACAGGGGGATGAATTTCTCCAAACCCTTCATATTTCTAGGGAAGGGTACCTTAGAAGAGTCACCCAAGAGACCCACACCACCTTGTGGTTTGCAGAGTTTTCTGGCTGCTACAGCAGCAGGGTGTGGGTGTCCTTTGATCTGTCTTCCCCCTCCATGGCCCCAGCAGAGGGTTCTCTGTGGCTGCCTGTTCAGTTTTAGTGGTGGGTCAGGCACTTTACTGGCTACCTAATTTTAGGTCAGTGTTTCTCCTCTTGTGAAATTTCACTTGTGTTCCAGATGAAGCCATGTGAGCTGAGATTATATCATGTGCTGTAGCGTGGTTTGGCACTCGATGAGATGTCTGAGTCTGATTTCACTGGACTTCTAAGGGAGCGCTGTGTGGGATTCCTTGACTACAGTTTTGGCAGATGTGTTGCCTGGTTATCACATTTCTGTGATACCTTCCAACTTTGTCCTCCTGTTTTCCATCTCTGAATTTTTTCCCGTCCTGTCTCAAGTTCAAGCTGCTACAATGCTACAATCTCCCTTATTTCCACCCTTGCTTCTAGCCTCCCTGTCCTCAGGTGAGCTTGGGCCTGTCCTCCTACCTAGCCCTTTTAACGCTGTTGACTTTTGTGTTTCTTCCTCGTACCTTTCCCCAGCTCCTGTGACTCCCGACTTTCCTCCAAAGCTCAGTCTATCACTTTGCCATTTGAGTTTGATTCCTGACTCACAGCATCAACACCACTCAGAGCCTGTTAGAGATGCATGTTCTCAGGCCTGGATCCAGACCTGAAACCGAACCTGCTCCTTACCAGGTTCCCCACAGTTCAGTTGGAGAGGCCCAGTTCCAACTCTAACTTCTGCACAGATTGTGTCCTGGCTAAGGGAACTAGTACCCATTCCTCCCCTGGGAAGATTTTGATAAAAAGTCCTCACATCAATTTGCTCATCTTTGGGCAAAACTTTAGTTATTTTTGGAGTTAAGAACAAATGAATGTATTTGGGAATAAATGTCTTTCCCTAACCATTGAATGAAGTTAGGGCATTGGGAAAAGCTTGGGATAATTTAGTTGATTTTGTTACCAAGGATTAAAATACCAACTTGACCGCTCTTTTAAAAATTAATGGAAGGTATCTTTTTAGGGAGTGGGCCATCAAACCCAGGGGCTTATGCATGTTAAGCATATGCGGTGCCACTATCCTATGTGCTCTACCCCAGCCCTGCAGGGGATCATTTTGTGGAAAGAACATTGATTCAAGAACCACTGATATTTTAAAGGTCTTACTTTTTTATATCTCTCTAGAAGGCAACCAAAGAAAAGGTTAATATATAAACTAAGGTTTGGTAGGCTTGTAGAGACCTCCTCTTTTCTGTTAAATGTATTTCTGTCCCAGTTTGGGTTCATTGGTCACACAGGCCACATCCTAGGACAGAGTGACACGTGTTCTTCCTGGAGGCACCTTTCCTAATGTCCTTAGGCGTTAGAGGCTCTGCTGCGTGGGGAGACTGCTGTGAAACACATGGGGTTGGAGCTGGAGATAGGGACTCCCAGCCAGGCACCCAATGACAGCAGAGCGCATGGAGGGAGCCATGGGGTTGTGAGCCCTCAGACTGATGCACATCCACTCCCAGGTTCCCTACCCCTTTTCTGATCCAGCTTTACCCTGCTGCTATGGGAGGAGCATTGTCTGTGACAGTCCCTACCCAGTTTAAAGAGTTTGCGAAGTTGTACCTGTAGGTTATCTAAAAGAGACACACACACAGACCCACGGACACAGATGTAGACATGTGCGTGCGCAGTTTGCTCATTGCGAGGTCAGAGAACCCAACACTCTGGGTAGCTAGGAAGTGATACTGTAACCATCTAAATGTGAAGGGCTAAAAAAATGTGTTTTTCCTGACTTTGACCTAACCTTGTTTTGATGCAAAAGTACTTCCTTTTCCATGATCATTGTATGTTTTGATTAATGATTAAAAGTTTGGAGTTAGGGAGGTGGACATGCAAACATAAGATGGTGAAAATTCAGAGCACACCTCCATTCAGGACACATTGTTCTCATTTCCATGGCCAGCGGCGGCATCTGTTCAAACTAGACCCTTCCAGCTGCTATAGGCCATCCTAGTGGGCTCTCCCCCCACTGAGTGGATATGAGTGACTTGAAATAGGCACTACCTGGGCAGTGTTCTGTTTCTCCTTCAGCAGCATTTCATGGTATCAGAACCTAACACCAGAAGCAGATGGAAGCTGCACCTCACGTTTCAGATCTTGTTTAAATGACGGGAGTTGTCCAAATGAAAAGTGTCAGTTCTAGAAATACTGTCATCAGTTAAGTGGATAAGCCAAATAATGAAGGGAAAATGTATATATCATGAAAAGAAAATAAAAAAGAATTGTATTTTTTAGGAGTTTGCTCATGGTAGGAAGCATTTGAAATAAACAGATGTATTATTTTAAAGCATTTGTATGCATTACACGCTGTAGTATTTTGGCCGAGTTATCTGATATATGGGATCTTCTTAGTAATTTGAGGCTTAGGTAGTACTAGATGTGCTAAGATAGCAGCCCAAATTGGAATGTGCTGGTCAGGTACCTCAGTTAACGCAAAGTTAAGTAGAAGTTTGTTAAAATTGAAAATATTTGTAGAATGCATAAATGGACTTTTTCCATCAGGAGTACATAATAGCATTCATGAGGTTGCTTTGACGACTTTTAGGCTGTCCTTGTGGTTTTGGGGTAGCACCTTGAAAGTGAGTTGCAATGGTCTGGTACCTTTAATTGACGGTTAGCATGAGTCTGCAGTTTTATAGGAATCTTCTGGCAGTGCCTTGAAACAGCAAACCAAAACCAGTATGATCGTGAGCAAAAAAAAAAAGGACTTTATTGAAGGTTCTCGTTTGTTTTATTTCAGAGCTTTTTTTTTTTCTTTATATAGGACCTTTTGCTCCATAGCAGTGCTTCTAAAATATGACCCATACACCATTATTTTTCTGCTTTTTTTTTGGTACCTGGGATTGAACTCAGGACCTTGCACTTGACAGGCAGGTGCAGTGCCACTGAGCTACATCCCTGGGCCCATTTTCTGCTATGTTAATGGATTAAACCAGTAGTTTATCTACCATAGGACTTCTCAGAGCCTGTGACACTACTAATATTCCCTGTGACTCACAGTGAGATGCAGTATCTGATGTTTTCCAAAGTTACTTTACTTTGCCTGCCCCACCCTCACTCCCCCTTTTTTGGAGAGAGTATATGTCTACCATGGAAGATAGTTTGGGGAATGATATTCTAGGATTTTCACATGAACTTTCTCATTAGCCATCACAGCATTCCTGAGAAGCAGAGACAGTTTTTCTGTCTCCTTTTGGATAAAGAAAGAGATAATTCCTCCCTAGAGTTCAGGTTGGCACCAGGACCCAGCCTCCTAATAGCTCACCCAGTCATTGCTATAACTGCTGAGAGCTTCAGTTGAGGTAGCAGGCACTTAGTCCTAAATAGCAGGGCTGTTTGCTGGTAGAGTAGGGGTCATCTGGGTGACATGCTAACCTGAAGTTCCTGTCCTGTGGCCAATCCATAGGCTGCTGGTCTGTGGAGGACTTCCAGATTCTAATTAGCCACTTGACAAAACTGAGTCTTTGTGAAACTTCTTTGAAACAATGTCTTAAGTACCTCCCTTGGTGTAAGGGCAGAGGGACAAACAAAAACCCAGGGGAAAACACAGATGACTAACATTGTAAAATCATCATATGCTTATCTGTGGCTGATGATTGTAATGCTTATCTGTGGCTGACAAGTGTAAGATCATCACATACTTATCATGTACCACGTACTTGAGAAAATGTACCCTACTGCATTCTTATGAAAGTGTTACTCACATTTATTTATGCTGACCTGTCTCCTTCCCAGAAACAAAGGCTAAGACCCTAAATGGCCTAGACCACCAATCACTGAAAGAGTTATTTTTAGAAACCAGCTGACCCCTATGAGTGTGAAGCACATCTCATACTCACCGGGCATCCTGAGCAGGATGCCCCCTATCTTATAGCATCACCTTTCTGCTGAGATAGTTTCTCTTCTGCTTTCTGTGCATTTGCCACACTTTAAATAAACTTTTACTTCCCACTATATACCAGCCTTGGTGCTCCCATTTCTTGTGAAGAGCCCCACTTTTCCATTCTTCACTGAAGTGAGGGCAAGGACTTGAGCAGAGGCAGAGGGTCACACAGGACCCCCCCCCCCCATTGGTATACTTTAGTTTCCCTTCATTACCAAGGATTGAATCTGTGCTAGGCAAATGCTCTCCTACTAAGCTATCTCCCCAGCCCTTTTAAGGAATCTTATTTTGATACGAGGTTTTACCAAACTGCCTAGGCTGGCCTTGAACTTGTGGTCTTCTTGCCTCATTCTCCCTCCTCATTCTTCCAATTGCTGCCTGCCCATACTTTCCAGGAAGAAAGTGAACTACAGTTCACTTGCATTTTGCCTTCCACTTTGTACCCTGTGGAACTATGTCATGTTTTGTTCTTTTTTTTGTTCTGTTTTGTTTTTTTTGCAGAAAGAAATTCAAGCCATGAGTCAGTGCAGCCATCCCAATGTAGTCACCTATTATACTTCTTTTGTGGTAAAAGATGAACTTTGGCTGGTCATGAAATTACTAAGTGGAGGTAAGTGGGTTTTGTTATTGTTTGCTTATTTTTCCCCCCTTTTGTAGGAACCGGCATAGTGAATAAGACTTTAGATTTGATCCCCTCATTCCTGTGTTTGGGTTTTGTGTGGTTTAGTCTTGCTACAGAATAAGGGCCAGATTTCTTACTATGTCCCATCCCCATGTACAACATACCTGACCTAGGTTAGGTGAGGCCCAGGCCTCCAAATACCTTATGTCATCTGATGCCTCTGGGCCCTTCCCTGTGCTTCTCAGTGTTAGATGTTCTTTTTCCGCGTGCTCAAGCTCTGAAAGGTCACCTCTATACAGCTACTACTTCCTCTTCCCTCCTCCCCTCCCTTTCTCCCCCTTTCCCTTATTTCTCTTCTCCCCTTCTTACCCCTCCTTCTTTTAGCAAGTTGTCTACCACTCTGCTACACCCCTAGCCCAGTCCTTTTTTTTTTTTTTTTTTTGGTAGTGGGGATCGAACTTGGGTCCTTGCGCTTGTGTAGCAGGCGATGAAACCACTGAGCTAAATCCCCAGCAGTACTTTCTTTTTAACATATCAAAATATACCAATATTTATTTATACCAAATATACCAAATCATTATTTATTAGTATTAGAGCTTTCTGTGTTGAGGGAATGTTTTATAGTTGTGCTGTGTCCTTTCTACCAGTCACATGTGACTCTTGAGCAGAAATAATTTTTTTATTGTTGTTATGGATTCTATTTTTTTCCTCTTCTGCAGTACCAGGTGTGTGTGTACATATATATACATATATATATATATATATATATATAAAATAAATATCAAAGAAATTATATATCTGTCCTGGGATGGGAAGATGAGGGAGGGAGATACACAGGAGGGAGATTTTAGTCTTCTCTCCTCAGACCAGCAGGAGAGAGACACGGACTCTTCCTTTTTCTCATGCTCCCCTTGTCCCAGTTTCTGACCTAGGATCCAGCACTCTGTTGGTGCTGAATGATGAGGAACAGAGCTGGGGAGCTGAGTCTGGGGCCCTGGGTGGGAGAGGGTGGAGGGACTTTCGGCTGGGCGGCATCCAGCCCCCCAAGAAGGGGTCTGAGCTCCAGGCTCAGGTGGTGGTTGGGGGCGCAGAGCTTGGGAGCCGCAGTGTTGGGTCACCCCCTAGCCTACATGGTTAACGTAATTTTAAAATCAAAGGACAAGAGAAAAGAATCCGAAAAGCAATATTTTTAATCACATGTCAAAAAACAGGATACAGAGAAGGAGCGGCAGGCCTGGGCCCCTCCCATTGTTCCTGGGGGTCACCTCCAGTCTACTTGGTATGGTGCTGGGTACAGGGGACAGTGGGTTCTGACCCCCACACAGAGGCCCATCTGTTTTTTATTCTGATTAGCCATTTTAAAGCAACAAGGAATAAAAAGAAATCCTGCTCTACCCCCTGCCCCATGTGCCTAGGGACTGAGTTTCTCTTCAGTTTTTACTCAGCTCTTTTAAATCACCTCATTTGTGAGTGGCTACCATACCAGACCTTGCAGATTTAGAATGTGGACATCATGAAGAAAAAACTATCTAATGACCCTGCTATCTCAGGCACTCATTTGACGTGGAGAGAAATGTGTGCTCAATTATTTGCTTGTGGACTTGGTCAGAAGTGGCACTATTCTCATCCTGATGTGCATGGCAAGGGAAAGTAACTTTCTCCCTCTAGCCTCATATCTCTCAAATTATACAAGTCATTGCCAATTTAATTTACAAGGCCCTTCCATATCCGTACAGTTAATTTTTAAAAATCTTTCAATATCTCTAACAGAGGGGGAATGAAAGTAATAACCATTAACTTTATTGAACACTTAATGGCTAGATCATGTTCCAGACAGTTCACTTACTTTATGTCATTTGAACTGGATGAAATCCCTCAATGGCTGGTGGTTATCTCTGGTTTTCAGAAATGACACCAAAGTTTAAGGGAGTTAAGCGCCTTGCCCATAGTAGACATAGCAGTAACTGTTGGTGCTGGAATTTCTGATTGGAGGAGTTGTTGATTTAAAAACTATGCTACATTATAAACATCACTTTCATTTTGCAGACCTGGAAGTTAAAGTTTAGAAGGTGCAAGTAGTTTCCTTAGCAAACCTGCAGCTCTCCCATGTCAGGGTGCTAGTGTGTCGCTTGCTGTGTATTGTTAGAACACATGAAGTGTGCTTTAGGAGCAGAGGAGGATCTTTGCTGGTGCCTGGACAAAGCCGAAACTGGTGTAGCTGAATTCTTAGGCCAGAGTCCATTTTAATCTATAGACCCAGTTCCGGCTAAGGTGCAGGCATTTTAATCAACTTGTTATTATTATTATTTTTTTTTTAAAAAGAAACTCTGTTGGCTCCAGCAGAGACCCAGAAATGAGATGACAAAGGCCTTGTAATTGCCTTGAGTCCCCTTGTGTAAGTCTCAGTAGGGAGCCCAGAGAGCTTAGTTCTCTTCTCTTCCAGCTCTCAGTCTGTTAGTCTTTGTTTTCTTGAGTGCCTACTTTGATTTTTAATTGAAAAGGAAAGAAAAAAGGAAAAGGAAACTGGGCAGAGTTGAACTGCTGTTTTGAGAGTTGGGGCCTGCTCCTTCCTTCTGTGGAGGACCCTACTTTGCCAAGTTGACCTCGGAAACTTAACCAGTTCTCTTCTTCTTATTCATGCATTTTTATTTTTTCAGTATTGGGGAGTCAACCTAGGATCTTTGCACTAAGCTACATCTGCACCCCCTTTTTTATTTTTGATTTTGAGACAGAGTCTTGCTAAATTGCCAAGGTTGGGTTTGAATTTGTAATTTTCCTGCCTCAGCTTCCTAGAGTGCTGGGATTGCAGTTATTCTGACCTGTGCCCCATTCTCTTCTTGTGGATTTTCACCATGGCTGAAGAAGATAAGTGACTTGGTGACCAGAGCCCTGAATAATCCCAAATACACTGTTCAAGTTGACCATTTGACCTCAGTTAACTTTTCACTTTTCTAAACTTGAGAATGTCATGTCTTCTGTTCTGCGGGCCCAATAGAAATCACTGTCTTTAAAAGCATCCTGTCCATGCTCTCAGGGCTTTAGGAAGAGGATTAGGTTCTAACAGGCTTCTGCACCTATGGGGAACATGGACACTGAGGGACTCTTGGTCATTTCTCTTTCACCAGGCCAGAAATACATACATGCCTGTTAAGGTATATCCTTATAAGAATAGAATGATTTTTAGAATTACTGTTTTCTAAATGATTCCCAAATCCAAGAGGCAGTACATAAATAGACGGGTTTCTTTTTCTCTTGGAGGAGAAAGATGTGCATTCATTTTCCTCCACAGCGCTTTATCACATCAGATCTCTTAATGAGGGGTGGGCGGCTAGTCTGGTCCTCTTAGTTAATCAGACGGAGCCCAGAGCCAAATTCAGGTCCTGAGGTAAACCATTTGTTAACTCTTCAGAAATGTTGAACCCCCCCCCCCCTCCGGGTAATTATGGCTTATACAATGACCCAGAGGTTTGGAATATTAATTAATATGTGTTGAAACATGGATTCACAGTGCCAAGGTTGCCACCTGTATTTTCTAACAAAGTACTAGACATTTATTTATTATAAAAGTCAGTACAGGGAGCATCAGGAAGATGAAAATAAAGATTGCAGAGATGCACAGAAGGGAATCTTTGAGTTTTAAGCAGAGGTAGGTCTAGAGGCAGCATCCTTCCCTTAACTCTGACCTGTGTTTTAGGTGATAAGGAAGAGCTGTTGTTTTCCCTCTCGGCAGCTTATTGCTGTCTGTCCCCTGGCTTTCTGTGCTTTTCTTTGTCAGTTCAGCTTTCCTGAACCCTTCCTGAAATTTATATTCCGTGGGTGTCTCACTATGATGCCTAGGCAGGTCTCAAACTCCTGTGCTCAACCTCCTGAGAATCTGAGACTGAGAAGCATGTGCCACTGAGCCTGGGTGTGGCATTTTGTTTTTTTTTACTGTGGTGGTGCTGCTGATAGAACCCAGGCCCTTGCCCTGCTAGGCAAGAGCTCTAACTCTGAGCTACAACCCTAGCCCAAGAACCCTTCTCACATTCACAATAAAAGTGCCCTGGCAAATTTGGAATTAGTGTTCTGGTTATGGGGTTACCATTCAATTGTTAGTATGTCTTGGGGATGTTTGCTTTAAATAAATCAACAAAATACTATTTTGATGTTCCTATTTAATGTTCTAATAGTAGAGAGAATTCTAATCTGAAAGTAGAATGAAAGTGCCCATAAAATTATTTTTTTTTATCTCCTCTGTCCACTCAGGTTCAATGTTGGACATCATCAAATACATTGTCAACAGAGGAGAGCACAAGAATGGAGTTCTGGAAGAGGCAATAATAGCGACAATTCTTAAAGAGGTTTTAGAAGGCTTAGACTATCTACACAGAAATGGTCAGATTCACAGGTATGGTGTCTGCAGAAGGTCCACATATATGTCCTGGTTTGTAAAGAATTTTAGAAAATTACTGTATGCAGGTAGATACTGACGTTCTCATTTAGGCTAAATAAATAAAAAAAAAATACTAGGGATTAACGGTGTAACTTAGTGGTAGAGCATGGGCTTAGCATGCACAAGGCTCTGAGCTCGATTACTAGCACTGAAAAAAAAAAAACCCAAACCAAATGGAAACAGAACTTTGATGAATTATATTAATATCCTTGGGATTGGTTTGTATGCTTTCACTCAAGTTAGAATATAAAAAGTGCTGAGTGAACTCATTAAAAAATTAGTTTACACAATTACTCTTGAAGTATATTCAGTTGAACTGGATAGCATCTAACTTTGTAATACAGCAAGACTCTTACAAACTTAAATGTTAATTATTTTGGACATGGTGGTGAGAAGAGAGGAGGAGGCACTAATTTCATGTACTTTTGTGACGTAGAATTCTAATTCTTTAAATAGCCAAACAACATAAAATATGAGTGTGTAGTGTTTCAAAAAGATTAGTGTTACTTAGGATGTGAGGAACTTTTGCAAGTAGATAGCCATTTACCAGTAGTAATAATACTGTTATTCCCCTCTCCTCAACCATAAGGGAGCTGTGTAGTTAATGATCCCTACTATATTTTCCAATAATTAGAGAAATACTACATTAGAAATAAAACTTATAAAATGGTACTTTTTTGTGTTAGGGTTACTCAGTGTAGCTTTTACGTAATGAAAGGATATCATATAGTATATTATAATTAGTATTTATCATTGGTATCTTCCCAGGGAAGAGATCAATACAATTTACTTTTTAGAGGGCAATGAGATTATTTAGAATAGCAATTTAAGTGGGAGTAGAAAGCTTTACATAGGTAGAGATTTAATTTTTGATAAAATGACAGTGCAGTGAGTTTAGGGGTACTTTAACATTGAAACATAAAATAGTCTACTGAGTAGTGATTTAATTAAATATGGATAATGTTTTTGCATAAAATATTTATTACTAAAATTTTTAACTGTGCCCAAGAGCAAACTCCTAACATGACAGTGTATCCTAGGGACTTTTAAATTTTAACATATAATTTTAATATTCATAAAATAGTAACTGTGTCAAGGAGCTCCATTTTGTGTTATGTTTAAACAGTCTTCCTAAGTCAATGTAATCTAATATTGGTACTCTATAATTCATTCCCCGTTTCTTTTTTCTAATAGGGATTTGAAAGCTGGTAATATTCTTCTGGGTGAGGATGGTTCGGTACAAATAGCAGGTAAAGCTGATAAAGATAAGAACTCTTCCTTGTTTACAGAAATGTTACAGATTCAAGGGATGTAGATTGTTTTTATGAAGTGGATAAGTGGATGTGATCTCTTTTAAGAATGTACCTGGGCCATCCTGTTCTGCAGGACACGCATGTACAGCGTATTTGGGTGTGAAGCATAACATGTTTTCTTGCTGTTTGGTAAATCTTTGTTAGATTTTCAGATAAATAACACTAAGTTACTACAGAACATTTTGACAAAGAATGATTTTACTTCTTATTGATTTTTTTTTTAACCTTTCAGATTGGTTAGTAGGAGTAAGTGCAAAAAGTAGTTTTGAAAAAGATTTCGATGAACTTGAAAGTTTAAAACGTGGTGGCTGAAAGAGTTTTGAACTGTGAAAATCATGGACTCATTTTTGTTCTTGAATCTGACCCAACTTGGCTGTTCTGGACAACCAGTGGGCAGGGGCTGCAGTAAATGGGTACCGAATGGATGCACCAGATGAGCATGGTCCTTACTTGCAGCCTCACATTTTTATCTCAGGTCGTCAGGGTAACCTGTAAGCCCGGCATATTTTACACCACGTCCTTGGTCTGTGTCAGGGATCTTTTGAGCTGTCACCATCTCTCAGTGGGGATGCTTTGACACATTTGGCTGGGCTTCCCTTCCTGCATTGCTGTGGCTGTGTGTGCATCCTTCTGGCTTCCAGGCATTAAGCATTATTAGCAGCCCTTTCTAGCCACATCCTTGGTGAAAGTCACTGGTGGACTTCCGTTGTTAAGAATGTTGAAATTTGCCCCAAATAACTAATCAGACTAATTGGTTTCATTCCAAATAGGGGTAGAAAAATCCCATCTTCTAGCATAGATTTGGGGTTTTCACACACCTGGTTATTAAATCACAGTTGATCATAGTCCTTGGTCTCAGTCTTGTTTCCCAACCTGAGAATCTAGGTTTATGAGAAATGGAAGATTTTTTTTGTTGTTGTTTTTGTTTTGGTACCAGAGATCGAACTCAGAACCTTGTGCTTGCGAGGCAGGTTTTGGAACCACTGAGCTAAATCCCCGGCCTGAGAAATGGAAGTTTGGTAGAAAGCAAACTCCCAACACAAAACTAAACTTTGAGTCACCTTGATTCGCTGTTTGTCCCTCTTAGTGTCAAAGGACCTCTTAGAAGCAAGAAGCTGACCTTAGCCTCTAAGTTAGGTACATATAGAGAGGCTTTTTTTTTTCCCTTTTAAAGTAAGGAAGATAGATTTTGAAACCATCAAATTGGGAATTTGTTTCAAATCAAATTCTCCTCCCAGAACTAATAATGAAAATGATTATCTTTGAAAAGATAGATTTGTTCAATCATAGTAGTTTTAACATGTTTCTGCCATCTTGATCCACCAGTGGTCCATGCATGACTGTCTCATCAGGCAGCTTGTACCATTGGTGGTAGAAGTGGTACAGTCATACCCAGGACTGTCATGCATGTACCACAAAGTGCTTCAAGCCACCTGGCAGCGAGACATACAAATTATAGCCCTGTTATGAATGTGTTAATACTACTAGGGAGGCTCTCTGCCCAAAGCCTTTAGAATAAAAGTCTTTTTTTTTTTTTTTTTAAGTACTGGGGATGGAACTCAGAACCTTGCGCTTTCGAGGCGGGTGCAGCGCCACTGAACTAAATCCCTGGCCCAAAATAGTCTTGTTTCAACATCTTCTCTGTGACTTAGGGCATATTGCTCCATCTTTAAGCCTCAGTTTCCCCATCTGTGAGATAGTGATGATAATGCTTATGTTTCAGGCAGATACTGAATTCCTCTGTAGCTACCGAAGCTTAAGATTTAGGTTCCTGTGAGTAGAGTGTGTTTCTAGGACCTGTAGAGTGTTCTAGGTGGGGCAGGGGAGCCAGTTTGCAACCAGGAAGTATTTCTATGTAAACATTTTGTTAAATGTCTAAAAGGATTATACCTGGTTATAGCACTGATAATTTTATATTCCCTATTACAAGGAGAACATTCAAGTGATACAAACTTTATGTCCCATGGAACCTGGACCTACTCTTGCTTACGGGGTTGTTGCAGTAATTAAATAGATGTAAGAAATCCTTATACAGCCAACAAAATGAGAAATGGACAAAAATAGTTTACTGATCTCAAAATGAAAGTGTTCCTTTATGAGTGAAACTCACATCATTACTTATATCAAACTTACTATAAACGAAAATGCAGATTAAAACTATATTGAGAAATTATTGATCTCAAATGACCCTATTCTGTTGGTAAGACTCTCAGAAGATAGGCATTTTAGAAAATCGTTGGTAGTAACATGAAGAGTTGCATCCATAGTGGGGAGAAATCTGGCCCTATCTCTCAGAACTAGAGGTGCATTTATCCTTTTTCTCAGCGACACAGTGGGGTGTTGGAGTCACCTCATAGAAGCCACTGTGCACATCTCTTTCCAAGCCCACCTTCAGTGACATCATGGCAATTGCTGGCGATCAGCCACGGTGGGAATCAGCACATTGAATGCTCAGGTTCTCTTTTTAGATGGAGAGTTGGTTGCTAAATATTTTCTAGCATACTGCTATAACTACCTCATTGCTAGGAATTTATCCTCTGGCTGTGTCTGGGTATGTTGGGAATAACATCGTAGTATGTTGGTGATAGCAAAAGATTGGAAAGAACTCTGATGTCCTGGTTAAAATGGTGCATGGCATGTCCACATTGTAGAATACCTGCCAGCTGTAAAGCAGAAATAAAAGCTCTCTATACATGGACATGAAAAATGAAATTGCCAGACTACTTGGTTAAATGAATAAAACAAGGTGGGAAACAATAGAGATATTTGTTACCTTTTGTGAAAGAAAAGGGGAGAAATAAGAATATATCTGTAGGTATTTTTACAGAGAAGACTAGAAGGATAATCTTGTGGGAGTGAGACTGTTCAGTGTATACCTTTTACAGTCTTTTGAATTTTAAACCATATAAAAGTATGACCTAGTAAAACAAAGAAAGTGACACATTAGATTATCAATAAGTCAGTCATTTAAAAACCTTTTATTATGAAAAATTGCAAATGTAGTCCATGTAGAGAAGATGAGCAGTGTCCTGTTCATCACTCAGCTCCCATAATTGTCAGTCTTTCACTACTCTTCATTCATCCACTCCTCCCACCACCACTTTGTGGAGTCTTACCGTTATTTGTGTTGAATTTTGTCTGTAAGCAGTCTAAGTGCCTTATGTATGTGTGTTTTGGTTATCACCCTGGGAGTGTTTCTTATCCTACAGGCTAAAGACAGTTTGAGGAAAATACAACTAAACAAGCAATAACTAAAAAAAAATTGGGAGCAAAAATTGGGAACCATCCAGCCTCAAGTAGCCTAGATGTTAAGAGCATATGCACATTTTGGTTTTATCTGGTTTAAGATTCTCAGGCCACCACTTAGTGGCTCTGTGACTTTGGTCAAGTTATCGAACCTCTTTAAGACTTGGTCCCCTTAAAGGGGGATAAAAATAGAACCCACCTCAGCTTTCTCTGTAAAAGCAAAGGCTACTCTTCATGTCCAGTGATCTTAACAGTGGATAGCCCACAGTAGGCACACAGTAGATATCAACAGATGCTGCTCCACCATGGCTGCTTCTGCTGCTACCAGTAGTGTTACTATAGCAGAAGAATCACCATGTCTCTTTCTTGTGCAGCCTGGAGATCATGTGTACCTCAAATTTGTCTTGAAAGAGGTTCAGCTCTCAAGGATTTATAAGTTACAAAGAGTTAACGCTTATTAATGATGGAATTTGGAAGTAAATTTGCCATTAATCTTGTACTAAGCTAACAAAGAGATATAACTAATTTTCTTTGGTGATGAAATGATCCTTTCTCACTAAGAGGGGCAAAAGAGCAATGAACTTCCTTTGACATGCAAAGGTGGGTCAAACCTGCTTTATTCCTCCACTTGGTACCCAGGCAGCCACCCCATCCCATTATTCTTGTCAGATTAATGATCTGAACTCTTTCCCGGGCTGTCTAGAACACACTCTCTTTTTCTTTTTCTCAGTTAGGATCCCCCAAGGTAAGGTTTCTTTCCATTTCAGGCTTCTAGTTTTTCCTCACTGTGGGTGGCGGTTTCTAGTGTGACCCAGGGTGAGGTTGCTCATGGTGCTCTTGGATGCAGAAGGGCACATGCAGAAGCCCCCATGAGGTGTGGTGGTAGGGATTAAGCGATCAGTCTGTAAAGGACCGTGCCTTTCCTGTGACTTGCACGTAGTGAGGACTTTGTGTTACAGCTGAGGGTCTCCTTGGTAACTTTTTTGTACCTGTGACTTCCTCTTAGGAAGGAACAAGAATTGGAATTGCCATTTCCCAGGTGTATAGGGTGGTCTAACAGGAACTCAAGTAAGTTCAGTTTCTGTATCTCTGGAGTTCTAGCTTTCCAGAATTCACATTTAATTCTCTCCTTATTCTCTGACCCCTGTACAACATTAAATTCATACAGAATTTAGAATTTCAACTTTCAAAGTTAAACATAAAGCTCTTGCTGTAAAAAAGCATTTTCATGTCTCCTTGGTATGTAGGTGGGTACTACTGCTGTCCCCTTTGATGGGACATTGACTTTCTTGGTTAGGCCAGTGCCTGAACAAAAACCAGGACCAGGAATCTTTGCGTCTTTTGGGGGCATCTTTGTCTGGAGGGTGGAATATGTTTGTGTATGTGTGTTTGTGTGTGCGTGTGTGTGTGTGTGTGTTGAAAGCAGACTCATAGCAAGAGCAGGAGTGAAACTGCCTGTCTTGGTTGCTACCTGTTAGATTTGGACAAATAATGTGTTGCTTTTACCTGGGCTGTTCTTGCCCTTTTCCCTTTGTATCCTGTATTTTTAATAAAATTTAGGCCAGGGAGTTTAGTTTGTTTTTATGTTTTTGAATGTAATGTATATTGCATTGAGAGTATTACTATGTGCATTGTTTTATGAGAGGGTATTTTTGGTATCTGAATAGAAAGCATAACAACTTTTAGGTAAAAAATTATTCATTCTACCATGTATAAAAATCCCCCTCAGAAAATTTTGTCAGACTAGAGCTGATTAAAGGGCCTGGATTAGACTTGAAGAAACCCTTGCCTTATGCACTTAAAAAGTATGTGAATAAGGTTAATATGTGTAGTTCCAATTATAGCAAATTCTACAAATTCTGTGTAAAATGTAGACATTTCTGTTGGGTGTGGGTATAAAACCAGTGTCCACTGTGTACCGAGAGCTTCCCACGTGTCAGGCCAGGTCTTGGGTGCCGAATGCACTGGCACTCATTCAGTGAACAGAGAAGTGACACTGCAGAGTGGGGACGTAAGTTGCCCAAGTCACACACAAGATAAATGGTGGAGTGTCCGCCTCCAGAACTTGTCAGCCCATGTCTGTGAGTTTTCCAAGGAGAGGACCCTAAATCTGGATTTAAATGGTCCCAGGCTTAGATGGAACAGCAGTAGTGACTACTAGCCCTTCAGTTCTCTTCTCTGAGTAAAGCAGTTCTGCTCTGGGTCAGGGGATGTATCATCCACTGCCTTCTCCCTCTTTCCTGTTGAAATACACAATGTCATTGGTAAAATTTTAGGAGATAAGATCCGAAATCATCTTAGAGGTCACTTTGCATAGAATTAAGCTCGGTAGTGACCCATACTCTTCTCAGACTTGCAAACTTCAGGTTTGAGGTAATGAATTAAAACCAGAGGACTGGCTACTCTGGGTTGAAGGAAAACTCTTTCCTTTCCTTCCTACTCTGTCCTCTGTGCTTGGAAAGCCAGTGTGTGACTTCCTTATAGTAAACTTGCAAAATGTTTTGCTGCAAAATGTGATAGAAGGAGGAGTGGGTTTGTGAAAGTTATGCTTTGCCCACGGTGTAGCATTTTATTTTCCAATTTGGTGCTGTTTCATATTGTAAGGAAGAGCTTAGTACTTTGTCTGGCAAGTGACTAAGCCTATTCATCCAGAAGGAATGAAAGAGATTTTAAGCGAATGTGGTAGGAATTAATATCCAACAGTCACTTGGGGGTGATCTCTGCAAATTTGTTTATTCTAGGATTCTGTTAATTAATGTCAACTCTTAAATTCTATTAAAAATGTTGATTTCACACATTTAATTTCTGAATAACTTTCTAGACACATAGTACTGTATTACATATAGGAGATCTCATGCTCATTTTCACACAGTTCTGGCTTTTAGGTGTAACCCCCAGTGTGGTATTAGGAGGTGATTACAGTGTGGTGTTTGAGAGGTGATTACTTCATGAAGGCCGAGCAGTGCCCTAACAAAGAGGGTTCAGAGAATTTTCTTCCCCCTTTCATGTTTGGACAAATAGAAAAGGGGCCATTTATGAAGCAGAAGACAGGTCCTAAACAGAGAATGAATCTGCTGTTATCTTAAATTTCTGTTGCTTGTACATTGCTCATTGTTATGGTTTAGATCTAGAATATTTCCCCAAAGCCTCATGTTCAGAAATGGAGATTTTGGAAGGCGAGTGGATCACAGTAGACTAATCCACTGATGAATCCATAGCTAAGAGTGCTGTTAGGAAATCAGTCTGGTCAGAAGAGGCTGCGGGCATCACCTGCAATGGTGTATATATCCCTCCCTGGCTCCTACCCTTCTCTCTCTGCTTCCTGGTCCCTATGAGGTGGGCAGCTCTCCACTGCCAAACTCTTCCACCCTGCCCTTCCTTCCTCACAATGAGTCTGCCATGGACTGAAAACACGAGCAAAATAAACCTCTCCTCCTTGAAGTTGCGGTTGTTAGTTATTATGTCTCAGCTGTGGGAAAGTGACTAAGACTCCCCAGTATAAGGTATTTTGGTGCACTGTGAATGCATGTAGACAGTACTTACAGATGTAAACGTATATTTCCCATCCTTAGTTTTATAACAGGAATCAAATCTGCTGCTGAGTTAAGCATCCTACAACTGTAGAGAGTTACCCTCACATGTATCTCCACGGGTCTGAGCCCATTCATACCGACCTGTAGGGTTTTCACTAAGGAACATTGGTATGATTTGGGTATCATTTCTGATGGCTAGTAGGAAGATTATATCTTCATCAGCCTTGAATGCATTTTCAGCGTCAGTCTTCGTCTTGAACACTGGAAACCCCATGACTGAACTGCTAGGGCAACAGTACGACTTAACTTGCTTCCTATACTTGGTGTTGCAGTGCTCTCAAGGTGAAGGTGAGAAGGGTGCAAGGCGACTGCAGTTTTACATCCGCAGCTGCAGGGCCCTTTCGTGTTCTTGGCTTCTGATGGGGAGGGCTGGAGCTGGTGGAGGTATTTCTTGTGTGGTAGGGGAGAGGCTGTCCCTTTGAGCAAGGCAATCCGGGCCGCAGTCTACAGTGGAAGCAGCCTCTGATGAGAGAGGCCAAGCTCTGAAAGCCCCGAGGCATCAATGCCTGCGATGCTGTTGGCTTCCTGTTTATTGGCCCCATGGGCTTTGACACTAGCTCGCCTAGTTCAAACCTGGTGCCGCCCCTTCCAGTCCAGCAGCCACATAGGCTCAGTTCATGCGTGTGTACAGTGAGAAAATAGTAGTGCAGTAAAGAAGTTAGAACATGTCCCATTTTACAATTAGTTGCTGTATTGCTTTTGTCTGAAAAATAGCACAGGCCTTTTAATTAAGTATTCCAGGTGCCCAGAGATCAGGAGGCAGCCAAGGAGGTTTTGCCACACCCCCTTCTTTGCCCAGTCAATTCCCCCAGCATCACCAGAGCGTAGAATCTGCTGTGTGAATCTGACCACATGGTTCCCTTGGGTAGTTTGACACTGTAGTTTAGCTTAAATATCACGTGGCTTCTGTTGCATGAGAAGCCCAAATTATGCATAAAGAACAGAATAAAAGATAGCTAACAGGAAACAGAGGGATGGATCTTTTGCAGATGGGAAGGGGACCACGAGATGCAGGGAGAGGGCCAGGCAGGGAGGGGAAGGAGAAAAAGAATCAAGATGTGTTGTGTACATGTGCCAACTCCGCATGATGTGTATAATCTTTATGTACTGGAAATGTACACTAATAAAAATAAAAATAAGCCCAATATTGTTGTAATCGAATAAAGGCCTAGCTCCCTAGTAATAGTAGAGGAGGAACCTGTTTCCTCCATGGATCTGCAGAGCTTCTGGCTTCTCCTTCATGGTCCCCTTGCTTGATTCCGCTGATTTATATCTTCCACGACAAAGGGAATTTATTTCTCATGCAAGTTTTTCCAGTCCTTTCCTCCACTACCTCCACCTTCAGTGAGTTAAGCCCCTCACCCTAACAGGTTTAAAGTGCATTCCACACCCTGCCAGCCACTCCGTGACCCTGTGCTGACACGGAACAGAGCCGCCCCTTCCTCTCTCAGACTGGACACCTCTCAGAGGCGGGAGCTCTGTTCACCTCCATGTCCCCGGGTAGTACCTGAATCACGGCAGGTGTTCAGGGACTTCCGGTCACTGTGACGGAGTGGAGACGTGTGGGATGCCTTTCTTTTGAGAGGCTCTGCAGTCCGTGCGCCTGTCGCTGGCAGAGGCACAGGTGTAGGGCATAGTTGAAAGTTCAGCTAAATGAGCATATACATTAGCTTCACAGAGAGGGAGGTGAAGATATTTAAAGTAATCAGGTATATATACTATAATTTTGAAGGCTGAAAATAGTTTTTTAATGAACATTTTTCACCTCTGATTTTGAGTATGCTTTGCTTTAGGCAGGTAGCAATTAAATGAGTAATAAGGTAAAGGAATAGAGGTGGAGAGCATGAATTTAAGGACATTCGGTACACCCAGAAAATAGAGTGCAGGACAGGGAAGTTAAAATCTTTGGGTGGCACAAAGTGCCAGAATCATTTCAGGAACAGTTTGCATGAATTATGCTTGAATGGATTATGATAAAAGTCTCATATCAGTTCTTTTTTGGCTTAAGTAAATAAGGATAACAAAAACATGCTTCTTGATGTTGGGGATCTTGACGAATGATAACGTTCGGTGAAACCTCTGGCATGAAGTAGGAGTGTAGTCCGTTCCGGAAACTCACGAGCACACGTCCGAGAGAGATATTTGGCAGATCATAAGCAGCTTTCTGCCCCTTGACAGCTGCTAGCAGTTGTTGGAGCAGCCACTCACGGAAGCCTGACTGGTTGAGCCCAGCGGAGAGGAGTCACCCTGGTCTGAACTGCTGCAAGTCCTCAGCTGTGTGTGTTCGGCCACGTGGGCACAGGGCTGAGCCTTAAGAAAGTGCCTAGGAGGGCATGGGCGGTGGGGACTCAGTCTCCCTCTCTCCCCCCTTCTTCCTTCCCTGCCCCCTTGCTTCCCTTCTTTCTTGCCTTCATTCTTTTAATTAAGGGCCTGCAATGTCATAACTAAGTTACATTCAGATGTTATCAGAGGCCACAGATGTCTGGGTAAAAGACATGAGCTTTTAGACTGAAAACACAGTAATTTGACTTGGTTCCTCACTTGCTTATTTTTTCATTTACTTTTCTGTTTCCTGTTTTTTATAGCCTGTCCCTTTCTTGGTGAAAAGGTGAGGGTTACGTGAGCATTGGGTTCAGTGTGCCTTTGAGTGGCTAGTTGATAGGTGTTTATCGAGCATTTACTATGTTCTGGGTGCAGTCCTCTGAGTTGACACTGGTAAGCATTGGAGACACTGTGTCTACTGCCATAGAGTTTGCAGTTCAAGTGAGACAGATGTCAAACCCGTTAACTATACAAAATCAGTGTCCACTGTTTGTGTGTGTGGAGGAAAATGCTTATTCCTGGGGAATTCAAGTTAGCCACATTCAGACTAGTTTAATAGTTTGTCCAAGGCCTAAATTGTAAATATGTGTTGGAAACAGGAATGGCTTTGGTCATTGATAGCTTATAAGTTGCTGCATGTATTGCACATTGATTATAGGTTTTTAGGAAATTTAAATAGTGACAATATGTATGTGTATTCCAAGATATTTAAATTAACCTTTGAGTATGTGGGGTCCCCTTGATGACCCCGAGATGAAGCCAGATGTCATCTAGTACCCTTGGGCACGAATTTAGCCTTTTCTCTTGGCCAAGTCCTTTGCCGGTCATGGTTTCTGTCACCTGTAACATGACTTTCTTAGGCTCTGGAGTGTCCTTTCAACTGTGTGACTTCAGTGCAGAACTCTGGGGCCCTTGTGGCCCCAACAGACTGCACTCTTCCCAGTCTTTCCTGCTTCCTCTAATGGCAGAATCGCCCTTCTGCTGAGGAGGCCAGAAACTAGTGTTCCTTGACCTTTGTCTTTCCTGCATGCATACCCTCCGACCTGTCCAGTACATCCAGGACTCCTACTGCTGACCACGTGCCCCCACAGGGATGCCGTTGCTCACTCTTTTCTGGATTGCATTGTTTTCCTTCTGAGGGGTCTTCTTCCTTTGCCTTCATCCTCCGTGGTCTGTTCTCTCCTCAGCATCCAGAGGGATGCTGTTAAACCAAGTTGATTTGTGTCATGCCTTTACGGAAAACCTTCCCATCCCTTCCTATCTCAGATGACTGTCACAATCCTTCTGTTGGCTGGCAAGGCCTTATAGGATCTGGCCTCTCATTATCTCCTTGACTTTCTCAGTTGCTTCTTCTTTTCCTTTCCTCTACTCAAACAGATAACCTCGTTGCCTTGCCTGCTCCTGCCTCAGATCTTTGCACAGGCTATTCCCTCTGTCTGGAATTACCTTTTCCTTACCTTATTCAGACCGTGGCTCAGATATCACATCATTGAGCCTTCCAGGCCATCCTGTGGTATACTGCAAACCTTCTACCCCACATTTCTTATTCCCTGTGCTACTTTTCCTGGCTGCACATATCAGCAAGCTCTGCATTAGGGGACCCTTGAGCTGTGCCCCTAGATCAGCAGTAGCAGCCTAGGCTTGGTACCAATGGAGAGAAATAGTGGAGGTAGGGCTAGCAGTAAGCCCTCTGCTGAGTCTGATACACACTGAAGCCTGGGTAGCCCTGCTATACATGGTACTTAGCGATTTTGCTTCTTATCTATATTTACTGTTCCCCTTTCCAAAACTCCAATTTAAATCTTAGCTTGATCAGGATAGAGGTTTCTCTTTTTCAGTCAGTCCTAGTTTTAGAACTGGAAATGGCACTGAGAGAGAACTTGGTAGTTAGTTGTTGAGTGAATTAATGAACATATGGCTACATAGTAAGTGTAGATTAAAAGAGTACTGAGCAACACAGTTTAATACATGATCCTCCTAGTTTAGTGACCTTTCATTGTTAGGAGTTTTAAATATGATGATTTCTTTATCATGGATTTGAAAACATGCAGATTTTTTGAAGACTATATTATCCTCCAGTAATCCTTCTCAAAACTTTTCGGAAATGAGTTGTTTCTTTAAATACTTGTGGCAACTGGAGTTGTGTTATGTTAATCATCTCTCATAGGGACCATCTCTTTCACAGATACAGATGGGCTGTTGTGGCTTAATGGACGCTATTGATAGTAGAGCTAGTCAAGTGGAGATTTGTATGAAAAAGCCCACCTGCAGGTATATAAATATTGCATTGAAAATTAAACTTATTAATATTTGATCTAAGTTGATCCTGTCTATCTTTGTGGATAGGCCAGCCCAGAGCCCCTGCTGACTTGAGAGGAGAGCCTTCAGCTTAGGAAATGTTATTGCCCGAATGATATGCTTTACCTAGTGGTCTCCTTGCCACAGCTTTGGCAGTTCTCAGAGCAGGGCTCACGGATGAAGGAACTGAGGACTGCAGAGCAGCTGTGGGTGTACTTGAGGTCATTCTAAAGGTTATAAAAGCAGATCACTCTCAGATACCCTCAGAATTCACTTCTGGTCTTTGCCAGTCTCTCTGGCCCCCATGATTTTTAACTCTCTACTTTTTGACAGTTCAGCTGCCCCAGGGCTCAGGTTCTTCAACTATGAAATAAGGAAAGTTGACAGCATGTTCTCTAAGGACCTGTATTACTTAAATGTGTCTGAGTGACCCTTCACTAGAAGAGTCACCAAAGACATTCTCAGTCCTATTTTAAAGCATTCAGTAGGTGAGAGGATGGTCTTGGGCGTGGGGTAGAGATTAAGCCAAATATCTGTTCTGTGGCTACTTTTATCAGAGCATCTTTAAAATATCCCTCTTATCCACTAAGGATCCTGGAAAAATAGATGGATAGGTCATTTGGGGATTATCATTGTTTTCTTTGGTTCACAGTAATTATCATGTTTGATAGAAAGTTGCCCAGGAGTGATCTCTTTGGCACAGATATCATTGTATCACTGGAGCTGAGAAAGCTGGGTGTTTCCTGGGACTGACAGCACAGCTGGCTGGTATTGCAGCCTTTGAGAGCGGTATTCAAAGGGAACTTGACGGCAGTGTCAGGAATCTACCCAGATGAGACCCCCAACTGTTGTTTCTAAAGATGAAAATCTATGTTTACGGAAGAATAAAATGATATGTTCTAATTTCTCTGCTTCTTTTGTCATCTGGAAATGTGAAATTGCCATTCTGTAATGTTTTAAAAGCAATCAGGACCGCCCATCCCTTATTAATTAATAGGGAGCGTGCATTTCTGCAGGGCAGCTGATGAGTGACTCTCCAGGGCCCAGACTCAGGAAATTCCACAAGTTCATGTTTTCTGACCGCAGATGCCTTGGCCATTACGCTGTGGATGGGTGCTATGGGCAGTAGAGCCAGCAAGGCCATTGCTCACTGCTAAGCAGAAGGAAAGCCAGGCACTTGAGGGACAAAGGGGACTGGGTGATGAGGGAGGCTGTCAGGGACTCTGTTTGGTTTTGTCTGTCCCTCTCGGGCTACCAGGCTTTCTCCTGAGCAGGACAGATGCTGTGTGAGCAATTGATTACTAACAGTGGATCAGGTGCCAACATACTTACTGATTTGCTTAAAATCAGTACACTGATGCAAGGTGTATTGCTCTGGAAGATAATGTTATCCCTCTCAATTTATCAGAGATTTGTATGAGTGGGAGAGAAAGTTGTGCTGCAGACATGTGTCCTGAGAATGATCTTTGCCCCCAGCTTCTCTTCCTGTGCCATGGCATCTCCCTTGAGCAACTAACTGTTACTGATGGACAGTTAATAAGAATTGTGATTATAAATGATTTTCATATAATTTTTATTTTTTATTTTTTTTTTTGTTTGGTACCGGAGATTGAACTCAGGTCCTTGTGCTTGTGAGGCAGGCGACGGAACCACTGAGCTAAATCCCCAGCCCAAATTTTAAAAGATTCTATAAAAATCTGAGTATGTGTGTCTTAGTTACTTTTCTCATTACTGGGACAAAAGATCCAGTACCCAAAGTTAAAGGAGGAAAGGTTTATGTGGCTCACAGTTTGTGGAGGTTTTAGTCCATAATCAGATGGCTCCAAGACAGGGTGGCATGGCAGAGGGGCATCACAGAGGAGAAACAGTTCATGGCAGGCAGAAGGCAGCGAAAGTATTCAAGCAGCAAGCAACAAGGGGCAAGTGATGACCTTCTTTCTGTCCCTTATATCTTATCCAGGTTACCCACCCTTAGGGCAGGTAGCGCTCACACCCTTGATCCTAGCATGGCATCCTTGACCCCAGCATCACACACCCTAGATCCACCTATCTCTGAAAGCCCTATTTATGACTTCATGTGGCTTTGGGGGCCACATCTAGACACAAGCCATAACAATGTCCATGGATAATATGACAAATATGTGGATTCAGTTTTTTTTTTTTTTGCTGGACACGTTAGACACAGCCCAGAGCCGCTGGAACAGACAGCTCTTGTGAGATGTGACTTAGGTTTTGGATTGCATTGCCTCTGTGCTTGCTGTGTCATGAGATACATGAACAAGTACACACAAATACATTTCACCTGCACTCTCATTTCACCACTGTGATTCTCTTCATCTGAGAGGTGAAAGAAGAAGGTGTTGAGTTGGTTGTGCCTTGAGGTGCTCTAGGCACATTGCATTGTGCTTAAAGTACCTGCTAGGAGGCTTTGGCAATTTTCATGTGCACAGAATCTGCTCATGTTCTTGCTACAATGAAGATTTTGACCCAGAAGCTCTGGAGAGGGAACTGGGATCCTGCATTTCTTAGAGCTTTCCAGATGATGCTGATGGTTCTAATCTGTAGACCCCCACATTGAATGGCAAGGATCTAGAACAGAATATTGATTCTTCTTTCTCCTGTTTCTTAGAAGTGTGTTGTTCTGTTTGAGGTTTTTGTGTTACTCCAAATAGCTACTCTTGGCAAAAAAGTAAATTAGACCTTTCTTGCAATATGTGCCCCTCCAGCCCCCTTGAGACACCTCTGGATTTGTTTTGATTTGTGCTTCTGGCTTTAAGTCCATGCTTAATATTGGAACTGTTTTAAAATCTGAGATTGCACTGTGTGTTAAACTTTTCTTGGTGATTTTTACCAAGTCTTTTTGAGGATTGCAACAACTTTGGCCTCTGATGCAATGGTTAACTAACCCTTAGCAGTCTGGGTGGAATGGGGAAAAACAGGAGACCAGAAGAGTTACAAAGCCTTTGGGTACAAATCAGAGTACTTGTCTGACAGGAGATTAAGCAAGAAAGACATTTGTTTACCTTTGGAACAAAAAGTTTGGGCAGTGAATTCAAGTTAGTGTAGAGGCCCAGGGATATTGCAAAGGTCATGAATGCTTCTTATTTTCCCTTTAGCGCTGCCAGTGGAGTCGGCAGCACCTGTCTTCCAGGGCTGTTCTTGCTTCCAGCATCACTTCTGCATGTAATTATTCTCACACAAGAAGGGGAGTAGGAATCAAAGGGGCCTGGCCAGAGGGTTTTCTCTGTAGGAGGAAAACGAGTCCCCAGGAACTTGCACTGTGTCCCTCTAGGATCTCATAGACCAGGACTAGGGCAGACCCTCAGACCTTTCACTGCTGAAGCTGAGCAGAATACAGTAAATGGCTCGGAGCCCTGGGGTCTGTCCCCGGAGACTTGGCAGACAACATCACCATCCTCGGGTAGAACCCAAGGACTAATGGAACCTTTTACATCTACATTCCACATGTGAAAGGTTGAAAAACTATTTCTTAAGCGAAGTAAATTAGCAGGGAATACAATTAGGGCTCACATTCTGGGCCGTTTGATTCCAGAGCGCCTTGTCAGGGTAGAAATGTGGCTCCTCTTGAGTCATCAGGTCCTCCCTTTGCTGCCTGTCCTCTTCCCCTGATCAGGGGAATGCTTGGTCAGGCCCTATCATATGCCTCTGAATGAGGGCCACATGTACTACACCGAACGTGGTGTCACTGTTTGGCCCTGTGACAATTGGGTGCACATTCCTGGTTGTGTTGAAATGCCGCTGCAAGAACAGTGGCATTATTTCAAGAAGGACACTGACTTGACTCAGTGGGTGCTGGTGGCTGCTGTCCCAGGTTTTGCCTCATTATGACTTGGCCCCCTGGGCTCTGCATTCTGAACTTGCCATGGGTTGTGCTGATTTCTGCTGAGCAGGGCTCTAGTTCCAGAGGTCCAGCACCCACCTGGACACTTCGGGTCCCGGCTCCCTCAGGCTTCCGAGGTGATTTTCCCAGCAAGCAGGAAGGAGGGCATGGGTTCCCTGTTTCCACTCTGACTTGGCTCTCAGTGCCCGAAGCTCTGATGACATTTTGATGATGGCAAGCCTCCAGGAAAGTGAAATGTCTCTGCTATTTAATTGAGAAACAAAAATAAACAAGAATTGGTAGATGAAGTCTTGGTTTTAATTATATATTTAAAACAATAAATCTGGGAAATGGTGATTTGGCCATTTAAAGATGCAAACAGCATTTGACCAAAGTATGTGATAACTGGGTAAGCATTGTAAGCTCAAGAACACAGTACCCATTGTGGGAGGCCAGTGGCTGAATTATGGTCTGGGGTGAGCATCCTTTGACTAGCGCTGTGATCAGAACTGCAATTTAGGAAGATGAAGGTGGATGGAATAAGTAGACTGGGTGGCAGTGGAAGAGGCATGCTTCTGTTGCGTACCTGGAAAAACTGTGGGTTCCTCTGGTCAGTGCTTGCCTTCTTTTGCTAAGAAAATGGGTAGAATTCCCAGCCAAAGGTGGCACGTACAGTTGTGAGTGTGGCACATTGAGCCCATGAGTGCATTTCTTCTAACCACATTGTTCAGGTCATGTAACAGTTGGTGGATTTAATATGTTTTTCCATGGTAGGTGTCACTGGAAGGCCAGGATTGTGTGTGGGTCCCAGTAATTCCAGCCCATGGTGCGTAAGCCCGGGCTGCACCTAGACACTGTGATGTGCCGAACAGGAGTTGGTGCTGTGTGGCGGACACCCATTCTAGTACAAACTAGCGTGAAAGATTGACACACAGATTAGGGAAGAAGTGGCCTCAAGAATACTATCATATTTGGCGCGCCCCACCCCCCCAGCGACCAGCCTGCGGATGGTGAAAACCTCTCCGGGTAGAGCCCTGCTCCTTCCAGCCCGCGCCCCACCCCGCCCCTAGCTACTTGCAGGGCCCCCCCCGGCCTCTGGCCTCCTGGCGGTGAGGCTTCCTGGTTCCAGCCTACAGAGGAACAGGGGTTCATAAAGGCTATTGTCCTGAGTTCCAGAAGATAGAGCAGAAGTGAACAACAGAAAGAGGGCCTCTCTCAGGCTCCTTGATGAAAACTGAAGTCCACTGGAAAAGTGAAGAGAATCTCTGCAATAAAGGCACACCAGACTACTGTGCTTGGTAAGTTAGAGGGATCATCACTTCCCATCAGAACCTGGACTATCTTCAGGGAAAGGGCAGCTGGAACCTGCAGTAGAACCTTGCAGAGTCCAACCTTGCAGTCCTTGCAGGAGGGCAGGGAGCTCAACTTGGGACTTGGCAGAAATCTGCCTGAATCTCACAGGTCTGCTACTGGCTTGCTGAGACTCAATGACTTATATCTGGACACTGCTGCCCACATTGTCTGTTGTGAGAGCAGAGACATACCCTGAAGGAGCCCTTCATTTTTATTTTTTATTTGTTATTTTCTAAACAATTTTTTTCCTTATTTTTAATTTTTATTTTTTTCCTACTCTTTTCAGATTTTCATTTCTTTTTTTTTCTTTCTTTTCTCTTTTCTTTCTCTCACTTATTCTCTCATTGTCCCACATTGTTCTTCATCTCCCTTTTTGTTCCTGTTCTGGCCCTAATTCAGATTTCTTCTTTATTTTTCTTCTCTTTTTCCTTCTCTTGACTGTCATTAGTTTTAAAGGAAAGTAAATGCAGTTTCTAGCCTCACTATTGCTGTTATGTGTTCTGTTCTCATGTTTGTTCTTTCATTTTGTCCTTTCCTCTTGTCTTCAGCAGTTTCTTAGGGTTTGTGTCATCTTCCTATGTCCTCTGGCCTCATTGCTAACCTTTCCCTATCCTTCTACCTATCTATCCCTCCCTTCCCAACTCCTTCTACCTCCTCATCCTGAAGGGTAAAGTTGCTATATTGAAGAGTTTATTCACTATAAACATATGCTGGGCTGGTCCTCGATTTTGATTTAATTCACACAGTTAAAGGTGATAGATTAATAACTACCATAAATTTTCATTTTCTAAGCTGTGCTTGATGCTGTGGTGTTGCTGAATGTATCACTTGGGCTAAGGTGTTGTGATTGATCTAATCAGTGGTCCTTTCTGGTATATGAAAATGAGATAGCCTGAGAGTTATTAGAGGCTCAAAACCTAAATACCTGGAAGACACCTCTGAGAAGCAATCACTTCATAAGGGCTCTAAATACAAGCAGCAAATATACTTACAATAAGCAATTTTGAAATATCAACCCAGAAATTAAACCAGGGCCAGTACCAAAAACAAAAATGAGAAGACATTTAAGCAAGGGACAGACTCAGACTTCCACCCCACCAAAGACAAATTCTGGGGAAAAAGCAGTGGAAAAGTCTGATAATCAACCACCTGGACACCCTGAACTGATACCACAGGAAGTAACAAAACAGATGAATGAGGCTTTAGAAAAATTCAAAACAGAAATAATTTCCCAGATAACTACAGAGATGGCGAGCAGAGTGAAAGACATGATTAGAGGCTCTAGAACAGAAACAGATAAAAAAATAGATGAACTCAGAACCATGCTGGAAGCCACGAATGCCAGCATAAGAAAGAAATGGAATCCATGAAACAGATTCAAACAGATATCCAGGAGATTAAAAACTCCATTGATAGTATGCACAGCAGATTAAGGGAATGTGAAGATAGACTATCAGATATAGAAAACAGGATTGCGGTGAAGGGCCATGAAAACAGAGATTTCTTCAAAATAGTAAGGGCCCTTGAGAAATCAATCCAGCAGCTGCTAGATGATGCAAAGAAGAATGACATAAGATTGATAGGAGTCCACAAAAAAGCAGGAGAGAGTACAAATGACACAAAAAACAGTTCACAGAAGTAATAGTAGAAAACTTCCCAGACAGAGGTAGAGAATTGGACATACAGATAAGTGAGGCATATAGAACTCCAACTAGCCACTATCAAAAAAAGTCTACACATAGACATACAGTAGTCAAGATCCCAGAAACCCAATAGAAGAAGAAAATCCTACTAGCAGTTCGAGAAAAGAAAGAAATCCCCTACAAAGAAAAGCCTATCAGAATCACAGCAGACTTCTCAACACAAACCCTCAAGTCAAGGAGAGCTTGGAGTGAAGTATTTTAAGCCCTAAAAGAAAATAACTTCCAACCTAGACTGTTGTATCCTGCAAAACTGTCTTTCAGAATTGATGGGGAGATTAGATACTTCCATGACAAAGAACACCTGAGAAATTTCATGAACAC
>NW_004624787.1:5811429-5872675 GCF_000247695.1 Heterocephalus glaber | reverse complement strand
GGGGAGAAAGGAACCCTTCTCCATTGTTGGTGGGAGTGCAGACTGGTGCAACCACTGTGGAAATCAGTATGGAGATACTTCAAAGAACTAGGACTAGAGGTCCCATTTGACCCAGGTATTCCCCTGCTGGGTATCTTCCTAAAAGAATTAAAAGAATCATACCACAGCGATATATGTGCACCCATGTTTATAGCCGCACAGTTCGTAATAGCTAAAGTTTGGAAACAGCCTAAGTGCTCATCAACTGGAAACTGGATAAAGAAGATGTGTGTGTGTGTTTTTTAAATAAAATGAAGTACTGCTCAGCCATAAAGAGTGAGAAACTAGAGACATTTATATCTAAATGGATGCATATTGAGGCCATCCTCTTAAGTGAAATAAATAGGACACACGTGTAAATACAGAATAGTTTCTCTAGTGTGAGAAACTGAAAGTGTAAATAAGGATTAACATGATTAACATGAATAATTAATAATTTGAAATAGGAAGAAAAGGTCCAAAGGGGTAGGGGAAGTGGGAGGGGAAGGGCTTAGAAAAGAAGGGAAAGGAAAAATTAGGAGAAAAGGAAAAAATGAAAATAAAGTCTTTGTAAATAGGGAAGGGTGGAGGGGTTGAAGGGAGGGCAGGGGAATGGCGAAAAAATAGTAAGAGCCAAGATACATCGTGTACAGGTACAAACACCCAATGATAAATGCAGATGTATTGTATACTTAAAATGTACCAGTAAAAGAATTTAAGAAAAAACAAAGATTGACATACATTGTTAAAAACATTTCTATAATCTGTTCCTAAGAGAATTAAGAAAACCTTTGCTTCTGCTCTGTACCTATTATTATGCAGTTTGCATAATTTAAGTTACAGTGTTGGTCTTTGTGTGCTTCTTGGCAGTGTAAATTCTACCGAAACTTGTGCGATTCAGGGTAGCTGGATGCCGGTAGCACTGAGGGTGTTCCTGGGTGTTCAGTGCATTTCATTTCATCTGAGAAGCCTTGAGCCTCTCCTACGAGGGGGAAAAAACCCAACTGGGAATCAAACCAAATTATAAGGGTATTGTTTTTGATGATATAAATATGACATTTAGGATTAACCAGAGAACCTCAAACTAGCTTTTCTGAGTTGAGTAATCACAACTTGATCTTTACTCAAGGAAGAGTTTAGGAGTCATGGGATATTGACCCCATTATTATATTTTGGATTTCCTTTTTTATTAGAGAAATCAGCTCTGAATTTTCCTGGAAAGGAGACTGTGGCTAAGTGGCTAAGTCCTTCTGTGAGGGACTGTGGATTTTATTTAGACCCTCAATAACTTGCTATGTGTTTCTTGGCAAGTCATTTAATCTTTTTTATTATTTTTATTATTCCTTCCTTTTTTTCACATACAATATCCACTAAACCATTGTGCTCTCTTTAGAATTTATGTAATCCTTCCCATTTCCAGAATCTGTGTGCATATTGGCCCTGTTGATTTTACTGCTGGGTAATGGCTGTGGTCTGCCTGCTCCCAGCCCATTTTCCTTCTGGAACAGCCCCTCTGCAGGTACTTTTTCCACATTTCCTTCTTCTTTAGAGAGAGAGCAGCAGTAGTGCTGGCCTCGAATTGGATCTGGTGCATGTTTCCTTCCTGATTCTCGCATCCTCTGGTTGGGCTCCTCAGCAGTCTCACCCTGTGCTTCCCAGCTTTATAAAATCACATCTTTTGGAAAAAAAGACACAGACGCTTGGGGCCCCAAAGCAATGGGGGCTCCCTCTGCCTCCCACCAGCCACTCAGAGCTCTGCAGGGATCATTATCCGTGTTAGCCCACTGTAAAGACATTTTAGGGGGCTCTGAACTATCAAAGACCAATTCTGTTAGTCTCTAATCCAAAGCTGAATTGACCCAAAGGCCATTTTTTCCCATGCACAACTCGGGTTCTGGTTAAAAACAATAGTAGACACTGTAGAATTTTGCAGTGGGACAGGGTTGGCTACTTACAGCTCCCTGTTATGCTTAAGGAAATTGATTTTCAAACTAGTTTTGCCATTCATTAGCAAGCAAGTTCTCATAATTTACTCTGTGAACTCAAGGACATTCCTGCTCTCTCTTTTTGTAGGTGCAAGAAAAATTCACTTGGGGCATGCACACCAAGATTCTAGATGCAGTTTTCTTTTGCCTTTCTATTTGGTATCAGGAATCCAAATACACGTAGAACTGGTTGGATATTATCTGTACTTGAGCCTGACTGGATTTTTTTATTCTGTTCATGAAAGGGTGGGGAGAATATTTTAAATATTTTATCTACTCTCTGTGTGCTGAAAACTTTTATTTTTACCAGGGATATCCTTTTATAGCATCGTACTGCTCAATAGGTCACTGTTTTCCTTAATAATAACCCTTGCTGAGATGTCGTCTGGCCCATACTTAATCTATATTTAGATGTAGACAGTAGAAATACTTGTAGCAGCTGTTTCCAGTATCTTGCATCAAGTGCCTTGCCCACACCCCTTCCAAGCACTGGGCATTCTTGATTAGAAGGCCAGCTGACTGCTGGGGTTGTGGTATCGCAACATATCACACAGTATTTGTTGAAATATTTAAGGTAAATTTTCGACATCATATCTAGATATCATAGTGCATGCCTATAATCCCAGTACTCTGGGAGGCTGAGGCAGGAGAATGGCAAATTTGAGTCTAGCCTAGGCAACTTAGCAACTTAGTGAGACCCTGTCTCAAAATGAAAAAGGGCTGGAGACATAGCTCAGTGCAAAGGCCCTGTGTTCAGTCCTCAGTACACCACACACACATATGCAGAGTCATCATGATAACATAGTTGACAGATTAGTTTTGCAGACTGAATAAGATAGGAGGAATTGCTTTTCCAATTTTTAATTTTTATTTTAATAGATTTATTGCCAAGAACCAACAAAGGGAGTTTTTATATAACGATCCTGAGGTTTGGCTTCTCTGGGAAAATGGAAGAGCCCAACAGCTCCAAATTTACCCCACAGTGGCTTTCTTCCCCAGCTGAGTGGCAGAAGCCTGCGTAGGGCCGAGCGTGGCCCCGAGTGTGAGCCGGGGCTCCCTGTGCCCGGC
This sequence comes from Heterocephalus glaber, assembly GCF_000247695.1. The sequence continues at coordinate 5,869,604 of NW_004624787.1, read as the reverse complement.
TCGCCCAGCAGAGAGGCTGTGTGGCATGCACATAGTTCATGCACGTAGTTGCTGAGGTTGTGCTGCTGCTTTTCAGGACCCTCCTCCCTCCTTTATGCTCCTGCCTGGCCCTGTAGGTATTTGAGTTTTTGACCCTGGCAGCTGTGAGGCAGCTTTTCTTCCTGGCTGCACACCTGTGCCTTGCTCGAGCTGTGCTTTGTCAGGAATCTGTTTCTGTACAAATCTTCACCTCATTTTCAAGGCCTGGTCCAAGGCCCAATTTGGCTTCAGTCCTTCACGACCACTGTAGTCACAGCCCATCTGCCTCTACGGAGACAGGGTGGCATTTGATTTTACTGCTGTCTGTTATTCCAGGTCTTATGCTACTGAGAAGCTAATATTCTTAAAGTAAGGAAACATGCCTTTCTTTTATTTTCTATCTATAGCTGTAAAATGCTGATGCTGTCCTCTTAGCCCACTTGCCTCATTTGTTAAAGGGCAAAGAAATGTAGCTTATGGTTCCACCTACCAGTTATTGTGCAGAATATTTATGTATGGTAAAAAGAAGTAGGGAAGTCTTATGCATGTGAAGTCACATAAAAAAAGGCCTCACGAGAAGACTGATGAGAAGCAGAAGCCCATAAAGGTTAAGTCCCTGTGGAGTCACATGGTTGGGAAATAGTCTGTCTTAGGCCTGACCACTGTGATTCTCAGCTCTGGCCTGTTCATAGATCTACCACTCTCCAAATCTGGTAACTGACCCCCAAATCCTGCAGATCCTCCGTGAGGCTCAGCATTGACACATCAAAATAAGGCGATGACCAGAATTACTTCACAAATTAGGCAAAGGTGATGGGTGCTCATCACATTACAAGAATCGGGATGTCAGGCTGCATCTGTCACCGAGAAGGACGTGGCAGATGCCCCCTTCTGTGATGGTCCCGTCCAAAGGGGAGGGGATGATGTGCTCAGACAGCAAGCATCATGTTAAGAGGCAACACTGAGGCCGGGGAAGTCACATGATTGAGAATAACAAGTGCGCAGTTTGGGGGCTGGTGCTCAATATTTGGATCTGGGAGTAGGGACAGACGATGGGGGAGAGGAAAGGAAACCAGGCTAACTATGTTAGGCTGCAGAATTTGACTTCATCCCGAGAGGACAGGGAGCCATTATAGACTTGTAAGGAGGCTGTGTCTGTGATCAAAAGACCCAGCTGCTGGAGCCTGGATCTGGGGAGAACAAGTGCTGAGGACTTGGAGGCTGCCGCAGGAATCTTGGCGAGAAGAAATAGTGGCTGAAACCGAGGCTGTGACTGTGGGGAGGAAAGAAGTAGATGGATTTGAAACATGTTAGAGCCTTTAGTTACTAGGATGACAGCATTCTTTCTGGCTTTTTCCTCAAAGCAGCTTTTACTCATATCCTCGTTATTCCTGCAGACAGGAAGCTAGGCTGACAAACTTTGTATGAGCCTTTGCATCCATATCGCCAGAGAAATGTTTGTGGTTTCTGACCCTAGTGTAGCCGGCTCCATTCCCTTTGGCTTGTGCCCCTTAGGAAACAAGGGAAGCTTTTCACTTTTCTGTTTTCACTGTCATCTGTGACCTGTCTCAATTAGAATATACTGATTTTCCTGTTTGTATAAGCACACTATGTACCTTGGTCAGAATGTTCTGTTTCTTAGTACATATAAATCTCTTGTATACACATTAGCCATACATAGGAGAAAACTGTGTATTTATTCTGTAGTCATAAGAGTGAGTGGATGTTAGTATTGGTGTTCTCTGCTTCTGGAATTTTTGTTCTGAGCTTTAAAGACATTTAACCATCTGTTTATAACTTTAAAGTGAGTGTTCTAAGTGGAGGCTATGAATAAATATGTGAATCATGAAAGATATATTGAAAGGATATTGTCAGTAAGGGATTGGTATCATACATCTTTCTCAGCTGTTTTTCCAGCCTTTAAAATGGCTCTAAAGAATTGAAAAAATTATCTTATGTTAACTATGGATTTTTATCTGGATGATGTCTTTTAGGAAGAGTTTTGGAGTATCGAGTTGTTTCAGTTACATTTAAAATAATTTGTTTTTCTTTAAAGCAGCTTTTATCCATATTTGTAATTATTTACAGATGATATATTTATTTGATTTTATCACAAAATCATAACAAAAATGAATATTGAATTCATTATTTAAGTTTTATACATATAAACTCAGTTGAAATTTATTTTTTAGAAGCCTTGTATTTTCTTTAGCCAGATACAGCAGATGATTTCAAATGAATTAGTTCACCTAACTCTTCTATAAGAGAATGAATTGTGTCTTTTTCCACCCATAAGAGATTTGATTGGTTCCAGAAAAAAAATTTTTTTTCACAAGGCTGTGCTATTCTGACTGTAGTATGACAATTCAAAGAATTTTAGAGTTGGACCCATATATATGAATTAAATTAAATAGTAATTTTTAGAATATGCTTCTACTAAATATTAACATCAGAGTAGCAGTTGCAACAGACTTAATTTATCTTAATTTCTTTTGCCTGTAATTGAAATCCTGTTTGGAGTTGAGAATACAATATTTAAATGTAGTTAAAATGAAACAGTCAACGTATTTGTATGTGGGGAAGTATTTAGAATGTTATTAAGTCACATGGTTGCATAAGTTAATACCGAAGGCAAATGTTACTACATTTTGTACTAGGGGCTGTTCTTTGGTCATTGATGTCTTTCTGACAGTCAGTAAAGGAGAACTATATTAGAGCAGTTTGCAAGAGCCACATAGCATAGTGTTCTGTGTCATTTTAAGCATTGACTGGCTTTTTAAAATTACTATCTACAAGCTCACCAATTTGGCGTCCTTAACTTGGCTGTTACCAATAAGTATACTAGTCCTGAGTATAGTTGGCACTTTAACTTAATAACTACTTTTAACCTTTTTGGAAAAATGTAAGTAGGATCACATGGATTAACAAACGCCAGGTGTTCTCGTCTCTAGAGTCATATACAGAGATAATTCATGCATATGTGCCTGTGTGAATATACAGTGTGCCTAATTAATCTTTGCACATAATGAACTTCTAATAAATAATGGGTGTTTAGAAGAGTACTGTTTTAATTCTGCAAACCAGTCCATCTGTACTTATAAAAATTATCCAGAAAGCAGACTCAGAAAAAACCAGTCTTTGCTGACTGAGCTTTTCCTTTGTGTTGATAGCTGCATGAAGATGCATGTAGTCATGTTGGCTTTGTGTACCTGGGTTAGTGGATTTGCTATTATGATTTTGGCTAAGGTGTTAGTCAAGGACATGGGAATGTGGAGTGTTGTTCATCTTTTATTTAAAAAAAAAAACTGTCCAAACATTAACAACTTGGAATTAAGGGGCTAGAAAATCATAATAAAAATATAAAAAGAAACTATACCACATACTAGTTTTACTTTCTATAGTGATATTTTTAATAAATGATTTGCTAAAATGAATCTTGGCTAAAAGACAAGGCATTTTATATTCATTTAGAATGTTTTTATTTTCAATGGTGTTATAATCCTTTATGAGTAATGATGACTTTTGCTACTCTTTCAGTAGAAAAGATAATTAATTTGCTATGCTGAGCACTTGGACTGGTAGGCTGGCCAACCATCACCTGTGTGCTCTGTAGTACAGCGGGTGTGGCACATGGCAGGACCACTGTGGTACACGCCTGAGAGAGCTCCATGGACACTTTGCAGCAATTCGTCACCACTGCAGAGTTCTTTTTTTTTTTTTTTTATTGAACAAAACGAGCAACAAGGAGTGGCGAAGCTTATTTGAAAAAGTAAAAGTGAAGAGTGAGGGAGAAACTGGCTTTTTAGAGTGAGCTGGGGCTGAGTAAAAGAGGAAAAAGAGGCCAGGGATTTGGCTCGGTGGTTCCACCGCCTGCCTCGCAAGTGCAAGGACCCAAGTTTGATCCCTGGTACAAAAAAAAAAAAAAAGGAAAAAGAGCAAAGTACACCCTGGAGGACACAGGGCGGGCTATCATGAGGAAAGCCACGTAGCGTTCTTGAAGAAGAGGTATGTTAAAAAAAAAAGTAAGACTGTATAAGCAATAACGTCTTGATATTCCTTTTCCCTTTCAGATTTTGGGGTAAGTGCATTCTTAGCAACAGGGGGTGATGTTACGCGGAATAAAGTAAGGAAGACATTTGTTGGTACCCCATGTTGGATGGCCCCTGAAGTCATGGAACAGGTAAAAAAATTGCCTCGATTGATGTGATACAGTAATATATATCATTTTAATGCACTTTTAAGCACTAAGATTTCACTCAAATCAGTCATTGTAGAAGAATGCATCGTGTAACTTAAATTTACAACTGCTGCTGTCTCTTAGGAAATGAACTGAAATTTGTGCATAGACAGCTTTGGATTTCTGACCAAATACAAACTTTGTGATGTTTTGCCTTTTTCATTATTGTGATTTTTCTGATTTTTTTCTTTCTTAGGTGAGAGGCTATGACTTCAAGGCTGACATGTGGAGTTTTGGAATAACTGCCATTGAATTAGCAACAGGAGCAGCGCCTTATCACAAATATCCTCCCATGAAAGTAATTACTGTTGGAAATAATGTGTTGGATTTGAAATGTGATTGGAGAGCCCATGTTCTCCAATTCTGTTGGTCACACTCATCTTTCTCATAGCCCTGAGAATTAATGGGGATGGAGCCAAGTCAAATGTCTGGTTTTCTCAGTGGACAGAAAGGACGAAAGTAGTGCAGTTTCCAGCTTCGAAGCTTGATTTACATCGTTGGCACAGAGTTGAGGAAAGGGTGTGATCAGATTGGCTGATGAAAGTTGATAGCTATGACCAATGTTGGTCATTACTCTTTTGAGATCAGAACAATCCCAGGTCCCCAAAGAAAATGTAAGAATAGAGGGCCGGGGATTTCGCTCAGTGTGATTCTGCCGCCTGCCTCACAAGCACAAGGTCCCGAGTTCAATCCATGGTACCAAAAAAAAAAAGAATAGATTATAATGATGTCATTTTTGCAGAGGGATTTCCTAGATTTTCATCTTTCTTTTTTTAATAGTCTATACCATTTTCACCCCTGTGCTTGAGTGTAATGTTGGTGGCTCATCTGATCTAAGTGAGTCACAGTATTTTTAGAAGAAACATGCACTTTGGGTACTGTTTTCAGGTTTTTATTATTCTTTTATTTGGCCTACCTCATTATTTTTCTTAGTTCTGAGATGGTAGCATTAGAGCTAATTTCTCCAACTGGATTTTGTTTTGAGACTAAAATAGTTAAGTTGAAATTCTGAAAGTATTTTTTCAATATATGGTCTATGGTTGTTAATGTTTGTTGGAAAAAATTACAAGCATTAAAGAATTAAAACTTGAAGTTAAAAAAGGTAAATAGTTTTACTGATTAAAAAAACTAATAGGCTGGAGGGTGTAGCTCAGTGGTAGAATGCATGCCTAGCAAGTGTTAGGCCTGGGTATGATCCCCTGTACGCCTCTATCCCCCTCAAATAATACTTTCTTATTACAGAAAGTTTGGAAATATAAGTCAGAATAAAGAAGAAAAATAATCACCCATAATCTTACCAACCACCAACAATCTCTGTTAAGGTCCCAGTGGATTTCTTTCCTTTCCTTATTCTTCCTTTCCTCTCCTTTTTCCTTTTCCCTCCTCCTTCCTTCCTCCCTTTCTCTCCTCCCTCCCTTCCTTCTCTCTCCCCCTCTTTCTTTCCTCTTCTTGTGTTGAGGATTGAATCCAGAGCCTCTCACATGCTAAGCATATGCTCTACCACTAAGCTGTACCCACGGCCTCTCACTGTCTTTTGTATGTATATTTCCGTATATATTTTTAACATTTTAGTTAAGATTTTAATGTACATATACGTGTTTATGTCTTTTTAAACATATTAGATTTTATTAGGGAATGTAAAAGTTGATGTGTAAACAGCAGAAATGATCTTTTGGAGAAAAAGCTGTGAAGTAACTCTGAGAACTTTTTCTTGCATCCAGCTTTTCTTATTTTCTTTCATTCTCCACTTCTTAGAATTTCCCACATGAATCTAAAGTGGCACTTGCTTGTCCCAGCCTGACGTCCTTTAGGTCCTTTAGGTTATTTCTTCAGAGTTTGCAGTCTCCCACATTTTCCTTTTGCTGATTATCCTCCACAAATAATAAACTGTCACTTCTCTCCTTCATCTGTTCACACATCTGAAAGTGTCTGAAAAGAGTCTTGACATGTATAGCATTTACATAAATTAAGGCTGATTTATGCATTAATGAGGTTTATTCATTTTGTAGGTCGGTAGTTTATTATACATTCTACATTTTTTGAAACAAATAATTTTGATGTTAGTGTGAAAGTGGGATTTTTACCTTTTTGATTTGAAGTTTTATTTTATTTTGTTTTGTCCCCTCTAAGGCAACATGGCTTTTTGATCAGATTGTGGTTTTTTTGTAACTTAGTTATAGTCTGGTTATCTTTCAATATCTTCTTGTTTCAGTTTTTCCAAGCCTTTTTAGCAATTTTCTGCATGTTTTCTCTCTCTTTTTTCTTTTTTACAAGGAAATCATGTTACCTCCTGGGATGCTCCGGTTTTATTTTTAGGGTTGGTAATACGTTACAGAGCCTGAGTACAGGCAGTTCCTTACTTAGGAATGGGCTGCACACATGAACGTCTCTCTCTCCCCTCCACTGCTTCTTTCCCAACCAGCTGGGGGAGGTACGTGCTCCTTGAGGCCCTGTGAGAGCCATTTCCCAGAAAGCTCTCTCTGTTGTTTTGGGAGATTGTTCTTAATACACAGAGTGAATTTCTCAAGTTCTGTCAATGGAATAACAAAGAGGTTAAAGGGTACATGAACAGATTTGCAAAGGGAACTGAATATTTTCAATACACAGTATCTGGAAAGTTAAAACTCATGGGAAAGCATGTTTGTACCTAATCAAAGAAAAGCCTTGATGCCTTTGTAAAAAATTAAAAATACTGTTGTAGCAATCACGAAACTGAGATTTTGTCTTCATGTTTGTTTCCACTGCAGGTGTTAATGTTGACTTTGCAAAATGATCCACCCACTTTAGAAACGGGAGTAGAGGATAAAGAAATGATGAAAAAGTATGGCAAGTCCTTTAGAAAATTACTTTCCCTGTGTCTTCAGAAAGATCCTTCCAAAAGGTATGTTGAATTTGGTGGAAGAGTTAATGACCTGGTTTGAGTTCTGACAAAGCTTTGTTTGTGGAGGAAGAAGGTGCTGAGGACATTGGAAAGGCACGTACAGTCTTGGGGGAACCCCTGCTCTAGCCCCCAGATTTCCATCCTGTTAGTGGAAGACAGCATAAGTCCAGAGGGGAAAGAAGAGGGTAAAGGACCAGGGGGAACCAGAGGAAAATTTTTGTTAGTAAGATTCACTGTGTTTGTTAGGTGTGGGCTCTGTCATCAAAGGAAATGAAGTTAAACAAAAACCAGGAGAAATTGGCAGGGCTGCATTCAGAAGCTGAGCTAATATTCCACACTGTGTGGGTTGAGTGACCTCTCAGGATTTGAATATCCGGCTAGCTGCAGTCTAAACCAGGCAGAGCTATTGAATTTTGCATGAGTTTCCCTTTAGTTGCAGCACAAGTTGTTTGTGCTGTTGAAAAGGTTATCAGTAAAGAAGATTCAGGAGATTTTTTTTTTTTACCTAGAAAAATTAATCATATAAACAGAAGCAAAGGGTTTAAATTAACTTTAGCATTTCCTGTTTATTTGTGGGTTATTGCCCTGTCCTGTGTGTCTGTTTTCTGAGTTCACTTCTTCTTTCTTAAGTTCCAAGACTTTGAAATACCCCAGGTAGTGATCAAGGAGGCCAGTGTGCTTCTATAGCTTGAAGGAGAATGAATGTTAGTGGTGTGAACTGCTCCTGGGCCGTGCCTGGCTCAGCTAACTTTGCAGGAACTTTGTTGGGTGTGGTGTCATCCTGGGGGGGGTCAAGGAAAGGCCTCTGCCCACCCTTGCCCTTCCCAGGGTCCCATTTTATACTTGCATTTGAGAACATGGTACCACTCTTCTGAGATTTTCTTTTTCAAGAAAAGTCTCTGCTGTTAGAAGTGATTCCTTTATTTTTATCTTAAATTCTTTAGGAAACTCATTAAGGCTTTTAACTTTACGCAGTAAAATACTGTTTTGAGTTAGGCTACCCTTCTCTAGATTAAACACAACTTTCATGATTTCTTTTGGCTATGAAGCATCTTGAAATTATGTATTATAAATAATACTTACAGACTATTTCTGCTTAAACACTTCATTTACCCTTTATATTTGATTTCTAGGGCTGGTTTTTCCTCTGGTGTTACTACATTGTGGATGGAGATAATTTCTTCACTTTCCTTTTGGGTGAAAATGCTCTTAGATTCTGATTTTATTCTTCAGCATCTCCTTGTCTTTCCCCTGTTTTTGGTGTCATTGTCAAAAGTAAAATTTTAACATCATCAAGATCCTCTTTGCCCAGTGAGAGTCTTGCCTTGCCAGTTCTGGGTTATTACTCGGGATCTTTGAGATGCTTGAACCGGTTGCGATCCCACCTAGTGGTGGTGCTATGTAATGTCACACAGTTCCAGCTTGTTAAGAAGGTGGTTCTGTGTAGTGTAATTAATCATAGAACAATTTATTTCTTTAGGAGGTCTGTAATACGGCCAAAATAAATTAGATTGACATACAATATAGTTACAAACAATTTCTATTTCTTAATAATCTTGAAAGTCTTTCCATGTTTTATGAATTGTATGAGTTCAAATATCAGGTTTCCTCCCATGTCCCCAAAATACTAACACTAATAATAAATAAAAATTCCTTTAGAAAGGAGCCACATCTTAGGAATTCAGGTTCTTATGAAATCCTTCTCTCACTGTATTCTCTTAACAACATTATTAGTGTACAAAGCGTTAATAGTTTAAGGCCTCTTTTAGGTATTTTCTCTGTAACCTAAAGTGTCCTACAATCGTGTAGCTGTTCTCTGTAACAGTGTAGACTGGTAGTGTGTATTGTCTTCCTGGGTGGGTCTTTCTTTTAATGAGAAGCTGTGGATATTGAGAGGTTTGGGGAAAAAAACCCAAACACAAGAACATGATTCATGGCATATGAGAATGGAAAAAATAATATTGTGAAATCATTTTTATATAGGATGTAATTTTACATTAATACATAAATACATTACTGAATTGATACCTAAGCACTTTATTCTGAAGTTGTGACTCTTCTAAAATATATTTAGTCCTTTTTGCTCATGCCATTCAGAGCTTCTTGTTCGTTCCTCCTTTTCATCATTTTTCTGTGCTTAGTTCAGATGCTACATCTTCTTAGAGTTGGATTCATCTGGGTGAGACTTCTATCTCTACTTTACCCTCGTCTTATAGACAGACTTGGTTTCCTTGTCTGTCTGTTCAGTGGGCCTCTTAAGACCTCTTCACGGAGTTGTTCTGAGGATGGGACTGTGAGCTTAGAGCAGACAGCATGGTGCCCTGCATCCTGCTATGGTCAGGAAATTGGGATTGCCATCCAGTATTTGTCTTTTCCCCCCCGACCCAGTGGAGGTGTTTTAATTTTATGCAATAATTATAGATGGTACTGGTTTTGTTGCAGTTGTTTCACTGTGTACGATTGTTGACTTACACACCCAAATTGCTCATGAATTTGTAAGTATTTTAGAGGAAGGACTGGTGCCACTCATCTTCATGTGTGCAGTGTCTGGTCTGTCTTGCATAATCAGTACTATTTCTTGAAGACCTGGAGACAATTGGGAGTTTACAATTTGGGGGTTATTTTAATCCACTGAAGAGTTTCAGAAACAGAAACTAAATTCATGTCAGTTGGGGAAATCCTTGAAAATAAACTCATTTTTATTTATTTTTATTTTGGTTGCCTCCATATGGATCATCTACCTACTATCTGAAAACAGTTGATGGGTACCAAAGCCCTGGTATTGCTGAGAACATTGTGAGCAATGAATGAAAAAAAAATACCACAGGGAATAGTAACCAGATTCGCTCCTATGCAGGAGCTCTCAGGCTTATCGTGAAGGGGATATATTTTTTGTCAAATACGAGAGGTCATGGGATTTTCCTCATAAGAGAGAACTGGTTCATTGGAGCCCTTTGTCTCATGGAGGTCTATGTTTTGCATTAGGATAGACAAAGAGTTACTTTGATATGCCAAGCAGAACATCTTGCTATTTCTTTAAATAGTGAGCCTTGATCTCGTAGATTACATGTTTTGTATGGATGTCAATGTGTTAAAAGAACCAGGGTTTTCTTTTAGCAGTATGAGGGTGGGTGTTGCATAGATTAATCCATTAGAAATGAATAAGACTTGGATATTTCTTGGGGGAGGGTGGAGTGAGAAAAGCAGCTGTGCCTTAGGTCAGTGAGCTGTTAGAACTTATTAATGCAAGATGTTGGAAGTATTTAAACTATATTGTATTTATTCTGAATCCTTAGAGAATTACTTTAAGTCTCAGTGGACTTTGGTTCATCCATATGCATTAAATGAATCCGTTAAGAGATTTTCTTCTGAGAATGTTGTTGGTACTTGCAGACTACTGCATTGTTTTAAAGGACTTAAAATTGAGTCATCACTCTAAGCCCAGGCCATTGTTGTTTGCTGGTAGATGTAAGGTGCAGTATTTTAACGTTTCATGTAAGACAGTGTTTGTTTTTGTATTATATTGTACTGCTTGATGATTGTTAGCAGCCATGTGAGGCGTGGCCATGCAGAATCCTTTCTCTTGTGGTACTCCGCTAACATGCAGGTGGCACTGATGGTTCCACAATAACCCTTTATTGGTTACTGTGATATTAAACTAAAAAAAAAATCAGTAAATAGACAAAAGCCAAAACAATAAATCCCCAGATCAAATGGGCAGCAGGCACTTGTGCTTTTCTCACACCCACTGTCAGTTTCTTCCTTGTGTTATTTCCCTCATTTCTCCTGGTTCCTTTCCCCCAGACTTTCTCTTGGAGATACTTTGGCACCTGTGGGATTTTACCCCAAAGCTATAAACACTTTAGCTAACCTGAACATGAAAAGGAATCACTGATTGCTGTTTATTCTCTGTAGAGAGTTGCGATGACCTATAACTTAACATTTAAGCCTGGTAAAAAACAGTGAGTGTAGGCTCTGTAAGTCACTTCTGACTTCTTACATCACTGTGTTTTTGTTTTGCTGATAAACCCTGTGAGTAGAGTGGAGTACAGAGAAAGGGGTTTTTTCTCTGCAGCATGCTTTTCCCCTTCATCTTTTGGTTACCATAGAAATGACCTTGCTGGGAGACAGGAAAGCATTTTCCCAGCCCTGTGTCTCACAGTATGCCTGGCATTTCCCAGCCTTCTCTCTACTTCACTCCTACACCTGACCCTTAGTGTGCAGGAGAGTGGGGGTGAGGCAGAGGAAAGAGGGGAGGCACTTGCACTGACCCCCTGCTCTTTCTGATGGCATCTTTCTCCTGTTTCCCACTACACCAACAGTCCTGAGACTCTGATGCCGAAGGAGTTGTAGTACTGTGTCCCAGTGTAGGGCAGTGTCACTTTCCCCTCCTATGTGATCATAGCATGAAATTGAGCTGTAGCAGTTTAGTGTACTGGGAGTGTATCAATGAATCTTGTATGGTCCCTGCCTAGGAAGGCCATAGAACCCAGTAGTGTGGAGGCAGAAAGACCTAGGCACAGATCAATTCAGAATGGGAGTGTGGGCACAGTTTGTGAGCACTGAGTTGGGAGCAGTGGATTCTGCTGGTATAAGCTGGGAGAGGCATCTTTATGTCTTGGCTGTTGAGTGAGGTGTGCCAGTGGTTAGGAAACATTTTGGAGCAAGAAAAGCAGTGTGTGCTCTGTCACCGAAGAGCTTGAGATGGTGAGAGCATAATAGTTGCAGGAGAGTAGATGAGCATGAGGGAGCTGAGGCCGGAGGAGTAAGGATCTAGCAAATTTGCTTTTATCTTAGGCCCCCTGACATCATAAAGATGGATAAGAAAGGGCTAGGAGTTTCCTTCTTTCTTGCACACACTAGCTTACTCAAGATGCATTGTGGATGACGATTTAGAATGAGGAGAGCAGTGGCAAAGAGACTGCCTGGGCCACTCTTCGAACTGTACTAGGCAGAGATGTAGCCATTTGCAGACAAAGCAGTGATTTCAATCATCCTGATTTTTAAAGGTTTTAATTAAAAAAATTAAATCTTAATTATTTTGTAGACTTCCTGGTTTTTGTTTTGTTTTTTGTTTCTGTTTCTTTGAGATAGGGTCTCGCTATGTTGCCCAGGATGGCCTTGAACTCCTGGGCTCTTGAGATTCTCCCACCTCAGCCTCTAGGGTAGGCAGGACTGCAGGTTTGTACCATCATAACTGGATAGCTTCTTTGTTTTTAAAATTCTCATTCCATTTTCGAGGTCTGAGCCATTGCACAATGGCTCCACTCCTGCTCTCTCTGAGCTCTGGTCACACCCTGACAGAGTTTGAAGATCTGAGTGTGCTGCTGCTATACTCTTAAGCCTAAGGGCACACTCACTCATTCTGGCCAGGCTTAGTTTTTCAAGGCACTGTTTCCTTCTGTCCTTATTCTCTGTCGTATACCTTGCACCCGACATGAAGCCTGACAAATCACAGGTGCTCAGTGAATACTTTCTGAGAGAATGTGAGGATGAATTCAGAGTAAATGGAGACCAAAACCATTGCACACGATCAGGAAGACTGTACATTAAAATAGCAATCAAAATTAAATCCTGTTAAATGTTTAGATCCTTTTGAATTTTTTAGTTCTTGCTTTTTAAAGAAGGTACAAATTCATGAATTTAATGGGCTTCCCAAACAAAGGATATGGCCCACCTGTTGTTAGGCGTTTATTTACTCAAAACAGTTAGCAGTCAGCAGCTGTTTATTGCAGTGGAGATGGAGACTCTGGGTTCTTTGTCAGGTACCTGTAGTCAGTGTTCGACTTGAAATTTGCAGAAAAAAAAAATAAAGCAATTTAGATGGAAATTTTCTTTGCACACAGATACAGTTTGTGGCTCCTGTAGACTGAGACAGTTTGTACTTAATGTTCTTAATGATGCTTTCTTAATTCTTTCTTGTGTTTGGGTTTGGTCCCTGGGGACATTTTAGTGGAGCTTCCTGGTTCCAAAGCAGTGGTTTCTGATCATTCCAAACATGAGGACTCCTTCTGAACTGGTACTCCTTGCTCCAATATAATATGGTACTATTTGTACTTTTTGTAGTTGCTACCTGAGAGAAAACCTAATGATATTCAGTAAAGCTTCCTTCTCCCCTCCTTTTTTGATTATGAAAAATTTAAAACATAAGAAAATGTGAAAAAAATATTACATTGCTGACTTCTGTATCATTGCCTAGATTCAGTAATTATTAACATTTTAACTATTTTTTCTGCCTACATTTTATTAAACTGTTTGAAAGTAAATAATTGACTTAGTACTTCAGCTTGCATTTCCTGCAAATAAGGACACACTTCCAAATAACCACAATTCTTAAGAAAGAAAACGGATAGTAAAATTCCTAAAATTGTCTGCCATGTAGTATATTTTTCACACGTCTAATTATTTCTAGATATCTTATCTTCTGTAGTTTCTTCCTTTCCAAACCTGGCATTCAGTCAAATGTCATAGTCTTGAACCACATGTCTGCCCTTCTCCCCCTTTGGGAGATATCAGGCCTATTTGCTAACTGTGCTATATTCTAGATTTCTTTTATTTTTTCTGGATGGCATGTGTGTGTGTGTGTGTGTGTGTGTGTGTGTGTGTGTGTGTATACATGCGCACGTGTGCTTGGTGCTGGGGATTGGAGCCAGCTTTGTGTATGCTACGCCAGTACTTTACCACTGAACCTCATCCTGGCCTCACATGGCTGACTTTAGAGGAAACTATTGGTAAAAGAAAGTATTTTTTATGGAAAAGACCAGTTAAACATAGAAAGAACGCTAGAAGTAGAAAATTAGTATTCTGTCACCTCCTATGAAATAATTATTTAAGGCAAAGATGCTAAAATCATTAGGGGAAAGATTTTCAGGAACATGATAGCCGTATTACCCAGCAGAATACTTGCTAATTGCAGTGGGGAAAACATAGCTTTATGAAGAAGAGCTTTGGAGCCTGGGGACCAAGCTGTTAAACTCGGGTGTCACCAACAGTGCAAAAGCCGCCTCTGTGATGCTGCAGTCAGAAGTGCGTGCCACTTCTTGTGAGGCACAGTGTGAGTGTTTCAGATCCAAAATGCTTGGGACAAGAAGAGTTTCAGATTCTGGATTTTTTAGACTTGGGCATATTTGAAGACTTTGTTACATCCTGAATCTGAAAAATCCAAACCTGAAATCCTCCAAAGTCAGAGACATCTTGAGCATCATGTCAGCACTCAGATGCTTGATGAAACCTAACCAAGCCTTTTGGCCTGACTTTTAGTTTACTGAAATAAGTGCTAGAGAAACGAGTTACATGACCCCTCGGGGAAGCAATCAGACCTGTCTAGCAATGCTTTTGAGTGAATTTGCATTTTATTAATCACATCTTATCTCCTGCTGAGAAACGGAAGTCCACACACACTTGGGTCAGGCTTGTTCCCAGGGCAGACTGAGTTTGGACACAGGAAATGCAGACCTCTTGCAGTCACTGCTGCTCCTGTTGATCACAGAGCACAGGAAACTATATGGTGTGTGTGACACAGTCATATTGCAGCTTGTGTGTTTCTTAATAAACACAGGAATTTAGCTCCCAAACGTGTTAGTCTGCCACCTTTCAGAAACACCGAATTCAGTTAGTGAAGTGTAAGAATGAAGGATGGAAAATTGATCATGCCTCAAGCATTTAACTTACAAGAGTTTATGTGTTTGGCAGTAGAGCTGTTTAGAAAGAACTGGAAAATTGGCACTGTTTTATTTGGTGCCAGCTCATGACTGATTTACTTTCTGGTTTTGCTAGTCCTAAAATTGGTGCTCCAGAAAGACTCTCAAGTTAAGTTGTATCGTCAAGGCAGTGTATTTATTAAGTGGTCATTGTTTCAACTCTAATTTATTATTGATCTTTCAGGCCCACAGCAGCAGAACTTTTAAAATGCAAATTCTTCCAGAAAGCCAAGGTAACATGCTTAAAAACCCAAGTAAATCTGCTATTTTGAAATCAGTATGAATTTACATGTATCCTATTTGGTGTTAAACTGTTGGGATCATTTGTTTTGCAGAACAGAGAGTACCTGATTGAGAAGCTGCTCACAAGAACACCAGACATAGCCCAAAGAGCCAAGAAGGTGAGTGCCACCAGTCCTCGTCACCCTGCAGGATCTGGTGCTGCCCCATGGAACTGAAACCCAGAGGAAAAAAAAAAAAAATTTCCTAGGATGTGTTACTCAGAGAAACCCTGTCTTTGCCTTCTGGTTATCTGAGTCTGTTGTTGAGTGTTTGGCTGTGGAATCAGTGAGAAACTCAGATGATTCATTTTTCCATTTATCAGCTTTGCAGAAAGGTCAGAAGAGGGATAGAATGAGGTTGAAATACTAGCAAGGTAAAATATACTTGAAAAGCTTCACTCTAGGTTTTACAAAGGAGGATGGTCGGGTTTTTTTTTTTTGGTATCTGGGATCGAACTTGGGTCCTTGTGCTTGCGAGGCAGGCGGTGGAACCACTGAGCTAAATCCCCGGCCCTAGGATGGTCAGTTTTTAAACACAGTTTGAAATGATAAATTGAAAACATTTGTTTTTAATGGTAATTTGACTACCTGTGGAATATAATTCTTTCCTCATAAAAGAACCCCGATCCCTTTTGTAGTCTACCTTACGTTAAGTAAATTATGTTCATGATTACTTGAAAAATTTGCCATTCTACATTTTAAATGGTACATGTGAGTGTGTTTATTTACGGAGTTCATTGTTATGAAACTTAACAAAAACTGAATCATTGGTTTGGTTTAGTTTGGTTTTTAAATTGTTTTTTTTTAAATACAAATAAAAATTATTGTAAGTCATAGATTGAGAAAGGGAAGTTCTTTCTCCTTTCCATATTTTTAAGTTACAGACAAAGGTACTATGAATCTGAATTGTCTGCCCTCTAAATAAAATCTGGCAAGGAAATGTGTTGTAGAGACTGCATCTCACTACAACCAGGTATAAATAACTGAAGGTTAACTTCCAGGCATTGCCTTTTCTAAAACATTGTGTAGCAGATATATTTAGCTAATGCTTCAGAATTGTTTTAAACAGACTTCAAAACATTCTTCATGACACCCTATCCCGTGTACAAGGTATCTGAGTTCTTCTACCCGAACAGCAGAGTTCTGTGGGATGGGCTGGTTTCTGGGTGTCTTAGTTACTGGAAGAAAATTCCTCACAACAACTCTTAAAGGAGGAGAGGTTTATTTCATTCACAGTTTCCAGTGGGTCAGTCCAAGCCTGCTGGCTGCAAGGCAGCCACATACAGTGGAGGGGCCTGGGGGAGGATAGCTGCTCATCTGATGGCTGCCAGGAAGCAGAGCCAGAAGGGAGGACCCAGGGACAAGAGTAAGCTTTTCCAGGTCATGCCTCCAGTGACCCGCTTCCAGTCAGCCTCCTACCAGCACACTGAGCTAAAAGCTCCACGGATGAATCCACTGATGAGTATTGGGCCCCATGATCCAGTTACCTTCCGCATTCCTGAAACTTTTGGGGGCCATTTTAGATCTCAACTATTAACACTGGGCCCGGGAGGGGGGATTATTGCATTCATCTGGAGAAGTCTGTCATCCAGATGTTGCTGAGGGAAGATGGCCCACGGAGTGGTGCATCTGAAGGAGAAGCATAGAGAGGCCAAAGCTTCTGTCTGAGAGAACCCATTAAAATCTGGAGCTGCCCAACCAGAGTTTGGGGACTCCTGACAGCTGATTATGGGAGAAGCCTGGAGACACTTCTGGGGCATTGGAGTCTGGCTCTAGGCCTTTTGATCCTGTTATAGTTTATGTCTAGGTGTCCCCCCCAAAGCCTCATGCAGTCATAGGTGGGGCTTTCCACAGGTGGCTGGATCTAGGATGTGTGACAGTGGGATTGATTCCTGGTGCATTGCTAGGATTAAGGGCACTGGGATTAAGGGTGTGTGATTGCTAAATTAGTCCACCCTAAGCCAGGTAGGCTGGATAGAATATAAAAGGGGCAGAAAGAAGCTGGTGTTGTTGCTTGTGGGCTTGCTGGCTTGCTGGGTTGCTTTTGGTGTCTTCTATCTGCCATGGACTGTTTCTCCTCTGTGATGCCCCTCTGCCATGCCCCTCTGCCATGCTGCCCTGCCTTGGAGCCAACTGATTATGGACTGAAACCTCCACAAACTGTGAGCCAAATAAATCTTTCCTCCTTTAACTTTAGGTGTTGGGCATTTTTTGTCTCAGCAATGAGAAAAGTTATTAAGACAGGCCACATGCCTAAGGACATCAGCAAGAGGTGGAAAGAGCTGTTAGCTCTCGGCTTGTATCATGTGCTCTTGCAGAGGGCTGTGCTGTTTTGTTTGCTTCTTTGTAAATGTGTGTGTATGTGTGTATATATATATATATGTATATATATATATATATATATATATATATATATATATATATATATATATATGTTTTTTTTTTTCCCCTGGAAGTTTCATCCTGTTAGCTGTTTCCTAATAGCTGGAGTGGTTTTCGAGGTCTGCTTTCTCTCCGTATCTTTACCTTTATACCTCCTCCAGCTCCTTGTTAAACAGCCTGCCAGGTTCTTCAGTTACCATGATTGCGGACAGTCTGACTCCCTCCCAAGCCAGATCTTCTTGTGCTCTGCATTTCTTCTGAATCCCCAGCCTCACACCCTAAGACCTCATCCACCTTATCTGCCCCATCTGATCATTTGCTATGTCCTCTTCATGTTTCCCTCCAACACTTCACCGGGAAGTTTTTTTCTCCTCTATTTTCTGGGGTTTTTTTTTTTTTTTTTTTGGTTTTGGTTTTGGTAGCAGGGATCAAACTCGAGTCCTTGAGCTTGCGCAGCAGGCAGTGAAACCACTGAGCTAAATCCCTGGCCTGTTTTGTTTTGTTTTTGAGACAGGGTCTCACTATGTAGTTCAGGGTGGCCTTAGAACTCACCATGCAGTACGTAACATATGTCTGGCTTTGAACTTACGCCCACTCTCCTGCCTCAGCCTCCTGAATACTCGGATCACAGGTGTGTACAACAGCTGGCTCCTTCTCTGTTTTCAACTGAACAATTGCAATAGATTTAAAAATTTCCATTTCTCCTTTTTAATCTTCTTTATATACTCTATAAGATTAACTCTCTGGGAACAAGAATGGTTTCTAAAATTAAAGATAACCACAAGAGTAAATAAAAAAATAGAAATGTGAAAAATGGTTCCCATCTTATGAAGGCTAAACTCCTTAATTTTGAATTTATGGAACAATTAAATTTCCAGCCTTATATTCTAATCTCCAGCCAAACTGAGCCATCTGTAGTTCCCACTACGTAGCCCATACTCTTTTTTTGGGACTTTTATCAATTTGAGAAAACGAAGAATCTGTTCAGGCTGTGACTTTCTTTCCTTTTTGTTTTAAATTTATGTTATATATTATGTATAAGTGTGTGTTAGTTACTTTTCTCGTTGCTGAGGCAAAATACCCGACACCCACAAGTTAAAGGAAGAAGTTTATTCAGATCACAGTTTGTAGAGGTTTCAGTGCGTACTCAGCTGGCTCCAAGGCAGGGTGGTGTGGCCGAGTTGTCACAGAGGAGAAATAGTTCATGGCAGACCAGGCAGAAGGTAGCAAGCAGCAAGCATCAGAAGCAGCAGCAGCCTGCCTTCTTGCTTTCTTTCTGTCTTTTATATTCTATCCAGGCTGCTTGCCCTCTGGGTGTGCCACCTCATCCCAGCATCACACCCCCTAGATCAGCCAACTCCAAAAAGCCCTACCTTTGAGTGCATGAGGCTTTGTGAGGACATCCAGATACAAGCCATAAGTCAGCGTGTTGTGTGTTCCATGCCCTATTTTGCAGGTATCTTAATCAGTAAGCAGCTAGAGTTCTTTTTGAGAGATGTGATTTTCTAATCATATCTTCATCTGATAGTACGGCTCCTTGATTTTAGGCTTAAGCCCTAGGGCTTGTTTTGTCATCCACTCTTCAAATGGGAAATGGCTGTGCATCTTTTTTTATTTTTTTATTTATATATTTATTGGTACATTTTAGGTATACAATACATTTACATTTATCGTTGGGTATTTGTACCTGTACATGATGTATCTTAGTTTTTATTTTTTCCCCATTACCTGTGTGCCCTTCACCCCCTCCACCCTTCTCTATTTACATAGACTTTGTTTCCATTTTTTTTTTCTTTCTCAAAATTTTTCCATTCCCTTCTTCCCTTTCCCCTTCCCCTCCTGCCACCCCTCCACCTTTGGGCCTTTTCCTCTTTCAGATTATCAGTTATTCACTTTAATCATTTTCATCCTTATTTACACTTTCAGTTTTTCACACTAGAGAAACTATTTGGTATTTACACCTGTGTCCTATTTATTTCACTTAAGAGTATGGCCTCAATATGCACCCATTTAGCTATAAATGTCTCTAGTTTCTTGTTCTTTATGGCTGAGTAGTACTCCATTTTATAAAAAAACCCACATCTTCTTTTATCCAGTTTCCAGGCTGAATTTATTTTTTTTTTGGTATGGGGGATTGAACTTGGGTCCTTGTGCTTGCACAGCAGGCGGCAAAACCACTGAGCTAAATCCCCAGCCCCGCTGTGCATCTTAATAGTGCCATAGAGTAGCAAAGGGAGAATATCAGTAGTTCTTTAAGCATCTTGAAGGAAGGTGAGTGCCACAGTGTTGTCCAGGCTTCTAGATTCATAAAATTGGCACTTCTTCCATCAAGTGCACTTCGGTTACCAGCTCTACTATACTCCTTCCTTATAAGTTTTTTGGCAGTGTGTTGCCTGGGACAGCACCATCATAATGCATTTCTTTTTTATAGTATGTCCCCAGAAATGATTGCTGACTGAATGATCAGAAGTTGTTGAGTGTATCAAAGAAAGGCCATTTGGAACTGTTTTTCACTCACTCTAAGTCCCCCAGATGCTCGGCCTAGGCTTGCTTCTAGGATTCCTGATAATAGTGGGGAATCTCCCTCTCTCCTTGCTGCTATCTTGTGATGTTGGTAAGCAACCATGATGTTCTTTGTTGGAAATGTCGAATTAGATGTTATTTTAATTACCATATGCAACGAAGACCTTTATCATAAGATGGCTTCATGTTTCCTTGGTTTTTACAGTGCCTCAGTAATTTCTTTTGAAAAGTTGGAACTGGATCTTTAGTGTCATTCATGTTTTTTATTCATGGACTTTTTTTTTTTTATTGAGATCTCCTCTGCTACTTACCTTCCTATTTGCTGTGTTATTTCCTAGTTGATTTTCTCTGACTTCCATGGGATGGATTTATTCCTCAGTGACCACTTGATGCTAGTACTTTAATTTCTTCTTCTCAGTGTTATTTTTCATGTAGAAACAGCCCATCGATGTACCAATGTTTAAATGATAATTGGGCCTCTTGACGAAGCTTTTGAAAGTTTAACCATGTTGATTGGAAATTTGTTGTCAGAAAAGCATTTTCTTCTCCTCTCTTATAATAACGAAAGTTTATGATGTTTTACTCTAATATGAATGATATTCATAGTTAATAGAGATAGTGGCTGGTGTTGTAGGTGCTCTCAGAAAGTGCCATGGACCCTGCTAGCACTGTTCTTTCCCTGAGAGAGCTGGAAGCCATCACAACTTTGTTTAGCTAGAGTAGGAGGCCTTGGTTTGGAGCCTTATAATTTCATGAGGATGGGTGATCTTGTCTTCATCTGGATTGACTCCTCTTATTTCCAAATAAATAAATAAATAAATAAATACGTGAATTTAAAAAAGTGAAAACAGACTACCATGGCTTCCTTGATATCTAATGATATAAAATGACTTTTTTCCATGTGTGGTAATTTACATGTTAGGGATATATCTTTTCTTCCTATAGAACATGTAGTCAATTCTTGGTCCTTTTGTTGACAGACAATATTGTTTAGGTATCATCTGTATTTTCTTTGAAACTAATTTTTCTATCTGTGAAATGGAAATTCTGTCCAACCTAAGGCACGTACTGCAGGACAATGAGAGATTCAGTGTTCTGGATCCCATGGTACTCCGTGTGTTCCACAGATGAGAACGGGCTAACAGTGATACTTGAGAACAGAGTTAAGTGCAGCTGTGTAACTTCAACTTTTCACTTATCCTGTGCTTGAGAAGAAAAGGCTTCATTAGCCATTATTCCCTTATGTGACTCTTGAGGAGCACATTTCCAGCTATCTTTTAGGATATGAAAGCTTAACCATGTGGTGTTCCATCTTGTTCTCTACTGGATTAATTAGGTGAATTCTGTTAAAATTGAATGCAGATGCTAGGAAGGACTGTGTGCATCTTCTGTAGGAACGTTAAATCCTCAGAGTTGGCTGATGTCTAAGCTTTATGCTAGTGATATGAACCTTGAGTCACCACATTCAGACTTTCTCTGGCTTTCTAAAACCCACATATGGCAGGACAAAGGGCAAGGGGCTAGTAGCTACACAGTTGTCTAAATCCTAGCTGCCTCACCAAAGAGCATATTGGCCAGAGAAGGGATGTGGTAGGAAAACTCAGTATACAGTTATTGTGGTTGCTTGTGTTTTCATGGGAAGTAGGACTGTTGGAGAATTTTTCCCTGCATGCACAAAGAAACCACATTAGAGGGCTGGGGACTTAGCTCAGTGGTTCTGCTGCTTGTCTCTCAAGCACAAGGTCCTGAGTTCAATCCCCGGTACCAAAAAGAAAGAAAAAGAAAAAAAAGAAAGCACATTGGAAAGTTTTAAAAAATGCTTAGTCAGTATCTCAAGGAGAAGGGGATATTGTATTGGTGCTACATTTGGGTAAAATCATTGTGAATTGGAAATATCAGGGCATTATTTATAAGGCCCAGAATTTTTTGTATTAGCCTATAAAATCAGTTTCATGTTTGGATCCAAGGCTGTTGTTCCTGTTTGATCCTCCTATGTGCTTAGGAATCAATGGGTAGAAATATTAATTCACATTTATATATTACCATGTATTGATGATTTGACCTATGTTTTTACTTTTTTGAAAAATAACTTCTGATTTACAAAAAAGTTAGAGAACTGGTAAGTTTCAGACAAGATGCTCTTGACTTCTAACCACTTCATTCTGAATTTCCTAAAAACAAGAACACTCATAGGTAACAGTAATATAATTATCAAAATCAGGAAATTAATGATACAGTATTATTATATACTTTTTAGATCTTAACCAAAATTTTGCTACTTTTGTTAGTTTTCTCACTGATGTCATTTATCTGGTGCAGGACCCAATCCAGAATGAGTTAGTTGCTCTGTCTCCTTTAGTCTACAGCAGTCTGTTTTTGTTTTTTTTTTTCTTTTACAATTGTGACACTTTTGGGGAATATAAGCCAGTTATTTTGTAATTTTTTTTTTTTTTTTGGTACTGGGGATTGAACTCGGGTCCTTGCGCTTGCACAGCAGGCGGCAAAACCACTGAGCTAAATCCCTGGACCATAAGCCAGTTATTTTGAAGACTCACTTTATGCATTTTGTGACAGGAGACCTCAGACGTGATGCTGTGTTTTTCTCAGTGGATCACAGGAAGAGGCACATGACCCTGACTTATGATTCAATGATGACATTAACTTAGGTCATGTTTCAGGTGGCGCCTTCCAGGTTCTTCCTTGTAAACACAAGTATTTTTCCTTAATAGGAGAGATCCATTAACATTACCCTTATTTATTACGATGAACATCAGAAGCTAAAGTGAATGTACTCACTCGGGTGGTCATTCGTCTTTCTAGGAAATATGTATGCTCTCCTATTTATGGCTGTGCCTTCATACCATGTCAGTGACAGGATTTCCTGTGCTCTGTAAGCAGTCTTGCACAAAGGTGCACTTTGCTGGCAGGGTTAGGCAGGAGGCTGAGATGGTGCTGCTCCAGCCCTTGCATCTAGGCTGCAAGCAGCAATAGCTGCAGCTGTGATGCCCTCTGGGTGCGCCCAGTCAGTGCAGTGAGCCGATGACACTTACATCGTGTTCGTGTGCAGTGTGCACTGATCCTTGCGGGATGTCTGCCCGTGTGGACTCGCAGCAAATGTGCAGCCCATAGTGATGTTGTGATTATCATGTCAGTAAGAAGAAGGTTACCAGGGCTCCGGCAGGCTGGACATTGTACAAGTGTGTCCTGAAATCGAGAATAAATGGTGTCTTGATGGTGAGGTGCGGGGGAGTGGTGGTGGAGATCATTTCCCTAGTGCTAGTGCGATGGATAGAAAGGAGAAGAGGCCCACAGAAGCCCATGAAAGAAGGAAAAGAATTACTGTCACGATTTCACTGCTGTTACTTCTTCAGCTGTCTTCATATTTTCTTTCCTGACCCAGCAAGTTGCAGGTGATGGGCAAGAACCAGGGCTTTCTCTCCTGCAGCAAGCCCTGTCTGCCTGAGAGTTGTAGTGTGTGTGTGTGTGTGTGTGTGTGTGTGTGTGTGTGTGTGGTAGGAATTGAAGGCACACAGCAAATATCCTTTCACAACTTTCTGGTCACTTTCATGTCTCCTTCCTTACTTGTTCCCTATTTGGTCTCTTTTAGTTGAAAAAGAGGGAAACTACATCTGAGTTTCTGCAGAATTTCTTCCTCCCTTCTGAAATTTTAGAATTAGTATATAAGCTCTTGAAGGTTATGCGCTTTCAAGAAACCAGAGAAGAAATTAGATGATTTCAGATGCTCCATGGAGGGATTTTAGGCTTGTTTCAAATTAGCCCAATAGAGGGCAGCAGTGAGTTTTTAGTCAGACTGAGCAAAAGTTTTGGAAAAAAAGTTTTTGCAGGTATCAGACTAGTTAGTAGAAGAATCAAAGGTATGTTGGGTCCTTACTGAGTCATGAGCACTGGCTGCCTTAGTCAGTGCTGTTATTTTATCAGACATGGGATTAAGGATAATGGTTTAAGTACTTTTAACTATTACCATTTTATTTTAAATATTATTTTGTATTATATTTTATAGTAACGCAGTAATTTGACATTTGTGTTTTACATAATTTATGTCAAAAGCAAAAGTCTCAATTTTGAAGACAGGGTTGGAGAGCTCTCAGTATTTTGTATTTTGTGGACAAATTAATAGTTCCAATATTTTGTGGAATGTAAAAATATTCAAAATTTAAATTTTGAAGTGGGTGGCAGGCTATTTTTATAATGTTTTTTGGCTTCTGCAGTTCTGAGAGCTGGGTAAATAGAGGAAGGAGGGAGTCAAGTATGTGGTAACTATAAAGGAGCGGTAAGCCCACCTCTGTGACTATTACTTCACATACTACAGGTGTGATAGAAAATCCCCTGGTAATTCAGTGGGCTGGAGTTGGAGTGCTCTTGCAGCTGTTTCTTTTTTTTTTTTTTTCTTTATTTTTGTACTGGGGATCAAACTTGGGACCTTGTGCTTGTGAGACAGGTGGCGGAATCACTGAGTTAAACCCCCAGCCCAGCTCTGTGTTTCTTTTTTTTCCTTTTGTTTGGAAGCAGCCCTGTGTGCTGAGGAGCCCACAAGCTCAAAAGGAGAAGAGCAGTGGTAGTTGAGGGTGTTATTTTTTTTAATTTCAGAACTGTGTCCCAGTTCTAGAGAGGTTAGAGTTACTGGTTTAACCAGGACTGTAACTGGGACAGCTATCTCAAGAGTATAAGCTCATTAATGCTTTCATTAATTTAAAAAATGTAAATGCATTGTTTTTTAGTCAGTTTAGAACAGAGGTCATTTGGTGAGAACAATGCTTTGGCCACTAGGGGGTGCTATCAGAATAGTTCATTTCAGGCTGGATGGAAATTGCTTGCTAGCTTTGTCCTAACCTTTGAGGCTATAGATTTCTTCCTTTAGTCCCGTGTCTGCTGTGAGGACTGTTTGGTGAAGCCAGGATAGAGGAAAGGACAAGGTGGGAAAACATAGGCAATTGCTTTCAATGCAACAGGTGAGTGGAGGTGTTTAAAAGATGCGCATACTGTGGGATAGTGACCCCTTTCTGGTTGCATTTGACTGGGAGCCGAAAGGATCCATTCTGGAAATTGTGATTTGCTGGTTCTGATTTCGGAGAAATGTCTGTAATTTTTGATTGAGGTTATCTTTTAAAGACACCAAGCTTTGGAAACATTCATAGATTTTGAAAGTTGACTTTTTGGAGATTCAGAGACAATGATAGACATTCTGAAAGTTTTCTAAGAGATATTGATTTTTACAGCATTGTTTGGGGAGGGCTGATTTTTTTGTGTTACTGGAAAGGAACAGGCAGAGTTGGTGACCTTATTCTACATCTAGCTAGGAGTTTGAGGTCTGCATATTCAAATCTTTATGTGCTTTATTTTTACCTTTGGGAAATTTGCTAACTTTTTCCAAGGGCGTGTGTACATGAGCTAGCTTGTCTGAAACTTGACTTGCACGTGTGTTTTGAGAGCAGTCTCGCAGCTGCCTGTGCACCTCACCAGCTGTCCCTCTGTGCTCCCGAGAATCCCCAGCAACTCACCCCTCAGGGCCAGGTGGCCAGGTAGGCAGCTGCCCCTCCTACAGCCTCCCAGCTCCTAATCCTCACATGCCATTTTTTCTGACGGTACATAAACCACCAAGAATGGAAAGGAATTTGGCTAGAGTTGCAGAAAAACTGGTATGAAATAATAAGAAAAATGCCTTTTCGAACTTAAAACTGTAATGTAGTAGTAGTTTTTTTCTCAGTGATTCAAAACTTGCCACTTACTCGATGAGGTCATGCCACTTGGAAGGTAGGGGCCAGGCAAGGTTCCCTGAGGTCTATAAGGGGTGATCAAAATTTAAATTAGAAACATTTTTATTAAAGAGATTGCCCTTAATCTGTCTCAAAATACCCGCCCCCACACACACACACTTCAAACACATTTATCCCATCATTCTTGCCACTTTCTGGAGCAGTTCTGGAAGTCCTGTTTCTTGAGTGTCTTTACAAGGTGTGATCAAAAACTCCTGCCAAGTGCCATCCAGCTGAAAGGCAGGCTCTTAAAAACATTACCGTGTGTTCACATCCACCGTATTTACTGAGACTGGCATCATGTGACCTCTGGCTCTTCCCCAGAGTCATAATGACCAAGAAAGGTAACTACTTTGAATCAATTTAGGACATCGAGGCAGCCATGACAGTACAACTAACGAGGCACAAAAAAGCCTTCCAGAACTGCTTCAAAGTGAGGGGGGAGTATTTTGAGGGGGATTAATGGCAATGTGTCCTTTACTGTAATAAATATTTTAAAATTTAAACATTCACTGTATGTTCTGATCACTTCTTGTATGTTCTGCAGCCTTTCTTTTGGTGTCCTCTGCACCTGGCACTGGCCTGGTCAATCAGTAACTATTGTTTGAACTGAAGCTCGGGAGCAGGGTTATGGAGTCATGGGAATAACCTTGTAGGAATTGATGTGTGAATACAAGGGGATAAAGCAAGTCTACTTTTGGTTTTAAAGGACAGTGGTAAGGTGTTTTTCAGTTGGTCCTGTATTCTTGCATTTCACATCTGGGACTCAAGGTGTAGCTGATCCTAGGTTTGAAACTCTTTATCATCACCAACTTTCTGAGAATCTTGGACCAGTTAGCTTGATTCACCTTTGCCATCTGATCCTAAAATAGAATGGTTAGATTTTACTGTATACTGCATCTCTGTGAATTATGCACTTCTGATTGGCAGCAAAAATCTAGGTCCTACCACTTGGTATATTCTCTATTATCATTTCTTCTCTTAGCCAAGGTCACATAAAATTTTCTCATTTCCCAAAATTAAATTAAATTCCCATATTTAATTAATAAGGTATTTCAAATCTGTAAAATAAAGGTATTTTAAATCCATAGATTGAAAGTCATTTTAGTACTCTCTAATTTTGGATTGCTTTTTACTTCCCCCTTTCTTTAGGGGACCTAATTCTAAACTTCCTATAGCACGATCCAGTAAATCTTTAAAGTGAGTAAGACATTTTGGAGAAGGGAAGGAGAAAAGTATGGAAGATAGTGGACCCTGTGCATCCTGAGGAAATGAAGAAATCACTTGGTGGAAGGAAGCAAAGCGTTTTCCCTCTTTCCTCCCCGGCCATCTCTATGGGGTCACTGGCAGTGTGCTGAGGCCAGCAGGGGTGCTGTCCACTTGTAGATCAGAACAGTAGGGGCTCTGCTTGTTTTGGGCCACTTAAAAAAATTTTTTTTGCAGTTTTTGCTGGGCAAGCACTGTACCAGTGAGCTTCATCCTCAGCCCTCTTGATTTTGAGACAGGTTCTTACCAAGTTGCCCAGGTTGGCCTTGAAGTTGCCATCCTCCTGCCTCAGCCTCCTGAGTAGCTGGGATTACAGGCGTGTGCCACTGCACCCAGAAAATATTTCTGGCTTTTTTAAAAACAGAAGTTAAAAACAGTTGTCATTCAGTAGTTTTAACACAAATTAAAATGGAAGGGACGTGGTTAAGGTTGCACTTTGATTAGGCTTCCTGTGGAATTACTTCTGACAGTTTCAAATACTGATTTAGAAAAGTGTCTAATGACTTTTATGTATTTTTTTTTCTCGCAGTAAAGGAGCCCTCTGGTAGCTTACAAAGCAATAATAAAGCTAAGAAATACAAGCAACAGCTTTTAATTTAACCCAAATTTAAAAGGCTACCTGATGTCATTTCGGCTTTATGTAACCAGATTGTTTGCAGAAGTAAGGAGATTGGGGCTGAACTGGGAACATCCTGTTTTATTAAGGCAGGAAGGGCCCCTTGTGGGTGGAAAGTGCTAGTTTTGTGGACAGCCGCAGGAGGCTGACAGGAAAGGTCTGGAAGGAGCTGGGACCGCCACGTCTGGGCTCAAAGGCTAAGAGCAGCCCCAGCTCTTGAGATAGACCGCAGTGAGCGTGGTTCCACCCAAACCCACAAAGCAGCTCTGGGTGGCAGCTGCACCCTCCTAGGCCTCCTCCGTGATGTGCAGCAATCTCACTGATTTCTAGGGGGAAACCCAGAAACCCAGCGAGATTCCTGTCTGCAGCCTGGTCTAGTCCCATTCTCATTTTGGACTTTCTCTGGTACCCTTTACCCCAGTTCTCCACATGGCTGTTTGCCCTTGGTCCTTGTACATGCTGCTGGTCCTTCTGACTGGGAGTGCCAACCCCGTCCATCCTCAGAAGACCTTCATTTCAGCTTAAGGAGTCACTTCTGCAGAAAACAGGAGTGGACTCATGCAGTACCCATTGCTCTGTAATCCACATGCAGTTTCACTGCAGATTACTTATGGATATCTTTTGTGTCAGATAAATTTATATAATCATTGTAATGGCTGTATAGTATTCCAATGCAAGAAGAACCACAATGTAAAAGTCTTTCTGGATTGATATTTAGATTATTGTTTACCACAGTGGGTGAATATCAGTGTACATGTATTATTGCACAAACGTTACCTATTTTGTTAGGATATATTTGCAGGAATGGAATTGCTTGGTCAAAGAATATATGGCTTATAACTTTTTTTTTTTAAAAAGGAGATAGGATCTTTCTATGTTGACCAGACTGGTCTTGAACTCTTGGATTCTAGTAGTCCTTCTGCCTCAGCCTTCTGAGTAGCCAGGACCACAGGAGTACTTCAAATCCAAGCCTTAGTTTCAGCTCTCACATCTGTAGAATAATGTTTCCTAAACACACACAACCACACACACACACACACACACACACACACATGCGTGCGCTTAATTCAATGTTTACAATATGATATTGAATATTATTTGATTTTGGTATTAAAATGCCATCTATATGCATTTATTTCATTTTCCTCCTAGGTCTGCAGTTAGCTATTTTGTAGAGAGAATTCTAGATCTTCTGGCAGTTCTGAAACCCTGAGACTTTCAGTAACTCCAGGAGAGATTAGGATGTACTATGTACTAAAGCTGATCGATAGGGAGGCTATTATGTCCATCCCAACTTGGGATTCTGAACTCACAGGGCCATTAAAGGCATTAGGAAAGAGCTGTTGGTAGTAAGAGGTGCGGAAGCCCTTTGGTTCTTCAGCCTGCTCTTGGACAGGGAGTCCTTTTCAGTGTGAGGCTGGCTGAGTGTGCTGTTCTGAGGTATTTTCCCCATTACTCTGTCACTGCAATCTCTTCTGTCCAGAGCAAACAAATGTCGAGAGCTGCCAGCCTGAAAGCAGTGATTGAGCCATTTCTGTCACAATCATGTGCTCGTAATGGAGGCTCCGTGTCAGCCATGTGGGCTTCCCAGGTGTTGGGCAGGACCGGCATCCGGGGTCTTGGCTAGCACCACACAGTTTCGACGCTGAACTTTGCCACTTTTATTTGGTTTGGTTACATACTAGTATCCCTATGATCTTAAGCCATTTGTAACTTTTAGAGTCCAAAAGGCCACTTTTTTTCCCCCTAGATCGTTGCCTATAACCTTTAAAAGTATAACGTCGAAGTTCCATTCTCACTGACCCTTGGCTGGCTTCAGACCTTGGCGGGTCACCCAGCTTCTCAGAGCCTTGATTTTCCCACCTCCTCAACCTCCAGTGGCTTCTGTGAAGTTGAAATGTGACAGTTCATAGCGAACATTTCTGTAGCAGCGTCTGGACTGCAACAGGGATTCCATAAATGCTTTTTTGTTTTTTTTGACTTTCTTCTCCCTCCTCTCATTGTGAATCAGCGAACATTTTGTAAGGGAGGAACTGTGTGTTACACAGGTGAGTGTAAGGAACCATTTAAATGTCACATGAGAATTGCCTTTTATTTTCTTAAGGAAATTAATGTCTGAGGTTGGTGAGTTCCATCCTGCTCCTTCATTCTTTCTTCCTGTGTCTATAGAGCACAGCAACCCAACAGCAACCTTGTTCTTCAGATGAGGCTGCTCACTCTTGCTCTTTTGCCAGCACACATAGTCTTTGTAGTTTCCTTAAAGACTCTAAATCACTGAGGTTTATTTAGAAACTATTTCTGTTTTAATCATAAGATTTCTGATTTCTTCATTTACTGACAAATGTTTAAGCTGTAATTAGGGAGGCTGCCTGTTTAGCACATATGTGCATTTTTTTTTAACAGTTACAGTGAATTTATCTGTTAGGACAAAGCAAAAGTTTTCAGTAATGAACGTGTGAAGCAGCCCCTCTTCACCACAGTTTGCTGTGATATGATGTTATTTCGGTGGGTTTCCTTCCAGTTTTCTCTTACTAACCTCCTCCCAAGATACTCACCTGTATTCGTTTCCTTGAGGAAACTCAATGCCTAAGTCAGTGGTTTTGAAACCTACTGTGCAGATTGAGAACCATACCCTGTGCCCAGAAAGCCACATGCAACAGTTATGGGGACGTGACCCATGCTACAGTGGGAATCTAGAATTGCCCCCGAAGACTGTGTGTTAAAGGCTTGTTCTCCAGAATGGTGCTATTGGGAGGTGGTGGAACCTTTAAGAGGTGGGGCTTACAGGGCAGGAAGACCCTGTGGTCCCTGGTGGTGTTCCTTCAAAGGGGGTTGTAGGAAGCCAGTCTCTCTCCTTCTCTGCCCCACTCTTCTCTCTGTCACTCCACTGTTGTGAGGGGAGCAGCTCTTTTCCACCTGTTCTCTTCTGCCATGATGCACTGCCTCGCCACAGGCCTAAAGGCAGCAGGGCCAAGTGACCATGGACTGAAAGCTTTGAAGCCACGAACCGAAACAACCCTTTTCTCTTTAAGCTCATTATATCGCTATCTGTGACAGTAATGAAAAGCCAACTAATACACCTGGGGATTTAGTTTTAATAAGTGGGCCAGGTGCTGCAAATGATTGAGACAGACTTCTGTCCCCTGGATGGAAGGAAGCCATGTTGCTAAGGTCACTTTATTTGACAGTGAGCTTTATTCATTTGATAGCATTGTTTTATGACTGTATAATTTTAACTGAAATGCCTATGTTTATCTGCTGCTTTTCTCTTCTTTACTCTGGCGTTGAGGCAGTGCTATTCCTTCCTCCCTCACTGTCCCCTAGAGTTTCCTCTTTTCATTACTGGAGTAGCCACTCCTGGTTGTTGCCTGTGACATGGCTCTTATTTGCTAGCCAGGTTGAGGCAGAGCTGCAATATCTTCTTAAAGCATGGCTTCTTTTGTATTAGTAGCTCTTATATTCATTAGTAAAGTTGGTGTATCTATTGTCAGAGTGGCTGACTTCTTTCCTGGCTTTTTAAATTAGGTCCTAATTTTCTCCTCTATATAATGCCAGGAAGGTATGTGACAGTAGCCTGTTGATGTAGAAGTAAAGTGGTATGGAGAGCTTGTATGTGGACCATGAAGAAAAGGTTGGGAAATGCTTTTGGGCTTAAAGGAAAATTTCTCATGGAAACTATGCAGACATTAAGTGGACTGGAGTTAAGATTATAAAACACCTCTACCCTAGAAGAGACCCTAGCTGCGATTTCAAGCAGAGCTTCCTAGCTGTGACCAGTGCCCTGGGAGACTGGGAGTCATGGGTATGGTGAGCAGGGTGCTGATGCCCTCATCCCTCCAGGCACTGGACAGGGCCAGGTGATGTGAGGTGCTTCATAGGTTTATCCCAGTATGCTGTGTAAATATTACTATTTTCTGTACGTGTCACAAAGTGAACAAGATTGTGAGGTAATGAATCAAGCCACTGGTGTTCAAATTCTGTGAACCATCATAAAAACCAAACCTGGAAGTTCAAAATTTTGTGTGTAGGGGTTTTTAAGGCATCTGAGAATTTCAAAGGGTGCACTATGAAGACCACTGGTCTGATCCTGCTCTCCTGGTATGGAGAGGAGATGTTGAGTTCCATGGAGATTGAGTGGATTTTTCATCACAGCTAGTTGGATTCCTATATGCCTCCCTTATCTGTATGTCAGCTTCTTTCCCCCTGCTTGGGAAGTTTTATGCCATCACTTCTGTGAACAGTTTTTTTTATGTCATCTGCACTCTCTCCTGTCTCTTCATTGACTCCGATCAGTCTTATGTTATTCTTCTTTGCATCATCTAGCAGCTGCTGGATTGATTTCTTGTGTTCCCTTACTATTTTAAAGCAATTTTTCTTTTCCTGGTCACTAATTGCAATCTTATCTTCTATATCTGAAATTCTGTCTTCACATGAGCTCATTCTGCTGTGTAAACTTTCAGTGGAGTTTTTAATCTCCAGGAAATCTGTTTGCATCTGTTTTATGGATTCCATTTGTTTCCTATGTTGGGATTCCATCATGTTCCTCAGCTCCTCTCTAGATTTATTAATCATCTCTTGCACTATGGGCACAATCTCTGCTGTTATGTGAGAAATTATTTCTGATTTCATTTTTCCCAGATCCTCTTTTGTTGCCAGTTCAGGGAGTCCAGATGATTGAGTGTCAGATTATTCCATCTCGTTTCTCCTTGGGGTTGCTTTAGGTGATCTGGAAGTCTGGTTTTGAGACTTGTTTAAGTGTCTTCTCATTTCAAGGGGGCGGGAGGTATGTGTACTGCTGGTGCCCTAGAGGCTTACCTCCTCAGCACTGGGGACAGTGGTACGGCAGCCCAGAAGGTTCACCAAGATTGAGTGGATTTTTAATCAGCTGCTAAGACCTGTATTCCTGCTTTTAACTCCTGGTTCAGTGATTTTTTTTTTTAAATCACTTAAACTAATACTACATGACAGAAGTGAGAATTAGTGGATTGTGAGTCACTGAAGAGCAGGGGCTCTTCTCCTGTTTAGTCTGCTGTTGTCAGTGCTTATTGTGATGGGTGGTAAAACAAGTGCTAGGTGATGCTGGCCAGAGGAATGAATGTGATGGGACTTCTTTTGTCCACGTGGGAGTTTGGGATGTTGTTTCAAGGCTCCTCCAACAAAGATTCAGTGATGTCCTTATGTCTTGTTAGCATTTGGAGGTCAGGGGTTTTTTTTCCTCTAGGAATTGAAGGTAGGAAAAGCTCTTACATACTACGTTATTTTTCCAACACTGAGGATTGAACCTAGTGCATCACAAATGTTGGGCAAGTGCTTTGGCACTGAGTTACCCCCTGAGCCCCTTTTTAAAATTTTATTTTGAGACAGCATCTTGCTGAGTTGCCCAAACTTGTAGTTCTCCTGCCTCAGCCTCCTGAGAAGCTTGGAATACAGGCATGTCCCATCATGCCCAGCTACACAGCAGTTAAAGTTCCAAGAGCTTTAGATCAGGTGAATTGAAAAGTGGATTTCAAATAGTTATTGAAAACTTCTCTTTGAGTTTATAAGAAGAAAATTGCTCATTTTAAATAAAGAATTTTGCTTGTTTTATTTTTCCCTACACTGTACATGTGAGAAACAAAATAAGTTGATTATTTTATCAAAAACGTTGTAGCTGTTCTTCAGCATTAGGTGTGTGACTTCAGCCAAGGACTTCTGCTTCTCGCTTTGTGGTAGATTCTGTCTTCAATACTGATATTTTATATAGCATTTCTGATCTCATTGAAAGTAGAGTTAGGAAGAAGGGATGGTGGGAGGGAAAAGTCAAGGGCTGAAATAGAATGGCATACTACATGTGAAGTGTGGGATTGCTTGCGGACCGACACCCCTGTTCGCTCTGTACCAGAGGGAGAGAGTGTGTCTAATCTGTTGTTTAGTTCCTATATTGGTGTTTTAATTAATGACTTTAAAATTTGAGTATGAAAAGTTGAGCCTGAGGCCATAACCATGAATAAGATTAATAATATCAATAAGAATGAAAAAGGAGAAAGAGGGATTAAAGGAGGAGGGAAGAAGATTAAAAAGAAAAAAAGCTGTATTATGTACATGTACCAACCCCCCAAGCTGAGTGTAAAATGCATGTACTACAAACATGTACTAAAAAAAAGACTGTGCAATGTAGCACAGCAAGACATTGTGTTTTTGGTGATAAGTGATCAATGAAATAACCCAGAAATAGACATATATGTATCTACATCTATCTATAGATATAGATATTAAACTTGACATGTGACAGAGATGTATTACAGATCTGTGTGGAAAGGAGGAATTATTCTACTAAGTAATAGTCCTAAGATATGGATCCATATAAAAAATGTATCCTACACCACATATACAACACTGCCATTAAAAAATTAATTTAAAACTTTAAACCTTTTACAAAAAGAAAATATATTATCTTGGGCCTTTTAAAAGTTTTTAAAAATAAAATTCAGACTCTGTCCATTAAAGAAAAGAGTATTAAAAGTCAACTGCATTAGAGTTAAGGACAACTGTTCATCAGTGGACACCATTAATGTAATAGACAAATCCTGAACTGGGAAAGAATATTTTTAAGAAGTAACAATGGACAGGTGATTGGTATCTAAAATATATAAGGAACTTCAGAAAAATGAAGATAACAAAAATGAACATAATAAATACACAAAAACAGGTATTTCCTACATGAAGAAATGGCTCATAATCATATCAAAGGACCCATAACACCACCAGTACTCAACAAAGCATAAATCAATAAAGCAATGAGGTACCACTTTATTGCTGTTACCTAACACTAGGAAACCTGGCACTGCCATGTTTTGGTCAGGGTATAGACCTTTTGCATCTCATATGAACAGTGAGTAGGAGTGAAAAAGTGGCACAGGAATTCTACACTTAGGAAATGCCACATCCAGAGAAATATTTGCACACTATGCTGGGAGACATTCATGAGAATGTCTAGAACATGAATGTTTATAATTGTAAATACAAGAAAATTACTCTGATAAACTTATACAAAAAATGAATAAATATTGTATATCCACACAGTAGGATATTGTATTGCTGTGAAAATGAACAGTGTAGATGAATTTCAGAAATGTTATATTGAGTGAAAATGAGAAACTGCAGAAGACTATAGTCAGAATAATACCATTGTTTAAAAGTCTTAAAAACATTTAGCAAAACTAAATGATATAATACTTAGGGATATGCATTTGAGGTAATAGTTTTTAAATGTAAGCAAATGGTAAATGCAAAATTTGTAGTAATGGTTGGGATGGATCATGGAGGGGAATGTGTGTCACTGTAGCAATATTTTAAGTTCAGTATTATTCTTAAGCTTCAAACTTACATATGTGAAATCTATGTTGGCCATATATATTAAATACTATATAACCACAACCTAAAGAGCTAGACTTCCTGGGCTCCAGTTATGGTACCTCTGTTCACTAAGGTTTCAATAGTAGGCAGGTTACCCATCCTTTTCAAAACTTGGTGACCTCAACTGAAAAATGGAATGGTAGGAATAGGACCTATACTGTTAATTTGTGAGTGCTAAATGGTACATTCCAAAAGACTTAAGTCAATTTCTTTGTCTTAGTTATATACTTTTCTCATTGCTGAGACAAAATACTCAACACCCAAAGTTAAAGGAGGAAAAGTTTATTTTGGGTCACAGTTTGTAGAGCCTTCAGTACAAAATTGGCTGGCTCCAAGGCAGGGTGGCTTGACAAGGGGCAATGCAGAGGAGAAGCAGTCCATGGTGTGGCAGGGCAGGCAGAAGGCAGCAAAACAGCAGAGTAGCAAAGCAGCAGCACCCTTGGCAGCCTGCCTCTCCCTTTTATCCTTTCCAGGTTACCTGCTCTTTCAGTGGTGCCACCGACACCCAGGGTGGGCCTTCCCATTATCCACATCCAGAACTATGCCAAGCCAATCAACGGACTATTTTAGTAGTCACACACCCTTAATCCTGGCATCACATACCCTAGCTCCAGCCACCTCTGAAAAAAGCCCCATCTATGACCACATGAAGCTTTGAGAGGCTGTCTAGACACAAGACATAACAGCCTTTCCTAGAAAGTTTCCTGTCACTAGACACAATACTGGAAACCCACAACTAAAGGAGGAGAGGTTTATTTTGGCTCACAGTTTCAGTCCATAGTTGGCTGTCTACAAGGCAGAAACAGTATGGTAGATGGACTTGGAGGAGGAAAAGGTGCTCAACCCATGGCAGCAGAAAGCAGAGAGAGAAGAGGAGACAGGTACAAGGATACACTCTTCCAGGTCATGGCTCTTGTGACTCATCTCCATCCAGGCTCCACCTCTCATCAGTAGATTCAACTACTGAATGAATTCATCAATGGATGAATCCAAAATTCATTAGTATAGAGCTCTTGTGATCCAATCATCTTGCATACACATGAGAATTTTGGGAAACATCCTAGATCCAAGCTATAACATTCCACCCTTGGTCCCTAAAGGACTCATGTTCATCTCGTTATGCAAAATGCATTTAGTCCATCTCTTTGAGCTGCCAACTGTCCAAGTTCAAAATCTCCCCTGAGACTCAAGGCAAACCCTTAGCTATGAACCAATGTGGAAGTCAAAAAGAAAGTTAACTACTTCCAATATACAATGGCACAGGTAAACATTCTCAGTCCAAAAGGCAGGAATAGGAAGATAGAAAGGAATCAGACCAAAGCAAGACTGAAACACTGCAAGGAAAACATTAAATCCTATAGTTGTATGTCCATCACTTGGGGCAAATTGTGGAGAGATGTGAACTCCGAAGGGCTTGCACAGCCCTGCTCTTCTGGCATTGCTGTTTGTACCTACCCATGGCCACTGCCTTGGGGTAGATCTGCTTACTGCCTGTGGCTTTCCTCAGCAGATGTTCCACATGCCTGGCCTCTCTAACTTCTAGGGTCTCCATCGCAGTTTCAGCTTCAGTCTCACAGTTTCTCTCACTGCCCTCTCAGGGTGCGTAGCCTGGCCTTTCAAGGCTTCTTCTGAAATCTTGGTAGAAGCCTCCATGATCCCATAACTCTTGCATTCTGCATGCTTGCAAATCAGTACCATGTGGGTGACACTAGGGTATGTTCTCAGCTCAAGCAGTAGCCAACCCTCCTTAGATCATGGCCACAGAGTCCTCTGGATGGTTGAGCACTATGAAACATATCTTTTGGAGCCAATTCCCTAGCTTACCCTTCTCCAACAGAGGACCTGGGGCTTTCTTCTCAAATGAAAGGTTCACATTTTTGCACCCCTGTTCCTGTTAACGGTAGGGTCTTATTGATTCCTGAGGTAAATAATCTTTCCTGTTGTCTTGATGCAAAGTACTTAGTTTTTTAAAAAAAGTGCTAATGGTTTTTAGGAGCCATGATTTTTTTTTCTGTACCAGGGATTGAATTCAGGGCCTTGCACTTGTGAGGCAGGTGTGGTGCCACTGAGCTAAATCTCTGGCCCAGGAGCCATGGTGTTTTTGCCTCAACTTTGTCAGTGATTTTTTTCTGGTGAAATTGAAAACTTTTCAAATCATTCAGCTTTGCTGTTTACTCCTGCTTCTCACTGTAGATATGGCTAAAAGCAGCCACCAGTACCCATGCCATAGGCTGAACATTGGGCTGCCTTGAAAATTCCACCTCCACATTATTTAGTCTACCACCTTTAATCTCAGTCTCATCGGGCAAAATGAAGACAAATTTTCTGCCAGGCTGTAATGCACATGCCTTATTCCCAACTGAAACCTCCTCAAAGTGGCTTTTATTGTCAGCAGTCCTATCAGCATTTTGGTCTTTTGAGCTCTGACCAGAATCTCCCATCAAATTTAGCTTATAATATTCTAGGGCTTCTCTAGTTGACATCTCCAAGTCTTTCCGAACTCCTCCCACAAAAGTGTCCCAAAGGCTTCTGAACCACACTATTAGCCATAGCAATGACCCCACTCCTGGTACCAATATTGTAGTCACTAGACACCATATTTGTGTACCAATACCCATAAGTTAAAGGCGGAGAAGCAGAAAACAGGATGGCGGAGAAGCAGAAAACAGAATGGCAGAGCGGCATAGTGTGGAGGTAAGGGCACTCAACTCATGGCAGCCAGGAAGCAACAAGAGAAGAGAATGAATCACTCATGATGAGTATAGAGTTTCCATCATCTTCTACATATAGAATTTTGGGCCATACTCTAGATCAAGACCATAACAGTACATATCACAGACTACATGTGCAGTAAATTTAACTTTTGCTAATTCATTACCTTTCTTTTAAAATGTGATGTGTGATGCTATATACTTCACCTAGAATTAAAATAGCATTCCCACATGAATGCACTTTTAAACTGACAGTATAATAGAAATGAGATGTTCACAATATGAATTTAGAAATTTATTTATTCTGAGGGATAAAAGTTTGATAGTGATACTTTACCTCTGATAGACTAAAAAAGAGCCTTCTGTAGGGAAGAATGTTCGTTATGGCTCCAAGTCTTTTAATTTTTGAAACATTGGCAAAATACTTCATTGTTTCTTCTCTGCAGCGAGAAAACATCAGAGAAAGGCAATTTTGCAAAAGTGGGTCATAGGTTGTTACACTGTGGTCTCCAACAGTTTTCTTGACTTTAGCAGTAACCACATTGAACTCCAGCATTATGAGTGAGGCTCAGTAATACCAGAAGACATTTTAGAAAGTGTGTGATTCCAGAGGGTAATTTAAATTGGCATGTACATTCTGTAGTCAGTCGATTTTGCCAGGGTTGCTGAAAGAGTTGTGTCGTGAATGGGTAAAGAACATTTAAAATTTTGTGGGCTTGGAAATGCTTTGATTGCACACATTGACAGTCACTGAATTGGATTTTAAAATAATGGCTAGAGGGCTGGGGATTTAGCTCAGTGGTTTCGCCACCTGCTGCGACCCGAGTTCGATCCCCAGTACCAAAAAAAAATGGCTAGGACAGGAGTTACTATGAAATAAGTGATTCTTGGGATTTTTACCCCAAAGGTAAGAAAATATAAACCTCTTTTATTCTGTGTGGTCATAGGACATAGTCATCATGAACTGTGTTGCAGTAGTGAGTATCATTTGTTGGATTAATAAGGAATATGAAAATGTGTAAAATTCTCCATAATGTCCCAGAGTTTGGGTTATTTTCACAAGCATTTTAATTTAACTATTTAATGTACCTGTGAGGCAAAGAAAAGGCCAGCTATTTGGTAAGGCAGTTCTATGTGTTACAAAGTTAAATGCAGGCTCACTGATGTGGAATGATGTTTTTAAGGTCAAGTAGTGAATCACAGTACAGACTTCCTTTATTTGTTAGCAACTACCTAATAAGGAATGTTTATGCTAATTTCACATACATGTGTTAGTGCTTTATAGAGGCTGGCGAACAGAAACACTGCTTGCTATGCACTCATTATAATCATCTCAGTGTCTTGTAGGACCAGTGGTTTCTTCTTTCAACTAGGCACGTGATAAGCGAGGTTCTACATCTTTCCCAGAAGCTTCAGATTCCCAAAACCTTTCAAAATGTTGTCCTACAGAGAACTATGTTATGGAAAAGCTTTTGAATTCCAGACTGGGGTATTCTTCCAAGGACCATTCATCATGTTGTGATGTTATTTGTATGGGGATTAGAATCAGAAAAAAGCAAAATTTGGAATATTCGAGACTAAATTTAAGGACAGAAATCTCACTCATCCTCTGACTTGCATTTTAATAGCTACAAAATGATTATTTTAAAAGCATGTGATATTTTGTAGCATTGCCATTAATGTTAATAATAGATGTCTTATGGTACAATAACCAACTGAGATAATCTTTTAAATTTAAAATTCAACAATATGAAGCAACACCATGTTCCAGGTGATTATTCTATTATAAAAATAGCCAATCATCAAAATGATTCCTTGAGCTTTATTTGGCTTTTACGTTATCACGTATTCTCTTTAATTATGGGTTATACTTAAAGCTTTAACCCAAATGTAACTTAATCTGGGGTATAATCTATTTTTTAAAAATTTTAATCTAATAAATGTACAAAAAATAGAAGAAGAGATGTTAATAACAACCATAATAGTAACAAGAGGAATAAAAGTACCAGGAAATCTTTATTGAAATGAAACTAGGTCAAACACCATCTCAAGTATTTGATTACTAGTTTCTCATTGAGTCAGCAGAGTTTCACATGAGGCAGACACTGTTCTGTCTCCACATTGCAGATGAGAAGACTGAGATGGAGACAAAGGATTGCAATTTATCCAGAGTCTCATATCTGGTAAGTGTTAGGATGTTAGCCTGACTCCAAAGCTAATATTTTAAAATATTATACCATCCTTCCTCCAAACTGAGTGTGATTATCTTAAAAATATATTGGAGTCTCGATGTACTGTATTACTGTTCTCGGGCTTTGTGCACTAGGTCTGAAAAGTAAGACTGCTTTCAACAAAACCTCCATTGTCTTTTGTAGGAAGACAATTCTTATCTTGAATTTCCGTGCTAAATTGAGATTCTGGAATAAATATAGCCCATCAGTAGGACATAACCAATTCAATTTCTCTCAGAGTTGGAGTCATTTTTCACAAAGAGCTTGCTCTTTTGGGTATTAATCCTGAAGTCTAGGTTTTAGAAATCTCAATTAGGGCTGGAGGTGTAGTTCATTGGCAGGGCTCTTGCCTAGCACATGTGAGGCTCTGCGTCCTGAGTTCGATCCCTGGAAAAAAAAAAAAAAAAAAAAAATCACAATTAAATGCTTGGGCAGTTCTTTTCAGATACAATTGTTAGTTCCTAAGAATGTAAGCTTCTCCAAGAAATGGTGTTTGCTCACTTAAGGATTTTCTTTTAATTTTCCAGGACTTATAAATGCACATTGTCAGCCTGAGCTTGCCTTTGAAATTAACCTACTAATCCAGGCTCCCTTTTATAAGACCCTTTACTTCTATGCCAATTAGGTAGCAGTGCATTTTGGGAGTTTTTGACATGGGCCCACTGAAAAACAAGGGAGTCTGCATTTTGCACTGCGTCTGATTCGGCTTCCTTTTTTGTTTTATAAAATGACTTCAAATTACCTGTACGGTTCAGAGCTGGTTGTCACTTTGCTCAGTTACTTTGTTCCTAAGACAGCATGGGCCGTCTGTTGCTCTCAGTGAGTAATAGGTTGCAGGACAGTGTGAGAAAGTGGTGACGTTTATTGGAATGAGTAGTGGAGACTGAGTTCTCTTCCATTTTCATCCGACAAAATTTTAGGCAAATATTAGAAGTTCTAATAAAGAAAATTCAACCTGCCCACCACTGCCAGGTTTACCTTTTAGAAATTGTTCTTCACATGTTGTGTATTTGCTCACATATGAACATACAGTCTTAGATTTTATTATTTTTAACCCCAAAAGATAACATATTATGCAATTCTTTGTCTTGCTTTTTCTCACTGAATATATTTCCACATCTACACACAACTTCCCTGCTCTTTTTTATTGCTGCATAGTATTTTAAGACATAACAATTTGTCTGTTGTTATAAACTTGAATGTTCCCATATATTTGAAATTACAAACATTTCTTCATTAATTTTGTATATGTGTCATTCTGCCGGTATTTTAAGTTTTTCAGTAAGGTAAATACTCAAACTGGAAATTCAGGGTCAGAGGATACATACACTAGTAATCTAGGTATACTCCCAAATTGTCTTCCTGAATGTCATGATTTTTAAAAATCTTCACCACTACTACTCTTTGATGAGAATGCTAAACTTCAGCTAGATCGAACACTTGATTGACCCTCAAAAATATGATAAAAGATTTTGACCATCGCACTTGTTTTCTGAAAGCATTACTTCCTGAAGTTTTTTCCAGTTTATCCTTCACAAATTCCATTGATGTTTCAGCACCTGCATGTGAACACACACACACACACACACACACACACACACACACACAGAGTTCTTATGGACTCACAGCTGCAAGGTTCCTGTCACTTTTTCTTCTGAGTTTCAATGACATAAACACACAGTGGTCAGGCCAGCACTCAACCTTATGCTGCCTGCAGTAAATGTTTCTTTTGCCACTTTTTTTTTTTTCTCATTTTGAGTTCCCTCTTGATAACTTCAGGTTACTGCTTTGTACATTGTGGGCTTTTAAAGGAAGGATATGAGGAAAATAGATTTATTATTTTGGTTAAAGAACAATATACATACTTACTATGAAAACTTAATTGGTGAAGAGAAGTGCCCAGATATTTAAAAATCTCCAAAATATTGGCATCTGGGTATAGCTACTATCAGCATTTTGTGACACACCCTAACAGTTATGTCTTTGTGAACATAGATGTAATATGTACACAGATGGATGTGTGTATGTTTTTAACACATGACCTTATACTATTCTGACTGTTGGACACCTTACTTTTCTTCAGTAAGAGACTTAGCCCCTTTTCCATGTCAACCAGCATGCTTCCATGCAATTCTTAATGACTGTAAAGTTGTTAATATGGACATAGCATAGGTTATGTCCTAGTGTGGAACTGATTGAAGTTTGTGGTTTATGGTTTTCTGTCTCGGTGATATGTCTTTTGATCTTTCTAAAACAGTAAAGTTTTAAAAATGAAAAAACCCAATTAAAGCATGGACACTCATGGACTCGAA
Organism: Heterocephalus glaber; assembly: GCF_000247695.1. The sequence goes on along the minus strand of NW_004624787.1, from coordinate 5,827,277 downwards.
ATACTCATAAAAGAAGAGAAAATTTACTGAAATGTTGAGTACTTTTTCTAGGAAACTGTGAAATTCAAATTGTTAGTTATGGCCTTCAGTAGCACCACTCAACTCTCGAAAGTATCAGGAAATTTTACACATGAATAAAAGGAACAAAAATCTTAAGGAGCTGTTTTGGGGGAATAACCTTTGCATGTATTCGTGAGTGTAAAAAGGATCATTGCTGTCTCCCTCTGTCCTGCTGGGTACTAACTACCTGTCTTTCTCTGTCCCCAAATTACTATGGGATGCTTGTCTAATTTAAAATACTACAAAAGCCTTTTCCTTCCTGCCAAGGTACAGAGAAGACCAGTGTCTTCTACTTCTTGGACAGTAGTTTGCTTAGGAAACTACAAGGTTTAATGAAAGGGCCTGCAGCTATGGATTATTTCGAAGCCTACTTGAAAACATTTTGGTGTGTTTATTTCTTTCCCACTTCACTTTATTTCAGAAAAGATTTGACATGGGTTACAAAGATGTACACGGTGTAACTGGATAAAATTTCTTAGATGAGAAAAAGAAGGTAAAAGTCACATAAAGGTAGGAAAGTAAACAGGAAACCAGGAGAGTATGCAATTACCTTGGTTAATAGTCCGCAGCCTTGGCATGTAGATGATTTTGTCTGTTTCAGCAGCAATTTTAAGTCTTACAGACCTCTTCAACATGGACCTCAGATTTGGTCCTGAGCTTGGCATGGTGGGAATACAGCCTTATTGATTTTATGATTAGAACACAAACTCTGTACTCAGAAGAAGCCCAAATATTCCTGATATGGAGGTCACAGAGAGAATTAGAGATTTTTAACTTAGAGAATGTTGCAGCTGGAAGGACCTCAAGGGGTCAGCTCCTTCTAGCCTTCCTAGGGTCAGCGAGGCCTTGTAATTGTGCTCTACAGTAAAGAGGACTCTGGTGGGGGCAGTGACTGACTGGGAGTCAGGCACGTAACCTCTTCAATGCACCGTTGCCTTGTGTGCCAAATAGGAATAAGGATTCGTTTTTTTTCCTTACAAGGTTGTCATTAGGATTGTTAAGATATTGCAAGGGAGAGCAATGCAAATCAAAACCACAGATTCCTCTTTCTGCCTACCAGGATGGCCATAATAAAAAGGCAGACAATAACAAGTGTTGACAAGGATGTGGAGAAATTGTAATAGCCCCCATCCAATGTTGATGGGGATATAAAGTGGTATAGTCACTTTGGAAAGTAGTCTGGCATTTCCTTACAAGATTAACACATGACCCAGAAATCCCACTGTGGGTACATACTGAAGAGAAGTCAGAAGGTCTGTACACACAAAAACTTACATGTGAGTGTTCATACCAGTGCTACTCATGGTAGCTCAAAATGGAAATTACTCATCTGTCATCAGCTAGTGAATGGAAAGATGGACCAGATATGGTACGATTCCATATATGAAATACCTGGAATAAGCAAATCCATAGAGACAGAAAGCACATTAGTGATTGCCTAGGGCTAGAGGCCAGGGGGAAATGGGGAGTAACTGCTAATAGACATGGAGGCTTCTTTTTTGGGATGATAAAATTTTTCTAAAATTGCGCTGATTTCTGCGTAATTATGTGAGTATACTAAAACTGTTGACTTGTACACTTGAAGAAATTGAATTGTACGGTAGGTGATCATGTCTCAATAAAGCTAAAAGACACATAATGTAGGGCACAGTTGTTAGTATTGTACAATAAGAAGTATATTAAGTAAACATCCAATAAATATAGGCTTTAAAACAATTAAGAAACTGACTTATCCTGATCATGTCAATACCTTTGTTTAAATTAGAACCCAGGTCCCTGGAGCCTTAACTCAGCAGCCTCCCCCTGTAGCAGAGCCCTGCCAAGGCCACCGTGGACTCTGCTGCCCCTATTAATGGGGTTCTCAGTAGTTAAGACTTTCATTGGCTTTCTTTTCATCTTAAATCTTTCTATTATAATAATTTTTAAGTTTTCCAGTTGCAGATACAGTAAAAACCTTGAAATAGCAACATTTTCAATTAGCCAGAATAAACCTCTGGAAGAATTAACTCATGGTTTTCCCAGGTATCGACTTTTCAGCCCATCCAAGAATTCCCCAGGAGTTTCCTCTCATCCCTTTTCTCCACATGGCCTGTGCTTCATCCTTTCTCTTTTGTACTTCTTCACTTGAAAAAAGGCTGGAGTGAAAAGCAGTGGAAACACTTGTCTCTCGAGCTTTCACAGCAGCAAATCTGGCATAACTTTCAAAATTGTTTCATTGGGGTGAAGGAAAATTTGGGTTTCCTACTCTAGTTTTTGGTATGGTATTTAAAAAGATGCATTCTTGGCTCCTGCATTTGTTCATTGCCACCTCTTTATCACATAAAGAAACTACGAAGATCGGTATCGATCTGATACTCTTAATTCAGTGAAATCCAGATTTGTATAGTGAAATTATATTGGTTTGCTACAGGTTGATGTTGAGAAACATACAAATTATCAGGTAGGGATGTAGCTCAGTGGTAGAGCACTCCTGGCTTACACTTTGGTCCCCATCACCTCAAAGACACAAACCACACCAGTTATTATTTGAATTCATTGAGAAATATGAATGTTTCACTTAAATTTTATAAAGCTTAGTGCCTTAGAAGATGTGGTTGAGGGTTTGATAAGTACATGAGGACCTTTAAACTTTCTGAAAATTAGATTTCAAGAATACCTAGGCTTCTAGGATAGCTCTCTTCTTTCAAGTAGTTGAGGAATAAAGCATTAGAACTCCTCTTTGGAGCATAAAAGTAGCCACCAAGCAATGAACATTAATAAAAAGCTAATGAGGATGTCGACTCTTCAAGTGTGATTTCACTTAGTAGCTGTTGAAACATACTGTTAGATGTTAGGTTACTATTGATTATTATGTGCTGGCTATCACTGTGGTATCAGTCACCCCAACTTACTTGATGAACTCATTTTTTATTGTCTCCCATAGTTTTGCGGTATGCTTTCACCCAGCTCGGTGGCTCTAGGCTCCCCTCCCTGCCTGGCCGGAAGCCACTGAAGATGGTGATTTCCTGCGAATGTAACTGAGAGGAGTGCTCTGTGCCATACCTGCCCCTTACCCATGAGGCCTCTCTTTCTCACTGTGTAGTGACTGGGTTACCCATTTTGGAACACAGCCTGTACAGTCACCTTTTTAGTAAAAGGCAGTAAGAGGAGGAAGAGACAAGAAATAGGAGAAGAGCCCCAGGGTTTCACAGTATATGGCAAGTTACATGGCAGAAGATAAAAGCAGGGGATAAAACGGTTCAGGTGGAGATGTGGAGGGGGCATGGCAAACAGCCCCTGGTAAGTAGGGTGTCCCTGGTGCTTATTGGGGCCACAGTCACTGGAGATGCACTGAGCTCATGCCCTTCACAGTATCCCTGTCACAACTGCGTAGCATTAACCATTCACTTTCAGGCTCTGAGAAACTGAGTCCAAGCTCCAGCTGCTACAATGAGTCAGCCAGAATAGCATATGGAAAAGTGTACCAGGTATAGGGTCAAAACCACCTTGTGGTACAGATTTTTAGATTCCCTTTGAGGAGAAAGAAAGGATATTAGTGGAAATGATTGTGCCAGTCTTGAATGAGGACACACATGGATGCTTAGGGCTATCCTTTCTCACCACCTCCGTTCCTTGCAAAGGATAATTGTTTTGATTGTTAATAATATATACAATTGATTTTAAAAGTTGTGTATTTATGAGGTACCCATAATATGTTAGGCAGCATTCTAGGTTGGAATATTTGACTAAAACTGAAAGGGAGTAAATCTAGTCATTACACAGCATCAGTTTATGCAGTCATTTCACTTATCCCACATAAATTCTGAGAATCAGTGTTAGTTTGCTGTGAAGCTTCTAGAAAATCATGTAGTGTCTACAAGTCCTTTTAATCAACTCTATCAGTAATGCTCATCTGCATAGCTCTTATAGATATTAAGACACATATGTAATATAAAACATTTTATATATAATATAAAAAAGAACACACTAAGTACTTAGTAAATGCTCAATATCACTTTTACTTTCAGTTCTTTTATAGATTGTGATTCAAACATATAGTCTCACTTATAGTCATATAATGTACTTGTATAATTTTTTAAGCATTGAATGACTCTGTGCATTTATTCATTCCACTAATCTTGATAGATTGCTTAGAGTGTCCTGGTTAGTGTTCCAGGTGCTTGGGCCTCATGGATGAACCAAAATCCCTGTCCTGTACCACCTACAAAAAGAGGATTTCTCTGTGAAAAGATGTGGAAATGTGTAAGACTTGGTGAAAAGGTGAAATGGATAACATGAACCAATCTCACACTTTCATAAGGGCCACTTTAATATTTCAGACAGATGTAGCGTTCAGAGTTTGAGTGACTAAAAGCCACGATGTGGTAGAATTTTGGCATTCTCAAAGAAATCACCTCTGGATGATTCCCTGATGCTGCCAGGGAGCTGGTGAAGGTGCTCTACTGGGTGGTGCTCGTCAGCTTCAATCCTGGCTGATTTTTAGAAAGTCAACTTTAGTAATGGCACCTATAGTAGTGTGTAGTAAGAAAAGATCACAGATTAATAAGTTAAAAGTTTATCCTTTTCTCTCCCCTATATTCTTTTGGATACAATTACACCTATTGTAAGCCCCTCCGTCCACATTGTGCTCATTGATTCAACCTTTCTATTCATAAGAGTATAATTCAGAATATGAATATGAAAAGAATCTCATAAGGAAGTTTATCTTTTAACTCAGACTTTATATCATTAATGCTTTAGATCTCATTATAACATTATAACCTGAGTGCCCATCTTTCTTCCTATGTGGAGAGCTTAGAGAAAAACTGTGGCCTGGTGGCGTCTTCATCCATTCATCATCAGTGTTCATAATGATGATCTCAGATATCCAAAAATAGCTATATTAGGCTGCCCATTTCAAGGAAAATAGATAAAGAGTTTTTAAATTCTGCATATTAATTTGTTCTCTGGGAGTTTTTGAAGATGAGGATGCATTCAGTTTTGTTTTTTTCCAGACTAGAATTCAGTACAAATAAGCATTTTTGATCATATACTGTAAGTTTTGGGCCGTGGACCAAATGTTTCACATTATTTTTATCCATCTATCTAATAACCTAGCAAGGTAGTTATCTCTGTTACAGATGTGGAAACTGATTAAGTAAGGACAACTAAGAGGCAGTCATGTCGAAACTTAGTTTCACATCTGATTGAGGCAGAAGGCTTTGTGAGGGTAACCACTGTACTGTACTGTCACCCTTTGGAAGGATTCTCATTTCCTCCTTCTTTTCTTTATTTCTCAAATTTTCTATAATTAGTATGAATCGATTATATGTTAAAATATCAAAGAATATAACAATACATGTAGCACAGATTTAAAAACATTTTTGTATGCAGTGTGAAAATATAAATGTGAGCCTGAACACTATAACCTTATGCTTAGCAATTACAGTAAATAGATATTATAGTTAATTCTTAAGAATACAAGAGACATACAAGTATTTAGTTTCAGTTTTTTTAAGGAAAATAATATGTATTGATTTAAGACTTTTGTACCAGATTTTAGAGTGATTCTCGTAGTTCATTGTCAACACAATTAGAGAACTGTCTTTTCACATCCTTCATCTTAGTGTAGGCATTTTTGCCTCTAGGAAGGTCATAGGTGATTTCTGAGGAAGTATGATGAGTAAAGGAAGAGGAAAGAACATGGATGGCATAAATAATTGAATCACTTAAAGATAATTTCTTTCATTCTCCATAAGGCCACCCCATTTCCCACAAAAGCCTCTTCTTTTCTGTTGTTGAATTTACCTAAAGATCCCTTGAAAGTTTGCCTTTGTGACTCTTGGGTGGAACCCAGGAATCTGCCTTCTTAGCAAATGACGTAGTTAGCTTTATGACCAGGCATATTTGAGAACTTCTGGGCTAAACAAAAAGCCCACCTGAAGGGAAGCAGTAGGAAGTGAGCTGGTAATGCTGGATTGGGTCCAGGATGTAAAGAGCCTTACCTCGTAAGCTGTGGCCCTGTGGGACATGGGACATGGTGCTCCAAATTGTGAGGAACCTGTGATGGGTGCTCTGAAGACAGAGAAGACCAGAATTAGAATTTAGGTAAGAAGGAGTGGGAGCAGGGAACAATGTGAAGGAGAGGTGCAGGCTGGCAGATGCTGTGAAGACATCTAATCAAGAGGGAGCAAAGTCTGAACCAACTTGTGGCAAAAGTGTAAGGAGGAATGAAGTAATGACATTGAAGTGCTAGAATTCTAAGTAGAAGACTACATGTGGGGATAGGCAGAGGGGGAAACTACAGGAGGAGATGGAGGCTGCACAGACCGTAGGACGGCAGCACCTTTTACTAAGGTGGTGTGAACCAGAGGGGGAGAGATCAGGTGTTTGTGAGCATGCATCTGAGTTTGAAGTTCCATTGGGACTCCCATTTGAAGGTCTCCAGTAGGCAGACAGGTGTGTAGCTAGAGAGAGACTTTGACTGAGAGAGTTATATTTAGGAGTTTTCCCCATGGAGGTGATTATGGAAGCCATGTGATGATGAGATTGCCATGGAGGACATTACAGAAAGAACAATGAAGTCCTGGGAGAATGGTTGGGGAATGAGGAGGATGCAGAGAGCTGCTGAAGGGAAAAAAGAAAATGCTGTCACAGGAACTTAGGAATCAGAGGTAGTCAGTGGTTCTGAGTGCTGCAGAAGGTTAAGGACAGTGAGGGCTTACAGAAGGGCGTTGGATTTGGCTCACTTTCATAGTCAGGGGAGAAGCTGGACAGTCTGAGATGAGTGAAGAGATGGTGAGGAAGTGCAAGTGGGATAATTGTCAAAGTTTGATGTAAAGGGCTAGAAGAAGAGTCACAGCTTAGGATGTGTGGGAGTTTGTGAGGTCAGTGGAGTCAGTGTTTATCTAAAAGCTCACTATGGGGGAGAGGAGACATTGCAGATGAGTAAGCTAGAGTGTGAGCTATGGAGGATTCTAGAGGGCGGTGGTTCACAAATGCATTGATTCATTTGATACACATTGATTTCTTTCACACAGCAGTGCTAGGACTGTGGTAAGGGTATAGGGATAGGACTTGATCTTAGCCTGTGAATATTGAAAGAGAAGAATGAAAGTTGATGGTGTGAATTTGAGTCTGGGTGACTGGGAGGATGATGGCTCCACAGATTACGGGAGGACAAACAAGCATCAGGATCAGTGCTGTGATGAGATGGTGTGTAGCATGATGGGGAGTGTAGGAGGGAACAGGGTGTGGTGGTTGAGGACTTTGTGGAGTGTAGGTTGGATGGCAGTTTCCCTTCTCCAGAAGGCAAGGAAGCTCATCTCAGGTGGAGGGACAAATGTGGGCAGATACTTACAAGTGGGTTAGTAAAGTCATGTTTTTGTGATGGTGACAGAGAGAAGACTTGCAGAAATGAGGCTGGAGGGGTCGCAGGAGCCAAACACAAAGTATTTGCGTATCTTGATGAGGAGCGTGGCTTTTGTTGTTGTTATAGTTTTGTTTTGTTTTCTGAAAGCCCTGCGGAATTGTGATAAGAGTTTAAGCACAGGCAAACAATGCTCCAGTTTGCCTATAGAAGGAGCTCCAGGCAGCAGGGTGCTGGTTGGTAAGGACCAAGAGTGGGCAGGCCAGTAGACTGGGGTCTAGTGTCACTGAGAGTTGGAAGGAACTTGGGTGGAGTAGGCAGAGAATAGGCAGGAGAGAGATTTAGCAGGTAGAGTTGACAGGACTTAGGTTTAAAAGGTTTTCCTGGACATCAGAGGTTGGGGGCAGGGGGGAAGAAAGACAGGTGAAAATTTGTGGAAAAACTAAATGGGCTTTCTGACTTCTAACTTAGAGACTGGAAGGTGGGAGGAATCATTCTGAAAAGATGAGGAATATTCTGAATGTGTTGAGCTTGAAGTACTTATGGGAGATCCAGATGGAAAAGCCCAGCAGGCAGGTACAGTGTTTGCAAACCGCCACAGGGCACGGCCTGGAGAGAGAAATCTGGACGCCCAGAGCACTGGAGAGGAGCTGTCACCTCTGTGAGCTTAGCAAACACACAGCCTCTTTGTTCAAGAATGGACTGTCGTTCAGTTTTCTGAGTATCTTGTCTTTTTCTTAGCCATCTACAGTTTGGCAATTGAACCGTTACTGTGGTTAGGGAAAAACACAGCAAAACAGTTTGTTATTGCTTAGCAGATCCTTGATGAAGACTAGACCCTAAGAAGAGGATTAGATCCAGTAGTGGGGCTTGGATTACTTGAGAAACTCACTTTTATGCTCCCCTCCCCAAGCCCTTAGCGTGGACCCTTGAGGCTTTGATTTTTAAAATGTATTTTACTTTTATTAACCCCATATGAATATATGACTATGCTATTTCTTGGTTTCTTTTAAAATCAGTGGCTGGTCAGATACTGTCTTTGTTAGGAAAACACATGAATTAGAATATATGGTTTTCTAGAATCTTTTACAGGGAAATCTATATTATTTATTTTGCTGCTCTGGCAATCTCTTTTTAGTATGAAATAAATTAGCAAAAGTAGAATTGATGGCCCTTTGGAGTATTGAATTGAAGCACAGTTGAGACATTGCCCCAGAAATAAAAGTTCTGTCTGGAGCCTTTTTATACTGGAGCCTGCAACATAGCTTTCATTTATTACTGAGAATTAATTTTCCGTGATGCAAAGGGCAGGAGTCTTATCATTGTGGAGGTAATGTGTTTTGTTAGCAATAGGAAAACAGTGAAGCTCTTAGCCTGTCCTTTAGGTTGAAAAAAATAACATTTCAGTCAGAAGTTGCTTGAACAAATATGATGGCAGCTTCCTTGGACTACTTGGATTCTTTATTTAGACCCTATTTTGAATAGATAAACTGAAAAAGACATTTTTAAGATAGGGAGACAAAATTGAACATAGACTGATTGTACATTCTCCTAAAGAATTGTTGGTAAATTTGTAGGATGTGAAGTTGATAATTTTGCTCAAGTTTGAAAACTTTTGTCTTTAGAGATACATACTCACATATTTACAGGTAAAAATGATACGAAGTGTGGGATTGTCTTTAAAAATGGTGAGGCAGAAAGAGTTGGGGTGTAGGTGTTGATAATTGTTGCAGGTGGGTAGATAAGGTGCCCTATACTATTCTCCCCTTACGAACATTTCCATTAAAGAAAAGTTCAGCCAAAATGCAGGTGGTAGCCAAGAAGATGGCGGTGTTGAAGATCTGTCTCTCCCATTTTTGACATCTGTATGGCCCTTGTCACTCTCCCTGCCCAGTGGTGACAGACAACTTGCTGTCTGCCCGACGCAAGGTGACGCCTCTGCAGTTAAACTGTGTTTGGGTGATGCTAAGGCCATCCCACTCAGACTCTGGCAGTTTTCTGGGCAGCTTGAATCTCATCCTCTGCAGAGGCTTTAGCCTACAGTGGAAATGGGAATGTTGAGAATTCCTTGCCTCCTCACATTTTTGTGACTTTTGAAAGAGTGAGATATAGGTTGAGAAATTGGGAGGAGTGATCTATAAAGAGAGCAGGAAGAGGAGACAGTAGAACTTTAAATATGAGCCATGCTTCTGAGTAGCGTCATTGTGATGAATCCTGGGTTCCTCTTTGGAGTTCACATTTATGCTGTAATCAGAGCCTCCACCTTTTCAAACCAAAGTATAAATGAGTGCTATGTGTGTGTGTTTGTGTGTGCACATGCGAGCACTTTCTAACTTCTAACTAACCTCACATCTAACTAAGTCTCTCTGCCCTTCACAGAGAGCAAGGTAGTGAAATGAAGTGATTGCAAAGGAAAAGGTTTCCACGAACCAACACAGACCTGTTTGCTTTTTTGAATTATTCCCAGTGTGGTAGGATGCTAATATGTCTTCTCAGAGGCAGATGGGTTTATTCCTTTCCATGATCAGCTCCACTGTTACTTGGGCGTTTAGAACTGTGCCTTTCCTCTCAGGATCTTCACGTGCTGAGAGGAAGGCCCAGAGTTTGCTTGACACTAGCTGCTGCTTTGCTTAAGCAGATCTAATAAATTAAGCCTTTCAACTTCCCTGAACTCAGCCCTATTAGCTGCAGTGAAAGGATCCATGAGGGCAGAGGATGATTGTTTTCTGAGTATGTGATAGTATGCTTTTGGGTCTCATGGTGAGGTAGTTTGGCCCAGGAGATCCTGTGTCTTATGTTTTAGCCTAGGACTCTTCATTCCTTCCTTTACTCCATGAATACTCTTAAGACCTATCTGGTACCAGTACTGGGTGTTGGTCCCCAGAGTTGAGGATTCCTTCACAGAGCAGGGCTTTCTGGTCACTGCAGCAGATTTCGCTTATGTTGGTTCTGGGGATCATGGACCTGAGGAGCTTGTGAGGGTTTCAGAAACTAACAGAATCTTCTTCATTTGCCTTTTCCCGCAAATCCCTTCTTGGCCTCTGTGTACCCACGGACTTACCTGGTTGGGACTTTGGAGGGAGAAAGACCCATTTCCCTTCCTCCTCCCTTTTTCCTGCAGGATATTGGGTCACCATGGTCCTGCCTGCGTGAGGGAGAAATGTGCTGGTCAGCATTGCATTGGGGCAGATAGGTGAGTCTCTAAATCCAGCGCTCAGTTCATGAAGCAAGGCCCCTTACCCAGTGGTGAAACCACATTCTTGAATATCACCTTCAAGGTGATAATTTTGGTCCTAATATTCTTATTGGTCTTATTTTTAACTTGGTGCAGAACTAAGGAGAAAGGTGTTTTCTGTTGGGGCTCCTTTAACTGTGTACAACACAGTGAAAAAAAGTCCCCCTTCAGCCCAGCAGCTGTCACCCCATCCTGTAAAGCCCTCCAGAGATACTGTCTGCATATACAGATTTGCCTAGAAGTGGGCGTGTGTACCTCTCTGTTTTCTTTTACAAAATGATGGACGTTATTCTCCATTAGCTTTTTCTACTTATGATATATCTTGATGGTCCACTTGATGCTTTTAATTGGATATACACAGTGTATTAATTTTGTAGTCAAAAAGAATAAACCTTCCATTTGAGCCTCACAGCCTTATAAAAAGCAAGAAACTGTAGAATTCTGTTACGAGGGACATGGATGGCAGCTGCTTTCCAGGCTTTCTTTTTCATATGGAAGAGACATGTTATGTATCTTGGTCTAAGCAGTTGATAACACTTGGCTTTAGATAATGGCGAACACACTGGAAATTCACTGTATGTGGGTGCACCTTTTCTGTCATTTAATCAGGTGCTGCAAGCTGAATAATAACTAAAATGTATCTGTAGGGTAGTTAGCAATAATTTTTATGAGGAAACTTCTTGGTACAGACATTTAAAAGTTATTTGAAAGTATAGCAGAAATGTATATGTCTCAAAATTAGATATCTTAGGGAAATCATAATATGACAACAGTCTTCTGTATTATATTCTATGTAAAAGTGGCTGAGTCTGGATACAGTTTTCAGCCCACAAAAATTAATGCATTTGAGTATTTTTCCAAGCTTTTTTCCTGGGTCATTACTCTCTAATGAGAGTTAGGTCTTGATAGGACATTTATAAAGGTGGTTCTATTACTCAAACTTAACATAAGTGGTGTTTTAACCAATAACCCATAATCTTGGTGTTAGGTGTCTTTTCAAGGTAAGAATCCAGTCTCTGTTACGATAGCTCATATCACTGTAGTTGCTTTTCATCTTAATGTCCTTTCTGTTCAGTTCCTCTGTTTCACTTGGAAACATTACCATATTCCGTTAACCCAGTGGATGATGTTATTGGTATTGTTCTTCTGCTAGATAATTTGCCTTTTATACTCATAGTGAGGCTGCTGGATTTAATGTTATCAGTCAGGCTTCAACCAGAGAGACAGAGCCAGTAGGAGACCTATAAAGAGATTTATTGCACTGAACTGGCTTGCTAGACTGTGGGGCCAGCTGGGTGAGCTTGAAATCCGCAGGGCAGGCTGTTGGGAGGGGAAGCTGGAACTCTGGGACATGGTGCAGCCTCCTGTCCTCACATGGAATTCCTTTTCCAGGGAAGTCTCAGCTCAGTTTGCAAAGCTTTTCAACCGATTGAATCAGGCCCACCTAGATTATCAAGGATAATTTCCCTTCCTGTCTAGTCAATTATGGGCTTTAATTGCATCTAAATATCTTCACAGCTACAGCTAGATTAGGGTTTGATTGAATAACCATGGATTGTAGCTCGCCAGGTTGACCCTGAAACTGACCCCCACCCTGTGCTTCTCTGTTTCTTGTTAGATTTCTCCCAGTTCCAGCACTCAGTCCTCCCAGCCATATGCACTTGGCTGTGTGCTTTTGTTTTGCATTCTCCACCTCTCCTTCTTCTGCAATTATCTCATAACTTACTGCTGTAGCCCGGCAGCTTCGGCTCTGCTCCAGTGCCAAATATTATTTTCTTTTTTTTCTTTGGTTTTACGAGAAGTGTGTTTTCTTATCTGGATTATTTATCTTATCAGGACAGACCCTTCCTATTGTTTTCTTTATTAGCTAAAGTTACAGATCAGCTTGGCACCCAATCTAGCGGGAGCTTTAGTTCCCAAAGACAATACTTGCAAAATCGAATGCTGCTTTCTTGGCTGGTGGCTGTTGTCATTGTTCTTTGTCACCCTAACTTGGGGAAATGCCATATTGTAGAATTGATAAGACTGAAACAGAATAAGAAATCTAATTGCTTCTCTATGCTTTGTGCTGTTTCTTTAGAAGAGTTCCCTTCCAATTTCCAGAACATTCTCTTTGAGCCAGTGCCCTTTCATGTAGTTTTCCAAAGTTGCAAAATTCCAGTGTCAGTATCCGAAGAAAAACAATTATCAAATTTGATTTTTTTCACATTAGAAAATGGTAGTGCATAATAAGAAAGTTGCTACAAAGTATACTTTACTAAACTAGCCCAGTGTTTTGAATCATTTCTTAAGAACTTATAAAAGCCTCTTGTTTCTCTAGAATTTTTTTCTAATTGTAGAAATTTTTCATAATTTCATATCTTTATTCTTCCCTTTTGTACCCTAGAGAAGAGAATGCCAGATTTTAGCCGAACTAGATAAGCAAGAGGGCAAAAAATGTTAATGGGAATCACTGGTTAAAAGGCCCAAGGTTTAGCTGAAGCCACTTACCTATGATGAATAGAAATAGGATTTTTTCTTCTTTATATTTTAATGTGTAATAACATAGTCAGCTGGAAATAATTTGCAAGTATAGATTAAAACCTGAATGTTCAGAGGCCCAGAACGTCTAGAGATGGAGAACACTGACCAAGAACCAAGGTGTGTAGACTTGCTTCTGACATGGCAAGGGTGTCATGTATAACCTGCTGATTTGCAAAGAGTTACTAAGTATACAGACATGAAATTAAATTCAACAGATCACTCTATCAACAGGCCTTGTCTTGATTACATATTTCCATGTAACAGATCACCCTAAACTTAGTGGCCTAAGAACATCAAAAACAGTTCTTTCCTTAGGTTTCCCACTTTTTGGGTCAGGGATTCAGGAAAGCCTTGGCTGCTTGATTTCAGGCCTCATGCAGCTGCAGATAGATGGTCAGGCCCCCTCTTCATGGAGCTTGTTGGAGCTGCCTGGCAGCCTGGAGGCCACAGAGCAGTTGGGATGCAAAGTGAAAGTTACATGGCCTTTTCTGGTCCAGGCTCACTTCTTCTGTGTTGTTTTGGCTATAGATAAGGCACTAATCCACCCAGATTCAAGCAGGTAGCAGGGTGGCAAAATCCTAGATGAACCTGTGGGAGAAAAGATGTTGTTAAGGGCATTTTTGGAAAAAAAAAAATCTGCCCTCTATCTTTCCTCTGGCAAGGAATGTTCACATCTTTGCATGTACAGAATATACTCTCATGCTCCAAGACCCTCCAGAAGTCTCATCTTGTTAATGCTGTGAGGCTCAAAGCAAAGGACCTTGTCATCTAAATCAGGACTTAGTACCATAAGGCTCCTCAGGATCAGGACATAGCACCTCGAGTGTCATTCTTGATCTGAAGCCCCATGCACTAAAGAGACATAGCTGCCAGATACCCACCCAAAATATGACAGTGTTATGCATATCTTACAGGCAGATAGAAAGGACTCTAGTCCCTGGCAATTCTGGAATCTAGCAGGGTGCATGGAGCCATTTTCTTGCCCAGAGCTCTGTTCTCTGTGGCTCTGGGTCCTGCTATCTGGGTTCTTAGTTTTACTCGTTAAGCCATCCTTCCTTTTCTGTAGGAAAGAGGTGGTGTTTGCCTCTTAGCAGTCTTCTCAGGTTGCTGCTTCTCCACAAAAGTGGAGACCTGAAGGCCCCTTTTCACTTCGTACTCTCTTTCTTTTAGTTTAACCTGGCAGTGTGGTATAAATACATAAAAAGCTTTGTGGAGTTTTTGCGAATCTTGTTGCATTTACTCCATTAGAGAAAATCCATGCCAGGCATAGGTAGTCTACCATGTCCCTGTGAGGTGCTCTTGGGACAACACCTGTAAGAGTCTTAGAAGCCCTTTTATAATGCAGAGGTTCTGCCAGGCAAGCTCTTCAGATCCTCTACAGCCTTAGGTGTGTGTGAAAGTACTGGTGAAATACCACCTCACATCTTCTGAAGTCTTAACCCAGGGACCCTGGGTTTGGTCCTTGCCTTGAAGCCGTTTCTTGGTTCGAGAATTATTTGATGTCTGGAGAGACCGGAAGTGAGAAATAATTGTATTCTTCGTATTGTTTTTGGCTTTTTGAGACAGGGTCTTGCTGGGTAGTTGAGGTTCACCTTGAACTCACTATGTAGCCCAGGCTGACTTCAAATTTGCACAGCCCTTCTGCCCCAGTTTCCTAAGTGCTGGGATATAGGTTTGCACCACTGTGCCTGGCTTAAGTTTTATATTTAATAGTGTTTGTTCCTTAGCTCATCTCTCTCAGCTCACATTTTATCAAAGTATTCTGTTTGGAAATCTCTTTAGCTGGATCATTGAGTTCATTAGGAACATTTCTATTTCCTTCTTTACCATAGATGTCAGTGTCATTGTATAACAAGGCTCTCCTTTCCTATAGCTTCCAGTAATATCCTCCTCCCTTTCCTTTAAGCCCTTACTGACAACTGTCTTAAAACAACAGTCATTTCATTATCTTGCCTTGTTTTTGTGTGTCAGGAATTTGGAAAGCACTTGTCCTAACTTCTGTCTCTCTGTGCTTTCTATCAACCTCTGAGGAAGGAAGCGAGGCTGACTACTGTGGGTTCCTGTGGTGGCTGTGGCTGTAAGTCGCTCAGTGTCACTTAGGTGTCAATAGTGACTGAGGCAGTTGACATACTGATTGCTTCCTGCTTTGTTACCCCCAAGTCCCACTATGTCTTCCACTGTGTTTTCAGAAACCCAAATCCGACCATTCTCCCTTGTCCCCTTAGTTGCTTGAATGCTTTTTTCATTGTCTGAGTTTCGAACTCTGATGGGGTGTACAGCAGAAGGAGTGAACTTCACAGGCCAAATTTGTGCCACAGACATACATTTTCAGGCTGAACATTCATTAACATTTTAGAAATCAAGAACATTTGCATAAAAATCTAAATTATCCACTTCTTCAGAAGAATCAGAAGATCTGGCAGCCCTGGGGCTGCCAGCTTGTGACAGCTGTCTGTCAGTCTGGGTGTCCTTATGGTGGGACAGGCTTCCCCAGGTCGCCCACATCATCACTTGGCTGCCTTTCCCCATTACACTTCTGCTTAGCTGCTATAGCCTTTGGATTTGTCACCTGATGATACAAGGTTATTTCTTAAAAAATTAATTTTATTGGTACATTTTAGGTATACAATATAATGACATTCATCATTGGAAATTTGCACCTTTAAATAATCTCTCTTGGTT
>NW_004624787.1:5678456-5810686 GCF_000247695.1 Heterocephalus glaber | reverse complement strand
TTCATTTCAGATGCCCATTTTTTTATTGGGTCTTTAAATTTGGGAGGTCTGATTTTTTTAAGTTCTTTATAGATTCTGGATAGTAGACCTTTGTCTGAGGAACAGCAGGTGAAAATTTTTTCCCACATTGTGGGTTGTCTCTTCACACTGTTGATGGTTTCTCTTGCTATGCAGAAGCTTTTTAATAAGAAGAGATCCCACTTGTTGGTTGTTTGTGCTACTTCACGGGCAACTGAGGTTTTGTTCATAAAATCTTTTCCTACACCAATGTCTTCAAGAGTTCTACCTAACTTCTCTTCCAGCCAGTTCAGCATTTTTGTTCTAGTGTTTAGATCTTTAATCCATTTCAATTTTGGTTGAATGCATGGTGAGAGATACAGGTCTAGTTTTAATCTTTGGCAAGTTGAAACCCAGTTTTTCCAGCACCATTTATTAAAGAGGCTATCTTTCCTCCAGTGAGGGTGTTTGGCTCCTTTGTCGAAGTTGAAGTGGCTGAGTGTGTCTGGAGTTATTTCTTCATCTTCTAATCTGTTGCACTGGTCCTCCAGTCTGTTTCTTTGCCAGTACCATGTTGTTTTTAATCACAGTAGCTTTGTAGTATAGTTTCATCTTGGGGGTTGTGATACCCCCTGTCATGTCTCTGGTGCCTAGAATTGCCTTTGCTATTCTCGGTCTCTTATTACAAATGAAATTTTGGATTGTTTTCTCAAGGTCTGTGAAGTATGCTGCTGGAATTTCAATTGGGATTGCACTGAATCTGTATAACAGTTTTGGAAGTATGGCCATTTTCACTATGTTATCCTTCCTACCCAGGAGCATCTGACATTGTCTTCAGTCTCTCTTTTCAGAGTGCTATAGTTTTCAAAGAAGAAGTCTTTGATTTCTTTCATTAGGTTGATTCCTAGGTATTTCAGTTTTTGCGATGCAATTGTGAAAGAAATTGTTTGCCTTATTTCTCTCTCAGTGAGTCTGTTGTTTGTGTAGAAGAAAGCTATTGATTTTTGTGTGTTGACCTTGTAACCAGCTACTTGACTGAATTTGGTTATTAAATCTAGAAGACATTTGGTGGAGTTCTTGGGGTCTTCTATATAGAGTATCATGTCATCTGCAAATTATGACAGTTTGACTTCTTCATTTCCTATCTTCATTCCTTTTATTTCTTTCTCTTGTCTAATTGCTGTGGCCAATGTTTCCAAAACTATATTGAACAGGAGTGGTGATAGTGGACATCCTTGTCTTGTTCCTGATTTTGGTGTGAAGGATTTCAGTTTTTGACCATTTAGTATGATATTGGCTGATGGTTTTTCATAGATGGCTTTTATTAGATTGAGAGAGAAACTGTCTATTCCAGCTTTTTGTAGGGTTTTTCTCATAAATGCATGTTGGATTTTGTCATATGCTTTTTCTGCATCTATTGAGATGATTATATGGTTATTGTCCTTGGCTCTATTGATATAGTGTATTACATTGATTGATTTGCTTTTGTTGAACCATCCCTGCATCCCTGGGATGGATCCCACTTGATCAGGGTGTATGATCTTCTTAATGATCTCTTTCATTCTATTTGCCAGTATCTTATTAAGGATTTTTGCATCTTGCGTCATTAGTGAGATTGGCCTGTAGTTCTCTTTTTCAGTTGGGCCTTTCTCTGCTTTGAGGATTGAGGTGATGGTTGCTTCTAGGAATGAGTTTGGGAGTATTGCTTTTCTTTCAATTTCATTGAAGAGTTTAAACAGTAGTGGCAGTAGTTCCTCTCTAAATGTCTTGTAGAATTCAGCAGTGAAGCCATCAGAACCTGGGCTTTTCTTAGTTGGTAAGTTTAAAATTATGTTTTCAATTTCATTGATTGATATTGGGTTATTTAGAATTTTTAGGTCTTCTTTCAACTTAGTAATTCATGTGTATCTAGGAATCTATCCATTTGTTCTGTGTTTTCCATCTTATTGGCATATAGGTTCCTGAAGTAGGTATTGGTGATCCTCTGGATTTCTGCTGTTTCCTTTGTAATTTCATCCTTTTCATTCTTAATTGCATGGATTTGGGCCTTTTCTTTCCTTTTTCTGATAAGGTTGGCTAAAGGTTTGTCAATTTTGTTTATTCTTTTGAAGAACCAACTCTTGGCTTCATTGATTTTTTTGTATCGTTCTCTTAGCCTCCATTGGATTGATTTCTGCTCTGATCTTTATAATTTCCTCCCTTGTATGAGCTTTGGTTTTGTCCTGCACTTCTTTTTCTAGAAGCTTGAGGTTCAGCATCAGGTTGTTTAATTGAGCTCATTCTGTTTTCCTAATATAAGTATTCACTGCTATCACTTTCCCTCGTAAGACTGCTTTCATTATGTCTCATAGATTCTGATATGTTGTATTGTCATTGTCATTTAATTGAAGGAACTGTCTGATTTCTTCTTTAATGTCTTGTGTGACCCATTGGTTATTCAGAATTGTGTTGTTCAATTTCCACATGTTTATGAAATTCTTGAAGTTTCTTTTGTTGTTGATCTCCAATTTCATCACACTATGGTCTGATAATGTACAGGGGATAACTTCAATTCCTTTGCACTTACTTAAACATGTTCTGTGTGTGAGTACATGGTCTATTTTGGAGAATGATCCATGTGCAGCTGAAAAGAATGTGTATTCTGATTTTGTGGGGTGAAACACTCTGTAAACATCTGTTAAGTTCATTTGTTCAAGAGTTTGATTGAGTTCTAGTATTTTGTTGCTTATTTTTTGTCTAGTTGATCTATTTATTTGTGACAGTGAGGCATTGAGGTCCCCGACTAGTATTGTGTTAGTGTTTATTTGATTTTCATGTCTGATAGTATTTGTTTTATATAGTTGGGCGCACTAGTGTTGGGTGCATATATGTTTATGATTGTCATCTCTTCCTCTTGGAGTTTTCCCTTTATAAGGATGTTGTGTCCTTCTTTGTCTCTCTTAATCAGGGTTGGTTTCAAATCCACTTGATCTACAGAGAGGATAGCTACTCCTGTTTTTTTCTGGGGTCCTGTCACATGGAGTATTGTTTTCCACCCTTTAACTTTCAGTGTATGAGTTGCTTTTTGAATTAAGTGTGTTTCTTATATGCAGCATATTGCTGGATCTTGCTCCTTGACCCATTCTGCCAGTCTCTTTCCTTTGATTAGTGAATTGAGACCATTAACATTGATGGTTATAACTGATATGTATTGACATCATTGTCATGACTTTTTCTTTTTGTTGGATTCTCCCCCTTTGCGTTTAATTTCTTGTCATTCCCAATAGATTCATTTTGCTGGGCTTTCTGGGGTCGTGATCCTCATTGTCTTTTCCTACAATGTTTTCTAAAAATTTTTGGCGTGCTGGTTTGCTATTCATGAAGTTCCTCAGGTGCTCTTTGTCATGAAGGTATCTTATTTCTTGATCAATTTTGAAAGATAGTTTTGCAGGGTACATCAATCTGGGTTGGAGGCTTTTTTCCTTTAGGGCTTGAAATACATCACTCCAAGCTCTTCTTTCCTTGAGGGTTTGCTTTGAGAAGTCTGCTATGATTCTGATGGGCTTTCCTTTGTATGTGATTTGTTTCTTTTCTCTAACTGCTTGTAGAATTTCGTTCCTTTTTTGAGTTTCTGGAATCTTAACTGTTATATGCCTACATGTAGATATTTTTTGATCAAGGCTAACTGGAGTCCTATATGCCTCCCTTATCTGTATGTCAAGATCTTTTCCCCTGCTTGGGAAGTTTTCTGACATCACTTCTATGAACAGTTTTTTTTATGTCATCTGTACTCTCTCCTGTCTCTTCATTGACTCCGATCCATCTTATGTTATTCTTCTTTGCATTGTCTAGCAGTTGCTGGATTGATTTCTCATGGCCCCTTATTATTTTAAAGAAATTTTTCTTTTCCTGGTCATTAATTGCAATCTTATCTTCTATATCTGAAATTTTGTCCTCACATTGGCTCATTCTGCTGGGTAAACTTTCAATGGAGTTTTTAATCTCCAGGAAATCTGTTTGCATCTGTTTTATGGATTCCATTTGTTTCCTGTGTTGGGATTCCATCATGTTCCTGAACTCTCTCTCTTTTTTTTTTTTTCTGTGTCCTCTCTAGATTTATTAGTCATGTCTTGCACTATGGGTACAATCTCTGCTATTATCTGAGAAATTATTTCTTGTTTCATTTTTTCCAGATCCTCTTTTGTTGCCAGTTCAAGGAGTCCATATGGTTGAGTATCAGATTGTTCCATCTCATTTTCCTTTGGGTTTGCTTTAGGTGATCTGGAAGTCTGGTTCTGAGACTTGTTTAAGTGTCTTTTAATTTCAAGGGGTCGGGGGGAGGGATGTGTGATGCTGGTGCCTGCTTAGCTCACCTGTTTGGCACTGGGGGCGGTGGTATGGCTGCCCAGAAGTTTCACATCCTCTGTGCTAGGGGCAGCTCTCTTCCTTGGCTTGGGGACAATGGTATCGTGGCCCAGAATGTTCGCCTTCTGTGCACCAGGGGCAGCTGTGCTCCTGGGCACTCGGGGAGGTGGTACAGTGGACCAGAAAGTTCACCTCCTCTGCACAGGGGGAAGCTCTGCTCCTATTACAAGGTTCTTTACACAGCTCTTCTGGCCATGCTTTTAGCCATTTCTTTAAACTAAACTCTGATCCTAGTACCTTGTGATTCAGCCACATTATAAAAGTCAAGAGGAGTGAAGAGCTTTTACTTTCTCTCTGGGTGGAATAACTTCCCTTTCTTTGCATACCAAAGCCTTGCTAATCCTTAACAGCCAGCCTCCCACACTGTCCCTGGGTAGCCTCCTTCTCTTCTGCAGTCTCACAGGGTTTGTGTCTTTGTTACAGCTCCTACATTTTATTGAAATTGTTAGGTTTTATGTCTCTGGAATTTGAGTGTACTCTAAGGTATTGGTTTTTATTTTCTTTGTCTTTAATCTAGAACTTATTACAAAGGTTGGTATTCAATAAAACTTTGTTGACTGAATGAATGCAAAAGTGATTTTTAGAAGTATCTAAGCTGAGCTCTCCTCCCTGATGGAGTATACAGTTTGATAGGTCATCTGTCAAAGGTAATGCATAGTAAGTGACTCAAAGGTACAGACAGACTTCCAAATGGGAGGATTGACAAAAACTTTTTTGATTAGGGACAAAAGATAATTAGAAAGTGTAGAAGGGCAGATCAGGCCAAGGAATCTACATAATGTATATTTAAAGTGGTAGAGCCAGGAAAGTATATAATTTCCTCACAGCTGGATTTTACAGGGCACCTAAAGGGATGTGGTAGGAAATAAGTCTTGAAAATATGATTTTGGGTTAGAGACTTGAATGTTAAAAACTCTGGACTCATCCTGTAGACAGTAGTGAACTCTACTCAATTTTTTTTTGAATGAGTGCTTGTGTATGCCGAGTGGCAATATGAAGAACAAAATATTCCAAAGATTAGAGAAGATTGGTTAGCAGTTCCTTTCAACAGGAGAGGCAAGAGATCAATGTTGAGGAGGACCTGTCCATGCTCATTTTCACCTGAGGAGATGAAATGTGCAGAATAGTATAATGTTTGATATGTTTGGGTGTGACGAAAAATGAAATGCCTTAATAATATCCCCTGTTGTGTCTGGAATGTTTCTTATGTGCAAGAATCATACTGGGAGCTTTGATGACTGCGGTTGGGTCATGATGATGGGGGTGGTGGTGAAGGTGGCAGTGTGCGGGAGGCATTTGAGGTTGTTAACTTAGTATCAGATGAGAATAGGCATGGAGGATGAACAGATGGGTCGAGGGTAGCAAACCCAAATATGAACAATTGCTGAGATATTCGTATCCAACTCAGCACTTGGAGAAGACTAAGAGGCAAAGTTCCCAAGGCCATCAGTTTAGGTGAGGGAGGGAGGCCTTGGAGAAGGTGTGTTCAGTCAGCAGGAGTGTCAGTGAGCTGAGGGTGTGTTGCTTATGGTGGAGGGGTTTTATAGGAGGGGCGGCGTGGAGTGCAGCATCTGGAGTCAGCCGTGGCCCAGCCTTGTACGATATGGAGTAAAAGTTGACAGGCAGGACGACTTCAGCTGGAGGGGACAGTGAGGCCAGGAAGCAGGCGCAGGGTGGAAGTGCTCAGAGGGGCCCATGCCGGAGTCTGACTCGTGGAAACAGTAAAACATTTACTGCTAACACCTTACTGAGCCTCGTTTTGTTTGTTGATTTTTGATAATTTAGAAGGCTTTTTGTTTGCTTGGCAGTATCTCAACTACATTATAAACAGCAAGTAATTAGAATCACTTGCTTATACTTGTAGTGGGTAGAATGCCTGAGCACAGAAACGTGTGATGTGCATTGATTTCTGCTGTCAGTGTGTCTTGGTGCGCTGATCAGAGGGTAGGTGGGTGACCCTGCATGGGCTTTGGCACAGGTGTGTTCACAGGTGGAGGAGAGGCCAAGGGCAGAATTCCTGAGGGGAGAAACCTTTCCAATGAGATTGTGAAAGCCCATGTCCAAGGAGAAGTTCATGTGGCAGTGGATGACCCGAAAGGTGATTTGGAAGTGGGTAGGTGTATCAGCCTGAGACAGACTCCACTAAACTTTGCTCATGTTTTCTTTTTTTGTCATCTTAATCTTGTGTTGAGCAGTATGCTCCACGGGATGCCCTGGATAGCCTGCTCGCTCACTGTTGGCTCCCTCACTCTCTCCTTCAGATTCTTCCTCTCTGTTGGTGTTGAGCCAGGCGGCCCTGCGAGTATGCTGGGCTGAGCTGCAACAGCTCATGTTCACCAAGAGCTTCTGCTCAGTGAGCCTCCGCTAGAATGGTTACCAAGAGCTCTGGTGACTTTCCCCACCGTGCTGTCCTCTGTGCCCCCTGCCAGCTGTGTGCCAGCCCTGGCACAGGCATCTTGCTCAAGGGCCACCAGAGCTGACTACTGAGCTTCATGGCTCCTCTCTGTCTGTCTGTCTGTGGCTGTCTTTTCCTGTGAGAATCATAACTTTGATTCCTTTCTTTAATGGATTTTTATGATGTTTAGAGAGTGAGAATATTACTTTCTTTTTCAAGTATGGAAAAAATGTAACTGCTTAATTGTATTCTATTCTTGGTCTTGGAAATAAACAGTACTGCAAGTGAAACTGTTTTTAAACCTCGCTCTTGCCAGTGATGACTTGAGGATTTTGTGGGATTATGACTTTCTCTGGATATCCCTTAGCACTGAGTTTCTCTAAAAACTCCCAACCAAAAATAAGAGAATAAACTCATTCTACCCCCTCTTGAGTTTACTAAGTGAGCAAATTATTTAATGGAACAGAAGCGAGGTAATAATAATTCAGTCCAAATTCTAAGGGTTGATAACCTCCCTTGTCATCATTGTAGGGGTCTAGGATGAGAATAGAAGCTTTTAACATAGCTTTTCAGGAAGTTTTTGCTTTCCAAATACTCTCCTGTTCCTGAATAAGCAGCCCACTTGTTAAATTATGTGAAAGGTAGGTTCCTTGACTCTAAAACATAAAAGCTGTTTCTTCTCTCTGTAAACTTCCTATAAGGATACAACTTTTTAAAATTGATTTCTGGCCTCTTCACTAGAAGTCAGTGTTGCATAAATACACCATGAAACCTGGATTTCAGATTTTGCTTCAAGGTTATTCTGAAGAGAAAGCTTAAGGAGACATTCTCAAATACAAACATAGTTTCTCATTCTTGCTATATTATATCAATATTTTTCCCTACCTAGATTTTTGAATGTTCTTTGTCTTAATTTAGTTGACCTTTATCTTATTTAACCAAGTATAAATGGGCCCATGTTGCACAAAGGCCCATTCCACCATTTCTTTCGACATCCAGGGTTATAATCCTAGACATTTTGTTTATTTTGCTTTCTTCCAGCAAGTAAAACAGAGAGGGACAGCTACGGTTGTAAAATAAAATAGAAATGCAAGAGGATGGCCATTTGTTTGTTTGTAGTTGGATCCTGCTTGTGGAAATGAAGCTGACAGATCTGGCAGGCAGAGTCAGGGAAGGGGTGTGAACTAAATGTTAGGGTGTAAAGTTGGACCATTTCCAGGAAGGGAGGGTTTCCTTATTGTAATCTCTTAAAGAATATTAATTCATCAGCGGCTTTGGTTTCTACAATTTCACTAAAGATGTATTGTTTCTGATTCATGATTTTGCTCGTTTTCTTACTTCTTAGTTAACAGTATGTTTTGTGATAGATATGGCTTTAAATTTTTTTCTTTTTAAATGTAGTCATTAGCAAATGCCCCTCAGCATGATTTGCACCACCAGAAACACAATTGATTTTATTGTATATGTCAACAGAAAATTGTTTTGTCTTCTCTTTGTAGCTTTAAAATGAGCAATCTGTCTGAAATTCCTGAAGTGCTTTTCAGCATTTTTTTTCTATGGTACTTTGCCAACCTCTGTAAGCATCATTAAAATCACTGCCATTACAATAGGTCTTTGCAGCAACTCAAAATCCAAGTGGAAAAAACACCTTATGCTAAGCACAGTAGAGGTTTTACTAAGTACTCTTTCAAAGGTGAATTTGTTAAAAAATATTTTTGAAGTGGAAAACATTTTTTAAAAAAATTATATTCTTTGTAATTATGAACAACTTTTTATTTGCTTTTAAACTTTCTCATTTTGAGCTCCTCTAGAAGAAGTGGTCAGAATTATCCTTTTTTTATATTAGTGCATATTGGATATACAAAATGGTGAGTTGCATTTTGGCATATTTGTACATAAATATGACAAACTTTGCTTTTTCCCCTGTCGCTCTGCTTCCCCTTTCTTCCTCCTATCCTTTCCTTCTTCTCTAATAGTCTCCCTTCTACTTTCATATCATCTCTCTTTTTAACATTAAAAAAATTTTTTTTTAGATTCTTCCTATGAGAGAAAACATGCTATTTGACTTTTTGAGTCTGGCTTATTTCACTTAACGTAATGATCTCCAGTTCCATCCATTTTCCTGCAAATGACACCATTTCATTCTGTGTGTATGTGTATGTGTGTGTGCATGTGCGTGTGTGTGTGTCTTTTTTTAAATCCACATTTTAAAAAATGTTTATATGTTCATGGGCACCTAGGCTCTTTCCCTACCTTAGCTATTGTGAATTGTGCTATAATAAACATGACTAAGCAGGTATCTCTATAATATGTGGACTTCAATTCTTTGGGGAATGTACCAAAGAGTAGTATAGCTATGTCCTATGGTAGCTTTATTTTTAGTATTTTAGAACCCTCCATACTGATTTTCAGAATCTAATTTACTAATTATTAATATACATTCCTGTCAACAGTGTAGACGAGTTCCTTGCCCCCATCCCCATATCCTCCCCAGTGTCTGTTGTTTTTTAAATACTTCATGACAGCCCTTCTGATGGGGGTGAGATGGACTCTCAGTGTAGTTTTGATTTGCACTTCATCAGGGTTACTCATACAGCTTCTACATGGCACTGCCTTGAAATCCAGCTCAACCACTAGCATATGTTGTTCATGGCTTCACATTGTTCTGACATGTGTAAATACTTCAAGTTTACATTTTTGGTATTTCTCTTTAACTTAATGAAGTGTACTCATGGTATAACTAAATAGTATCTATTATAGAAAATAGTCTTTCTTCACATCACGGTATTCAGTCTTAACAGGACATTTTCAGACAGCTTCTTTCTGCTACGTAGTGGCATAAAGAGAATGAGAATCCAAAGGCTTTGGATCTTGCTTTGATTTTGCCCTCATAGCGATCTTGAGCCACTTTTTGGGCCTTCCTCTCCTCCCTCCTCTGTAAACTGAAGGTGTTGAATTAGATGGTCTTCTCAAAGTTCCCTTTCCACTCAGTTTCTCTGAATCATGGAACACTAGCTGTTGATGTTCACTTCCTGTTCATCCGCTACAGTGCTTCATTTAATTATGCCTTAGTACTTTTTAAAAGGCAGCTGACTGTGGTCAGAGGCTTCTTCTCAGTCACACTGTCCTTTGAAAAGTTTTTTTTTCTCCCCTTCACAAAGACATTTGGAAAGCATGCGCTGTAGATTACAACTCTACCCTAGTTTTTAAAAAAAGGAAATAATTAAGGAAGTCTGATTATAACATAAATGCTGGCAAGGCTGTGGACAGTCATGCTGTGTTCCTACAATCCCATAAGTGTCAAATGTGCTGCACAGTGTCTTAGAAATAGTCTGGTGCCATTTTATTTTGCTCACATAGGTTGAACAGAATCCTGGGAATTCAAGTGTGATGTTAGGTTCTGAAAAACAGCAAAGTGGCAGCAGAGGGTATTTGTTCTATGGATATAGGTTTTTGATGGCAGTACCTCTAGTCTAGTATGCTTCAGTGGGCTTCCTGATTTCCCTGTCCTTGCCCAGTCAGCTGTCAGTTGCTTGTGCACATTTCCTTAAGTGGTTTTGAAGCTGACCTTGTGGCCTTGTTTATCTAGTAACTAACAGAGCTGTTAACTGAGTAAAAGTGAAAAACGAGCTCAATCCTCAGGGGCTTGTGTATATAGTGTTCTTCAAAAATATTTTGTTCTAGTAGTGCATTTTAAGAACATAATATTTTTGGAAAGAGGGTGAGTGTGAGAGTTGGGAGGTTGTATGGTGGTTTGGGATATTAATGTGTAGTTGTCCTTGAGTAAAGGACCACTGAGGCTATTTGCAGGGTAGAGTGTGTCTGTGTAGCAGCACCGGAGAGCACTGTGTAAGTCCAACAAGTGAAGGATGGTATATGCTTGTTTTTATTCAGGTGAGGCGAGTTCCAGGGTCAAGCGGTCACCTCCATAAAACTGAAGACGGTGACTGGGAGTGGAGTGACGACGAGCTCGATGAGAAAAGTGAAGAGGGGAAGGCAGCTGCTTCTCAGGAAAAGGTAAATGACACTGGTGACCATTGGCGGATCTGTATGCGTTGTATTTCTATGACCTTTTCTTTTGTGTATGTGTAATAATGGATATATAATTGTTTTACAGTCAAGAAGAGTAAAAGAAGAAAATCCAGAGGTGAGCAGCATTTATTATTTATTTATTTATCCATCCATCCATTCATCCATCCATGCATGCTTCATTCCCCCATTGTATATCAGAGTCTGATCCATTTGGGAGAGACCACAAATAGATGTTGTCGGTCCTGATTCTGTCTGAGTTACCTCGCACTGTGCAAATCACAGCACATTGATACATTCCTTGAGTCTCAATTTTCCTCTCTGTCAGATGGGATGATCATAGTACTTACAAGGTTGCCATGAGGCTTGATGAATCCCATATGTAGAGCACTCAATGGAGTTCTTGTTACTAACTTGGTAACTATACTTTTATCTCTTAGTATTATTCTCATTTAGAAAACATTAGTGAGCATACAGTTAAAATTTCAGGTTTTTAAATTTACAATAAAGCAGATAATAAAACAGCTGCAGTTGAACCTACACATCTTTATTTTTAAATCTTCGGGGAAACTTGGTAGTCAAGCAAGAATCTTTTAATAAAGGCAGCTTCCCTTTGAGAACTGGTCATCTTTTGATTAAGAGATGAGTTTTGATTTACTTCCTCCGTGTGATTAATTACCCTAATGTCTTAATGCCTGATGATGACTATAGCTCACTAATTCTCCTAGAGGAAATTTAAGCATAGTTAAATAGCTCCAGATATTTTACAGATTTAGCAATTAATATGTATCGTGAGAAATTCTCATTATAAAAATGGAAAACTCTGGGCTTCAAATGATATCCATCTCAACAGTTTTTAAAAATTAGCAGACATTTCCTTTTGGTGAAATGCAGCAAATTTGATCATGGGTTTTAAGTGGCATTAGAGAGATGGGCCTTGTAAGAGACGGGCTGCAGAGCCACAAGCCTCTCTCTTTTCCTCCCTCTTTCTCTCTTCATCTTTCTGGCTACATCAGTGGGCCCTTTCCTCGGATTTTTCAGGCTATGCTTCTCCCAGAGGTAGCTCTTCTTCTGTTTCCTCATGTGATAGCACAGGCAAGCTTTTTTGGTTTTGTAATTATGCAACATTTAATTCACAGTGTATACATATCAAATGAAGTTGTGCACATTAAATGTATACAATTTTAAATTTGTCACATCTCAAACTTAGAAAATAAAAAAGACAATGTTATTGTTAGGAAAAAATATAAATTGACCACATTTCAAAAAATAAAACAGGAAGAAGTGGATAGATGTCACAGGGAGTAGGCCTTGACTCTTGTTACCGCAGAACTGGAGATGTAGGGTAAAGACATGCTGTGGTATCACATGCCAGCTTTGATTCAGGATGCTGTTGTCCTCTAGACATGAGCCCTGAATGGGACATGTTAGCTCCACAGATGTTGTGCTAGGTTTTTAGAATGATCTTAACCAGTGTCATGAACTCTGCCCTCTCTTTGCTCACTTTCTCATTCTAATGTCTGTTCTTACGTTGGTGTACATTTAACGAAGCATGTGAATAGGCTTCTTGTTTCTAAAAGGATTTATTTGTTTGCATATAGACATTCCCACCCAAGTTTAGGAATAACCTGCTGCACCTGCTGTTCCGCAGCGTCTCAGGCCAGGCCAGTGTTTTGACACTTTCCCTTTGGCAGGGCTGTCATTTCAGTATCCTGAACTATGTTAACAGGGGCTACAAAGATGGTTCCTGTGACCTTTCAGCTTTTAATGACATCAGTCCTCTGATTTTCCTACCACTACAAACTGCTTCCTATAAGTGAAGGATGATGTGTTTTATTTATTTCTTATAAAAGAAATTAAAGTGTTGAATGTGTAAATAATCAGTGAATATGTAACATGTGCCTACTGTGTGCACTGTTTTAGAAGGAGTGGGGGATGTATCAGTGAGAATAACAGAGCAAAATCTCTGTCCTTATGGAGCTTACATTCTCCTGGGAGTAAAAGTAAATTATGTGATTTGCTACTGTGACTTGGGAGCAGTAAAACAAACAAAAAAACCAAAAAAACAAAAACAAAAAACAACCAGAAGGGATTGAAGGTACAGGGAATGTGGTAGGAGCTTGCAATTTTTAGATAATTGGTTAGGCAGGTCTTATTGAAAAAGAATGTAAAGGTTGAAAAAAAACTGTAAGAGAATTAAAATGAATAAAAACTGAAAGTCAGTTTCTATGCAACTACCCATACTGCTCTTGTGATTGGTGTTTCTTTCCATAGAGGTTGTCTACATTGTTTTCTTCCAGAATTTTTTCCTGTTCATTTGCATATAAGGGTGTATATAAAGAAATCTAGCATATCATTTTAAAATATGAATGAAGGCAACCCACTTTCCGGTCCTCCTTCTGTCTCTCTTAGTCAGAAACTTTCTTTCTCCCAATAGATTTTTCCTACTCTTAACCTCTGTTGTTCCTAGAATTCATTCTTGGATTTTAGAGAACATGAACTCGCGTTTTGGACATTTAATAAGTTGGGCAGTTATATCTCTTCCCCCCTATATCATTTTGGAGTTTCCACTGAGATTACTAGTCAGAGGTTCTCCAGGTCATTCATCACCAAAGTCTTGCATGACAATCATGGCGTTGAGCAACAGTGGCACCAAGAAACAGTCATTCCCCTTGAGTCAAAATACTGGTTTTGGAAAACAACCACCACTTCACAGTATTGATGTACTCAGCTCAATAGACTAAAGCAACAAGACATAGGAAAAGAGACCAATCTGTAGTCTGCATCTCTGGGATGAGAAGTAGGTGAGGGCAGGCACAGCACATGGAAGACAACCAGCCCCAGGAGCCACGGCTAGTCCAATCTGTCATGATCACTGCTGGGATGCTGGCAGCGAAGGAGCTGGTGAGACACAGCAGGAGAGGTATCCAGAAAGCCCACACTCATAACCCTCAGCAAGCCCTTCCATGCTGTGCTTGGGAGCCAATGAGGAAGCCACAGTGGAGAAAGTGGATTAGTTGGAAAACTGTTGGACTAGAAACAGTGAAGATGAAAACAAAGTGAGGATGAAGAAATAAGAATTAAGAAGCAGTAGGAGTCAGACTTGTCAGAACTAAGTGATCATTTGGATTTAGAAGGTTAAGGAAAACAGAAGAGCAAAAGATTCCAAGTTTGGGCCAGGGATTTAGCTCAGTGGTTCCATCGCCTGCCCTGCAAGCACAAGGACCCAAGTTCGATCCCCAGTACCAAAAAAAAAAAAAAAAAAAAAAGACTCCCAAGTTTGAAGTACTGAGTGGATAGTGATGTTGCCATTATCTACATATGGAAGAAATGGTTTGGAGCCAGTAATTGATGGATCCAAACTCAATCCCAAGCCTTTTGGCTTCATATCCTCTGTGGCTTTTGTTTAAAGAATACTTTTTGTAAATGCATTGTTTGGCAATGCCTATGTATTGTTTCTACTTTGGCCCAGGCAAAAGACAATGTTTCTAAATTCACAATAATGTAGTTGCGTAATTTCTGGAAATACTAAACATTGCTGAGCAAAACAATATATTTGAAAAGCAAAGGACATTTAAATCATGAATTTGGTCATGCATGAGAATACACTGCAATAGTACTTGGATACTTTGTAAATTTTTATTAGTGAGACTGTGACAAGATCCAAGATACATTGTTTGGCCCACACAGAATATACAACTTTTAGTAACTCCTACCAAATTTAATATTAATATACATCATTTATTTTCAAAAAAATATGAATGAAATTGTAGAAACTATACATTTTTGTAACTTACCTTATTATTTAGAACTCTCACATTAGATATTATAGATCTGCCCTTTTATTTTTAGTTGCTTTAGAGTATTATATTGAATGGGTGGAAATGGTTATTTAACCATTTCCTTCTTGGCAGTCACCTAGGATGCTGTTACAAACATTCCATTAACTTTCTCGGGTATGCATTAAGGTGCACCTACACAAATACAGCACAGTCTAGATATTTAGAGTTACGATTGCTTTGTTGAAGTTTCTCCTGATTTGGACTTTCATAGCTGCTATCAGTAACTGTACCAATGTATACGGCCTCTGGCAATGTACCTATACTTTTAAACTTCTTTGAAAATGAAAATGTTTATCTGTGCCAAATGGTATATTTAAATGCCAGATTATTTATATTTTAGTAAGTTTTTGAATTATGCTTGTCATTTAAATAGCAGTTTAGTTATTTTTTCACATAAGCCTCTAGAAGACTGAGGTGGTATTTTATGTGTTTGTGTTCCCTTTGCATCTAGTAGGCACAGACATATAACATATGTTTGTTTTTAACACAAATATCCATGCACTAAAATAAAAACATGAAACAAGTGCATGAATAAGCACAGAGTATTTATGAGATGGTCAGAAGTGGAGATAAAGATCACAAGATACTATAATT
Organism: Heterocephalus glaber; assembly: GCF_000247695.1. The sequence continues at coordinate 5,795,425 of NW_004624787.1, read as the reverse complement.
GAGGCGTCAGAAAAAGTAGCCTCAGTAATACCATGTATAGACGGAGTAAGATGCTGCAGTAAATACTGGGTATTTTAGAGGTGCTTGACTTCTGCAGGGCCATTTGGCCTCCTAGGAAGTCTGAGCTAGAATGTATCTCGGCATTATCTGAAGAAGATGGAGAAAGCCTGAGGGGAACGTTCGCCAGAGGGACCTGGGGAGATGTGGTTCATCCTGGGCCATATTTGGAGGTTCTCCTACATCCAACAGTAAGGTGTCTGAGTTAGACCATTTATCCTGAGATTAATAGCCAGGCATATTGAAAAAATTAGTCCTATGTTCCTAATCTAATATTTTAGAAATAACTTTACAAGCTATTAGTCACTCAGTAGTAATTAATAATTTGTCACAAGTAAATAATTCATCCTCCTCTTATTTATCATCTTATTCCACTTGGATGGTGGAAGCCTTTGGAGGCCACAGTTTAATCATACTGATATTAATAATAACTGATTGAGCAGATACTTAATCTGTGCCTAATCCACATGAAACTTTATTAAACACTATGAGACTTATACAAAAAGAGACAAAAGCCTGCTCTCTGGAAGCTTTTCATCTCTCTGGAAGGAGGAATTGCAAGACTTCCTTAGGTAGTGTTTCCTAGTTTATATACCTTTTTACCTAAAACTATTATCCCTTTATTGATCTTCTTTTGACCAGAAATTTTGGAAATTTTTGACCGGTGATTTTTATCAGGCTCTGAAATAATGTGTACTTGTTTTCTGACTGTCAGTTTTGCATTATACTCTAGTTTTCTATATAAAAAGTGAAACTGACTCTATCTTTAAATTTATCTTTTTTATCTTTGGTCTCATTACCTGAAGAGGATGTTCACTAGGAAATCTGTTAAAGCAGTGTTCTTTTTACTGCGACATGTCAGTTAGGTGATGTGGAAATAAAGGATTCACAGCCCTGGCTCCATATCGAGCAAAGTGAAAGCTTTAAAAATGCGGGTGCCTAGACTCAGCACACAGATTCTAATTTGGAGTTTAACTCTGATATTTACACTTGATCTTAGCCAAAAGGCCGAGTGATAGGAAACTCTGATTTTTTTAAAAAAAACTCCTCACATGATTCTGATTTGTGGCTAAGATCAAGGACTATTGACTAGGACAACTGCCCAGATCGCTCTGAAGCCCCAAGTACAGAGTGGAATCCGGGAAGACTGTGTGCTTGGAGTTCCTGAAGATTGTGTTCTAAACACCCTCCTGTCAGAAATGAGGGGAGGGAGGAGACGGAGAGCAGGAAGGAGGGAGAGCGAGGGAGAGAGAGGAAGAAGAAAGATTTCGGAAATCTCTTGGAAAGGCTGCCCTTATTTAACCTAAGTATAATACAGTAGGAGAAAGATTCTTGGCTGAAGCCCTGTGGGACCCCCAAGAGGTGTACTGAAAAGATTTTCTTATGGAGAATCTAGTCTAGGTTAACTGTAAAAATCTTGTGTTTCTAGTCTCTGGGATCTTTTTTTTTTTTTTTTTGAAGAAATCTTTTTCTCTTTTTTTTTTTTGGTACCAGGGATCGAACTTGGGACCTTGTACTTGCGAGGCAGGCACCAGAACCACTGAGCTAAATCCCTGGCCCTAGTCTCTGGGATCTTATTCTGAGGAGAAAATACATTTTGTGTCGATTTAGATTGAGTTAATTTTACTAGAGATTAGACAATGTGAAGGCAGAATTTATTGCTTGTATTGCTCATTGCTATTGCCTGATAGTTTTTAGACTGCCACTAAAAATTATTTCTGATGAAAACTTGTTTTCCAAATGCCTACCAGAGCATACATGCTTGTTTTAAACCTATATGTGGATGGAAAGAAAGATTTGCTTTCTCCCTTTAAATTCATTATGGTCAACTTTCGTTATCCCAGATGGCTTTAGCTAGGTATTTTTAACATTAAAGGTGTTGTTAGTGCAGGTGACTGGCCTAAATTTATGATCAGAAAACTGCTATAGTTCTGAAAATCAACTTTTTATTTTGTAGTGATTCTGTATTTATGGAAATGTTGCAGATAGTGCAGAGTCCCCATATAAGCTCACCTGGTTTTTCTCACTGTTTATTTCTCATATAATCCTGGTATATTTATCACAGTTCAGAAACCAGTATTGCTACATTACTATCAAGTATGCAAACCCTGGGATTTATTCAAATTTCACTGGTTTATTCACTAACATCCTTTCTCTGTTCCAGAATTTCAGTACAGGATAATATATTACAGTTAGCTACAGTATTTTTAAAATATAGGAAAATGAGATTAGGCAGAGCTCTATGAAAAGTTGGAAAGCAAGCATCTCTTCCTTCTGTCGATTCTGAGATATTTTTCTCTTTCTTACTCTGTCCCAGATCTATTTCTAGAGTGATGTCCTACATTGATTTATTTTTCTCTTCCTTTCCCATCAAAACATTCATTCTTTCAAATCCCTCTTTCTAATGAACTATTTAAAAGGAAAAAAATCTGATAAATTTCTGTTGTACAGTTGATAAGTGAGAGCTGCTTAATGTAAGCTTTTTTGTATATTTTTAATGAAAAAAAACTATACTCAAAAGGCCATGGCCTAGTCCCATAGAATATATCCATAGTGATCACACTTGGGAACTGTACTTGATTGTCATTCATGGAAGATGTGTACTGGCGACTTCCCTCTCCAGCACTTGTGTGCACCTCTGTGTGTTTTCTGAGGACTCGTCTGCATTGCTCCAGGGTAGTCCCTGCACAGTGAGGTTGCAGGGTGTGTCTGTGGAGTGCCCTTATCCATTCTGGTTGACCAGCTATCTGACCTAATGACTGATTGACCATGGTAAGGGAGCAGGTCAGGAGTTGCCTCCTCCTCCACCCTCAAGGGAAAGAGAAGCTGTCTCCTAGAAGTAAATGCCAGTAAGGCTTTTTAGATTACTGTTGCTGTTTGACTAAAGATAGGATATGATGTAAGTGCTGATGTAGTCTTTGGTTGTATCACAAACCTAAATTCAGATTGTAAAATCAACCTGAACCATTCATCTCAAGAGTTCATTTGGATAGGCCCTGGCCCTCTGGCTGGTTAAAAAGGTTGTTTGGTCATCTAACATAGTCATTTTTTCCCCTCATTTTCCCCCAATAATTAATTATAAAATTTTTTTTTGGCTTTTGAGACAGAGTCTCACTATGTATTCCAGTCTGGCCTCAAACTCACTGTGTAGCCCAGGTTGGCTTGAAACTCTCCATGATCTTCCATGTCCATCTATTTATCCATCTGTCTACTTGAGCTTTTTGGTGCAATACAAAGTAAACTGTAGACATCAGTACAGTTCTCCCTATTACTTCAACGCTAACATGGTTATTTCTGAGGAAGCACAGACAGAGTAACAATTTTATTCTCTTAAACTTTGGAGAACTCTGCCACAAAGAATTTCTGATGTTTTTTGATTATTTTAGAATTGGTAGTAAGTTAGAAGTAGGAGATTCTTTTCATTTGTTTTCATTGCTGTTTCTCTTCGAGTTTTTTGTCTTTCAAGTTTTACTCCAGGGCAGAGTTCACAAAAGTAGGACTTGAGGCAAAAATAATTTGGGTGTCACCTTAGGATCAAAATTCTAACTCTGAGAGAAAAATATAACCCATCCCTCTGGTATTTCTATTGAGAAAGATGTTTTTTAAAAACCCATTTACCCTTACACATTTTTGAAATTCATTGAATAACTAGTCAAAATAATGATTAAAGAGGTAAGTTTAACTGACCATGATCTCCTTTCATTAAGGATCTCTTGGAACTTTAGATGAAATTATACAAGAAAAAGTTATTATTAATTTTGAAATATCACGTAGCCCACGCCTTTACACTTTAGGTGAGTGGTTCTCTAAAAGTATATGGGTCACCCTGGCAACTTGTTAAAGATACAGATTCCTCACATCTTCACAAAATTCTGAGCCATAGGCCAGGGGGCCCAGAAATCTTTAGCACATGTCCTAGGTTATTCCATTCTAGATAGTCAAACGCGTTTGGGCTACACTACTACTTCAACATCTTCTGAAAATTATTGTTTCTGGTAATTGGGATATAGCATAACCATAGTGACCATGGTGTCTTCCTTTGGCTTCCTTGAGTACTATAATGGTGGTTCTCTTAACAGATCTCTGTGAATGCTAGCAGTATCCCCGAGCAAATACAGTCCCTCTCTGTGCACGACTCTCAGGTATGTTCCTCTCCAGCCATTTCCCTTTGAGGTGCTTTGTGGATAGACCTTGAAAATACCCAACATTTTAGATATCTAGGCAATTTGAGGGTAGCATTTTAGCATGTCCAAATCAGGAGCTTATAAACTCTCTCTTTAAATAGATACAGAGAAAAAGATTATTGTTACTGTTAACTGTCCTTTGCAAGATCTCCAATCTTTATTTTATCTTTTATTTTTGGGGGTACCAGGGATCAAACTCAGAACCTTGTGTTTGCAGGGCAGGCACGGTGCCACTGAGCTAAATCCTCAGCCTTTCCAATCTTTAAATGATAGGTTCAGGAGCAAGTGTATATTACCAGATTGCTTCTGAAATTGCTTGTCTGGTGGAAAATAAGCAAAGGAAAAAAAGAGACTCACTATTCTATTATATTCCAGCCACAAAACCTTGTGGTTAATTGATACATTTCTTTTTTGCTCCTGATTGGATTTCTATCACTTTTTTTTGTAATTCTTTTACTGTTAAATTTTATGGGCCAATTCATCTCTATAACTTGCCTTGTAAGAATAATAGTTCAGCGACTGAGAAATGTGTTTATAATGCATAATTATAAACAGTATATGACAGAAGACCTGTGCTGTGAGTCACATTGGATGGTGATAAAAAGATTGTGTACAATCCCGGGAAGAGCTATGGACATAGAGCCACAGTGCAGGTCCACATTCTAGTTTGGCTGTATAATTAGTAGGCAAGCTTTTTTGTTCTCAGAGTGATTGTGACATATATAATGCATCACCAGCCCTAGAATCACAAACTTTTTTCTAAATCTGTATCTTCCATATAAATTTATTTCTACTTTACCTGATCTGTCTTATCAAATAGAGATGGTTAGAGAGATGGCTACAGGAAGCCTGTTGGAGCCCTAATAACTAGTCCTTTGTTTTTATTTGATAGCTTAGGAAGCAAAGACTTGTAGGGGTTAAGTAGTTTGTACAAGGTTATACCATTGGTCAGAGGCAAGATCGAAATTCAGATTAGGTCTTTATGTTATATCAGCCAATTCAGATGAACTGTAGTGAAAAGTTGAAGGATAGAAGGAAATGAGGAATAATTATGGGTCAGAAAGTAAAGAGAATAAAGGAAACAGAAAGGGGATCAGGATAACTAGTATTTAACATTTTATAGTTTATGACTCACTTTTGTATTTTATTTTCCCAACAGTTTTTTGAGGCAGGAGTCAATCCTATTTTGTGAATGAGAAAATAGGTTCAGAGAATGACTTGTGCATGGTCCCATAGCTGGTCAGTCTTGACCTACTCTGCCAAGGAGGTCTACTTGTGTCCAGGGATTTGGGGCTGTGCTGTAGAGGTAGGTAGTCACGGTTGATAGTCTGTATTGAAGGAAGTGGGCTGCAGGTGAGAAAGGCGGGAAGGATACATGGTTGTGTGGTGCACTGGCTTCTACCTCTCCCTGCACCCTGAGGTTTAAGGGGCCTTGACTTTGTGCATCCCAGTGGATGGCAGTGTGTTACTCCAGTTGTAAGGTGCCACTGGAGATGGCTGTCTTTCCTTTGCACTTTCTGCAGCTAGTACCAGTTGTTTACAGTGTCCATTCTATGGCCGAGGCTCCCTTTAGGAAACTTGGGAACTAGCCATCATTCTGATTCTCATATGGAGGTGCTCTGAGGCCAAAGAAGACCTGGAGGTGTAAAGCGCTAGTCTTAGAATTTCCAGAAACTAAGGGAGGAATATTGTGATTTTATTCATTTGTTCCCTGATAAAATTTACAGCAACGTTTTCTGTTTTGTTTTTAAAGGGCCAGCCCAACGCTAGTGATGACTACAGGGAAGCTTCTTGTGCTGTGAACCTTGTTTTAAGATTAAGGTAAACAATGCTATTGTTTGTTTTGCATCATTTTTCCATAGTATAATACTCATTCTCCTTCATTAACTTTTCATAATATTAGCATAAAATAAAATTGTTAACTTATTTGATTTCCCCAAACAACCAGTGTATGTCATATTCCCAGAACTAATTGCGCTCTTTTAATTGCTTGCTAAAGAAGAAAGAAAAGCACCATATGAGAGTGTCTGCAGGCTTAGTGTTCCCTTCATTAAGACTTTTTTCCTTGCCTTTCTTTCCCTTTTATTTTTAACAATGTAAGCTCACAGTAAGAGATTTTTAATGAGTTTTTTTCACACTCCAGCAGTCAGTCTGACAGAAATAAACCATGCTTGTACTACAAGTTGCCTGTTCAGAACATTTTTCAGTGGCAGTTTTGATCAGCTACTGTGGAGGAATGATGGATATATTTTGAAAGAAACTTCATTCTTCTAGGAAATGGATGCAGATATGGTCTCTGACAGTTGATAGCCTAGTGAATGAAAGCTGTCTCTGGTTTAAGCATTTTTTAATTTAAAGGTCAGTCTTTGCAGATACTCAGTTTGGTATCTCAAGAGAAAGGAAAACTGTTTAAATGTAATCATAAACAGCTTAATTTACCAGGTCAATCAGAATTCTATGACATTTTTTAAGTGTTTAAAAGAACTTATATATATTCTCCTTCTGAAGTTATACAGAGTAAAGCATGTGTGTCTCGTGGACATACTCAGAGCTGGGGCTGCAAAACTTGGCTTTATCACCAAGGTTAGTTTCCAGCCCTCTGAGTTATAATCCCTCAGGACAGATTACTGTCACCACAGTCACCCCTTACTTCTGATGGTCATTTACTGTCCGCAGTGCATTTTCACAGAGGAAAATGTGAACCTCGGTGTGGTTTAATTCAAACTTATTTCCCCAGCCAAGAAATGAAAGTTTTTCAGCCTTTTTTCCTTGTATTTGAAATAGCCTTGATTATTATTCATAATTAGTGAATTTAGCTATTGCCAAAGAACAAAGTAGTCCATACACTTTTTGTTTTATTTTTGTAACCTGATACTTCTAGCTTTTGTTTTGTTTTAACTTGTTCAGTTTATTCATTCATTCAGCCAGTGTTTGTGAGGAACTTGCTCAGTCCCAGGGGCTCTGGGCCAGGTCCAGAGGTCCAGCATTTGTTGTTGATGTTCCAGGAGAGGCAAGCATTGTGGCATGTAGGAAGTGACCTTTAGAATCTGCTAATCAAGTCTTCTGCTTTATATATACAGAAGTCATTTCTTTAGCATTCCTCCTGGATTTTACCTGGCTTCTGAGCACATATCAGCTCACTTTTTTCTCCATGGTTGTCTCTTTCATAACAAAGAGGTTTTTTGATTCTTCTTCCTTCTGAAGATCCAACCAACCTGCTTGTTCTAGGCTCCTGTGGGCTTTAATTCTGCCCTTCTAAGCACATCTCAGGCTCTCTGGATAAAAGGCGTGGAGAATGTGTCAAAATGCATATTCCTAATCTTTACGTCCAAATATTGTTTTGTTCCAGATACTAGAATACTATAAGACAAATGTATTATTTCATTTTTCTAAGATCCATTTGTATATTTGCAGAGCTCATTCCTGTTTTCTTCTAAGAAAAAAATATACTACAAGTATCTTTTGCTTTACTTCTCATAGTTTCTGTGCTGTTCTTACAATTCTAGTTGATCACTTGTTTTAATATTTTGTCTGTGCTTGCTCAGGTTACATTTTCTGTCATGAGTATAGATTGTCACATTTTTATGTGTGTGGCTTAGATAGCTAGTCCTACAAGATGCCCCCTGAAGAAAGTGCTCTGTATTCAATAAGAGAAACAATGGTTATTACTCATCTGTCTGTCTATAATGTATGCCAGTGGTGGCAAACCTATGGCACGCGTACTACAGTGGGCTGTTGGTATCATTGAAAGCGCTAAAAGATTCTCTATCATTGATATGTGCATTTGTGTGTGTGTGGGTGTGCACGTGCAATACATATATGCATCTCTTTTTGGAAACTGTAAGGAAGATTAAATGTAATAAATACTCTAAGAAGTTTTGCAGGAAAGGAATTTAACTTTGTTTAAGCTAAATCCTGTTGACCTCAGAGCTCTTTTCATACAAGTATTTTCCAGGTTTAATCTTCTCCCCCTTGAGTCTAGCACCCATATTTAAATACAGGATTCCAGATGAGGTCGGAGCAGGCTGGGATAATAGTAAGGTTATGTGATTTTTTTGCAGTTCATACTCTGTAGTTGTCATGAATCAGCACATCCTGTTTTCATTGTCTTCTGAGGTATCTAGGCACTGGGGTGATAAGTTCAGTGTGACTCAGCAACTAAAAGAGCTGACTTCATTTTTTTCTAAGGCCATTTCTGAACTGAAGCATGTTTTAAAACTTTATATGTGACTTATTTAGCACTATAATTAAATGCCTGTTAGTTTTGGTTCATTTCTTGTCCAGTATATATTTCAGTTATTGTCAGCATGTCATATTAGTTATAGTGTTTGGACAAATGTCACTTTCTAATTTGATAAACCTGTTTCTTAATCTTCACCCAAAACACTTGATTAATGTGCCCAGTAGTGTAAAGGAGGACAGTCTTCTGGCATTTGTTAGAAACCACTCACTTAAATGTTTTACTTTTAATTGATACATGCAGATTGTTCATATTTTTGGGCGTACAATCGATATTTTCATGCATGTGTGCAGTGTGGAGTGATCGAATTAGGGTAATTAGCATTTCCATCATCTCAAACATTTATCATTTCTTTCTCTTGGGAACATTCAGAATCCTTCTAAATATTTTGATATGTGTAATAAATGTAACTATTAAATGATATTCACCCTACTGTGCTATAAAACACTGGAACTTATTCCTCCTCTCTAACTGTATTTTGGGACTTGTTATCCAGTCAGTCTGTCTCTCCTCTCCTCTCTTCTCCCTTTCTCATCCCCTACCTTTCCTGACTTCTTGTGGTCACCATTAAATGAGATCCACTGTTTTAACTTCTACATTTTCAGTGAGATCATGTGGTCCTTGCTTTTCTGTATCCGGCTTATTTCACTAAACATAATGATCTCTAGTTCTATCCATAGTGCTTCAGGTGTAGGGTTTCATTATTTTTATGCCTGAAATAGTATTTCATTACTTGTGTATGTGTATCATATTTTCTTTATTCATTCATTAGCTGATGTCACTTAGGTTGTTTTCATCTTGTCTGTTGTGAATAGTGTTGCAATAAACATGAGAGTGGCAATGTCTCTTCTATGTACTTATTTTCCTTTCCTTTGGATATATACCCAGTAGTGGGACTGCTGAATCATATGGTAATTCTTGAGTCTTTGCACTTGCGGGGGCAGGCAGGGGAACCACTGAGCTAAATCCCTGGCCCCCTGTTTTCATTTTCTTTTAGGAACCTCAATACTGTTTTCCATAATGGTTGTACTAATTTACATCCCACTAACAATGTGTCAGGGTTCCCTTTTCTGCACGCTCTCACCAGCAGTTGGTATCTTTTATCTTTTTGATAATAGCCATTATAACTTGGGATGAGGTGATACTTCATTGTGGTTTTGATGAACATTTCCCTAATGGTTAGTAATATTGAAAGTGATGTCCTTGTACTTCAGTTTGAGTAATAACCTTTGAAAGTTGAGTTATTTTTGTGATCATTCTGTGATAAATGGAAACATTAAATATATTGCATATTTATTGACTGCCTATTATGTGCATGTCCATAGTACTGTTCTAGGTTCTGATATACCTATGGCAAACAGAAAAGATAAATTTCTTACCCTCAAGAAGCTTAGGGCCAGGGGTTTAGCTCAGTGGTGGTGCCACCACCAGCCTCACAAGCACAAGGTCCTGAGTTTGATCCCCAGTACAAAAAAAAAAAAAAAAAAAAGCTTATATTATAAGCCAGAGAGAAAACCTCAAGCATTCATATTTCATGTATCAAGTTCTTTAAAAGAAAAGCTATATCAGTGGGATAGAAAGTCAGAGAAATACTGTTCTACATTATGGAAGTTAGTTGTAATAGGTTTTTGTTGCTGTATAAAAAGTTACCACAGACTTAGTGACTTAAATCAACACCCACCTGTTATCTCACAGCGTCTGTAGGTCAGAAGCTTGGGCACAGGTTAGCAGGACTATTGGCTCATCGTCTCAGCAGGCTAAGATTAAGGTCCGCTCTGCTGGAGCTTGAGATCCTTTTCCAAATTCACCGGGGCAGGTGGCAAAATTTAGTTCCTCACAGTAGTAGCCCAAAGCCCACAGTTCCTATGGCCAGCCCTCCATAGGCAATCCCACATGACTACTTATTATGGGGACAGCAGGAGACCTCAGGCTTCCACCTGCCTCACCTCAGTCCTTCTGTTAAAGTTTGTTTGTTTTTAAAGCCTGTCTCACCTAGCGTACTCCGCCTTTTGTTTAACTCAAAAGTAAGTGATTTGGAACCTTACTTACATCTGCAAATTCCTGTTACCTTTGTCTTGTAATATAACTCAGTGCCAAGAATGACTTCTCCTATGTCTAAATTTTGTTATACTCTAGGGGACAGCATTGTGCTGGACGTGTTCACCAGGGGACAGGACTACTAGAATTGTGCTAGAGCTTGCCTGAATGTAGAAGCATTCTCTAAATAAAGTGACATTGGAGCACATGGACCCTGTTGGAAATGAGGAGCAAGCCATGAGGCAGAGCAAACAGTGATTGCAATGGTTCTTTTCAGGAAACATAAGCTGTTCTAAAAATAGCCAGGAAACCAGCATAGGTAGAGTGGTAGGGGATAAGGTCAGAGATGCAGTGCAAGGGCCTAATCATGTAGGGCTCTATAGCTTGTGGTGAAGAGGGTGGATAGTCGTTGGAGGCTGGTGAACAGGAGAATGATATAATCTGAGTTAAATCTTAAAAAGAGCACTGCAGTTGCTTTATAGAGTATAGGCCATATGGAGACCATAGAGTGGCAGAGAGAGTCCCTTGATGGTGACTGCAGTGACTCAGTGAGTAATGATGTGATTTGGACTTTGTTGGGGACCAGTGGCAATGGTAAACAATTATTGGGTCAGGGAGAGTGAATAAAAATTTAGTCAGGGTTTTGGATTGAAAATAGGGATTAGTGGATTTGCTATTCCTGAGATGTGCAAGAAAGTAGGGGATACAGAGTAGAATAGAATCAAGAATTTCATTTTGGTCATGTTGGGTTTGAGCCATTTCTGCGGAGATGTCAAGCAGGCATTTGGACACATGGTTTCAAGGATATCTGGGCTAGACATGTAAATCTGAGAACTGTTAGTGAATGTGGCATTCAGAGCTATGGGATCAGACACCTCATGGAGGAGGGGAGTGAAGGTAGGGGAGAGGGTTGGTGCACTCTGACAGGTGGTGCACAGATGAGCAGTTCACAGACAGAGATGAAGAGGCTGGGGAGGGCTGGTCCTGTAAATCAAACGGAGGAAGCATTACCAGAATGGGGATGGAAAAGCTGCATCGAGTGCTGTTAATGAGCGTGGATGAGAAGAACTTAGAACTTACCACTGTGTTTGGCAAAATGGAATGTATTCTTGATCTTGGCAAGAACTGTTTCAGTGGAACAAATAGGGGCAGAAGACTGATCAAACTGAGTACAAGACAATATGATGGAAGAACATAGAGTAACAAGGATAGAAAACTTGTTAGTCCAGATAAATCTTGCTAGAAGTTCCTGGTACAAGGGGAGGGGGAAGAGTGGTAACTCAATGAAAATATAGAGACCAATGAAAGATTTTAAAAAGCATGTTTATAAGTTAATGAGAATCATCCAGTAGAGAAGGAAGAGTGGCACGAGAGAGGGCGGTACAAGATTGGTGTTTCTAAATGAGTGAGCAGGGGAAGCCGGCACCCATGCAGATAGATGTCAGCCTTACGGAGGAGGATGGAGAGTTCGTGTGGTGGGGACTTTGGCCACCAACAGGGCAGCAGGCAGAGGATGCAGGCAAGAGGTGTAAGGACGTGGGTAGATTTGGGGGTTGGCGGTGGAAGTCCTCTTGTATTGTTTCTATTTTCACAGTAAGATAAAAGATGCCATCGTTTGAGAGCAAGGAAGGGAAAGAAGTCATTGGAGTTTTGAGGAAAGAGGAAAATAACGATGTGTGTAGGAGAGCAAGAAAGTAAATTTATTAGGGAAAAGTGGTGAGATTAACAGGCACACCAATGAGGACTTGAGGTTAATACCTATGAACTTTAAGTGTCCTCTAAGTGGACATTGTCATAGTGTCCCAGAATGTGTGTGTGTGTGATTATAACCTACGTGAAATCACATTTTAAAATATTCATAATGATTCCATGAGCCCTGGTTTTAGGGATCATGTTTAAAGAAGAAATGAATATAGTTTTTAGAATTGCCATCAAAATAATCTCTCATTGGGCCGGGGATTTAGCTCAGTGGTTTTGCCTCCTGCTGCACAAGTGCAAGGACCCGAGTTCAATCCTTGGTACCAAAAAAAAAAAAAATAATAATAATAATCTCTCATTTGCAGAGTGGCGGTCACCACCAGATCCCTTGATAGGTACAACTTCCTTCCTATAGGTACAACTTCCTTCCCTTAAAACCCTCAAAGCCATAAACTCTTTGAAAACCAAAGATCTGCGATCCAGTGTTGATTCCCACCACACAGTTTCTTCACACCCTGCTTCTCCATTTGAAATTTACTCTAGATCTTTTGATCACCTCTGGGCCCAAACAACTATCTCCTGAACTAGCCTGTGTGATAGGAAGCTGGAAGGCTGTTCTCAGCCAGTGTTTTACAGATTGAAAACAAACCAAGGCCCTTTTGAGTAGCATTTGCATTCAGTTCTGTTACCACGGTAAGATTCTGGTGTATCTATGTGTGTATGTATTTATACACACATACACATACTGTGGTAGTTAGCTTTTCATCACTGTGTCAGAATCTCTAAGGTAAGCATCCTAAGGGAGAAAAGGTTTATTTTGGCTCATGACTTCAGAGATTTCAGCTTGTGGTCAGCGGGCTGCATTGTTTTTCGGCCTGAGGTGAGACAGAAACATTATGGTAGAAGGGCATGGCAGAGAAAATCTGCTCACTTCAAGGCAGCCAGGAAGCAAAGAGACGAGGAAAGAGCCAGTGAGGAAGGGGCTGGGCACAAGATATAGTCCCCAAGGTCACATTCCAGTGAACCACTCTCTCCAAAGTCCTCATCTCCTTCCAGTGATGCCATGAAATTATAAATCTTTTCAATGGATTAATCCACTGATGAAATTCAAGGCCTCGTGATCTAATCACTTCCAAAGCCCATCTTTGAACACAAGAGCTTTATGGGGACATTTCAGATCTAAGCTGTGACACACATGTATGTACATATACATTCATTCAATTCATTCATTCATTCATATATACCCTCACTCTGTCTTGAGAATCACTGGCCTACACAGTGTGTAGACATCCAGAAGTTGCCTTCTTTACCCCCTGAGGCTATTTGGGCATGGCCTTCATGTGTGTTGTGCTCTACAGATGAGTGAGCAGAAGACTTCAGCTGGAACCAACCTTTCATCAGTCCTTAACTAATGCTATGCAGGTGGCTGCCTTCCATCTCATGGAAAAGGCACTCTGACTTTCCTGTTGATTTAGCCTCTGCAGATCTACCTGCTAGGCCCATGGCTTCCTTCCTCACTCTGCCCCTACCCACCCTCAGCCCACCTTCATTCTAGAGTGAGTAGGAAACTGGAAAATATTTTATTTTTGAAAATATTGCATTGCATGAAGAGACAAATACATACTGGCTATAGGTAGTACAAATCTCTATTATACTGTACATTCATTTCTGGGCATCATAAACAAAAGACTAAGGAGGCAAACAGCTAATTCCTTCCTTGAAAAAATGTATTATTGCTTGAAGTTGCTTTTAAAACTGGCTTATTATCTGTAAGATTGAAAAAAATAGATTTTAAACTGTAGGTTTCAATGTTAAATGCTTGAGATAGTTCAAATGTTAATTTTTCTTTTGCATACTCTGCAAATGTTCTTTATTTTGTCTATGGTAATGTTACCTATGATATAAAAATTGAGTATCATAAAGTCAGTTATAAGATAAGGGAATATCCTTAAACACACCTCAGCAGACAAATATCAAGTACCACCTTGTAATTTATACACTGTAATAAAATTTCTGGCGTGAGTCAAACATTGTACAAATATTTCACCATTAGTATATTTTTCATAGATAAAAATAGTCACATATTTGACGTTAAATGTGTGTTTTTTTAGAATCAGGCCATTGACCTGGAAAAATGGTAAACTTTGGTGTTACAGTGCTAATTCCTTTGTGTTGGTGCTGCTCAGCATTTGACAGCTTAGCCCTGTGGTTTGCATTTACAATTTTGCTGCAGGTAGCCATAAAAATTGTCATAATAGGTAGTCTGATATGGTTTGTCCATCAACGTGCTTATAATGAATTTGCCTTGTTATTATATAGCAGCATCATTAGACCTTGATGGCCCAGTTAAAGACCCCAGGTGAACATGTAGCTTTCCTGCCTAGTGGGAAATGACCTCTGCAATTGGATTATTTAACAAAAATCCTTCAACATAACATAATAGTCATTGCCTAATTTGACTTATTACTTCAATTTCTCTATTAAAAGGTGTGCTGTAAAGAATAAACTTAGTAAATTGTGATTTTATAAAGAAAACTAAATCTGTTAGAAATAAGGTTGATCACTATTTTTGCATTCCTGTGCCTGAATTTTAATTCCATCATATCATTATTCAGGAGGAATTAGAATTTTTAAACTCTTCTCCAGCCTGTAAAATAGGGTTAATTGCATAATTCTTACCAGTCAAGTGGCCAGGAGGCTTGATTAATTTTTTCCCTGAAAAGGTTAAATGACATAGGCATATTATTCAGTTGTGCAGTGCTTTTTAGTACACATCTCTTCTCTTCTCCCCCTCAATAAACTACTTGTTTACTGCTTTCTTTGTGCAAGGCTTTGTTGAAAATCCAAAGATGAATAAGAGAAGGTTTCTGCACTCCAAGAGCTTACCACGTAGGCGGAGAGATCAGGTCCCACACAAATGACTCTAATACAAGGTAGAAAGTGATAAATGCAATAAGAAAACAGATAAAAAGAAGAGCTCTGGGTAGTGTAGGAAGGTGAGAGCCCTTTTGTCTGGATGTTATCTTTGGTTTGCTTGTTTCCATAGTAACCAGTGTTTATGTTTTTCAGTAACCACATTTTGAGAAGAGTAATGGGCAGGGTGAGTCCAGGGGGCAGTGTCAGGCTGTGGACTCTGTTAAGGAGCTCTGACAAGACCATGTTTTTTTTCAGTAGAGCAGCAGATATTATTAGGTAGGTGCCTGACTATTAGAAATACAGTTCTTTAGTCTTAAAAATATTTGGCATTTTACTTATAACTTTTTGGATGTTCTTTTTTGATTATTTTCTTTCATTTAAAAAGTGGAGTAATTTCTGTACCTCTTGGGTGTATTGTTAGTAATGTCCTTCAAAAGAAGTACCTACTATGTACCAGACACTGTGATAAGCATGTGATATGCTTTGTCTTGTTACTCATCATAAACCACCACAACATCAGTACTACTGTTACTGCCATTTCACAGGTGAGGAATTTAAGGTCAAAGCCATGTAGTAATTCATCCCACACTGTAAAGCCAGTAAGAAGCAGAAATAGGTTTTGGACCACCTCTGATTAGCATGTTAGTCTTTGCTTTTTCCATTTGACCCTGGGGCCTTACTTTATTCAGTTCCTTCTTCAGTGCAACAAGAAACCCGTATGCTTTCAGAGTTTTTACATATTGTAGCTTGTCTTCTCATTACTGTTTCACATACTCTTTTTAACAGTGTTTCCTGGTAAACTCATTAAATATTGTGACAGGAATACCTGAAAACATTTTCCTTGGAGGAGATTGTAAGATGATGATTCAACTAGCAACTGCATTTGTGGTATTACATAATATTAAAAGCATTATCACATCACTTGCCTGACTTAATCCCCCCCCATCCTACATTGGCTACCATCAGAGAAAAAAGAAAGGCTGGAGACATTAGGTGGGAGAGGAAAGGTTGGGAGACTTTAGTCCCAGAGCTAATTGCCTAGGGTGGCAAGCACCTGGGTTTCCTGATGCAGATCCAGTGTTAGTGATGGTGGTACAGAGAGAGAATGGAAGTGTACATCATGTAGTGTAATGTGGGATGTTTTATAAATATAAAACCCATCTACCGGTTAACAAGCTAAAGGAGGGAAGGTTCAGAAAGATTTGGTAATATATGGAGAAGAAAATAGAAGAATTAGAAACCACTTGTTTTGAGATGTCAGTTTTTCAATACTTGAATGAAAAGATACTGTGAATACAAGTGCTATCAGTTGTAGGTGATGTATGGAGACCTCTAAAGATATTATTAGTTCTTTATTTTCAAGTCAAATACTGTTATCTTAGAACTATAGAAAATCAAAATAAAAGATAAAAAAGGAACAGGAAATAAAATCATTCATACTCTTTATTTAGAGATGAATCATTGCTACTTTCTTTTTTTTTTTTGGTATTGGAGATCGAACTTGAGACCATGTGCTTGCGAGGCAGGCAGTGGAACCACTGAGCTAAATCCCCAGCCCCTATTATTGCTTCCTTGAAGAGATTCTTCTAGATTTTTGTCTACATGCATGTTAAAGAAACTTTAAATTTTAAATATACTGTTGCATAAACATTTTATTGTAAAACAATATGTTTCATCTGCTTTGTAATACTTCTTAGATATCTTTTCATGTCAAGGAATGTAAATCTGTAGCTTCCTACTTGATGACTGCTCTACTGTTTGATTGAATGTGCCAAAACATATTACACAAAAAGAATGGGGCTCACCATGTGGCTCAGGGGGAGATCATTTCCTATCATTCACTAGGATCTGGGTTCAATCCCCAGCACAGCAAAAACGATAAAAATGTTATGGGATATTTAGGGAGTTCCAAGGTTTTCAATCTGGCAACATATAAAAACTTAGACTATTCAAAAATGATGTTTTGAAAACTGCCTAGTAGAAAATACCTATTACCACTAAATTTTGACCTTCTCAAAATGCCCTTGGACTGAAAACTCTGAAGATGGGTAAGTGAGGAAGCAGCCCAGCATCCTCGTACACCGGGATTGCTTGGGGGCTGGTTGTGGGTCCTGGGTTGGCAGAGGCTGTCCACATCCGCATCCCTGCTTTCTTAAACTGTCTTATGACTGAGTTTTTTCTTAGAGCATGATTGTACCCAAGGCCTTGCACTGGAAAGCTGTAAATATTAGTGATTGCTGAGTTGACATTTGCTTACCAATAATAGAACACAAAGATAGAGTTCCATTTGGAAGTCTTTCTTTTGCATTCTTCTTCCTAATAAATTTTTTTTTTTTGGTACCAGGGATCAAACTCGGGTCCTTGAGCTTGGGCAGCAGGTGGCGAAACCACTGAGCTAAATTCCCAGATCCCCTAATAAATGTCTTCAAAGGAATCCTTCCTTGGTTGGTCACTGTGAGCACACTGGGATTAGAGGAAGTGACATTTGGGGAGCATGACAGTTGGAGGAGATGAGAGCTTGACTTTATGTTCCTTGAGTCTCATAAAATGTCCCATACATGATAGACTTCTAATAAATGAGTATTACACAAACCCCAACTGAGTGGTTGTTAACAAAGGCACACCTCACAAACTTTTTATATTTAGATATCCAACAGGATTTTTTTGGGGGGGGGAGCTTTCTCTTTTTGACATTACGAAGAAATGCATAAAAATACTTCTTTGCTGGATTTCATCTACAAAAATTCTCAAGCAAATTAATACTTGGGGCATATCCTTTATATTTTGTTCTCTTAAGTACTTTGCTTTTAAAATAAATATGGACTCTGCTGCAAGGATGGTGTGGCAGAAATAAAAGAGCAGCCATGCTAAGTGTGGCCTTTCCTGGAGCACTCCGCCCTTCCAACACACCAGCTTGGACTGCTTCCTGAGACTCCTCACCCGCATCTGTCAGCTCTGCCTACTGGGTCTCGAGTCTCAGTGTGCACCTTTTATAGTGCCAAAGTGGTGGGCTTCTTTCCCCAGATCCTCTTGGCAGAATGTTCCCTGTTAAAAATCTCTCCCCGATCCTCCCTTTCCCTGTTGAGAGGACAGTGGAGCCAGGCACCTGTAGGCAGTTAACACAGAGAAGCTGGCACCCCTGTCTGAAGGTTGCCCCTGCTGTAGCTGTGACACAGAACATTGTCAGGGGACCACTTGTCTGATGGCAGAAGAGTGGGGTGAATGACGCAGTGTCAGTCTCAAGTGCTAGGACTTGAACCCCAACAGCAGCCTCAAGAGTAGAGCAGGTGGGCAGCCTCCTGGCTGTCCTCTCATCCCAAGTTCACTGCTCTGTGACTGGCTATTGGCCGTGCACACCCATCCAGTGGGCCCCCTATTTCTGAAACTCACGCATCTTCTGTGAACTTGTAGGCCTTTTCGTGTTATTGCATTGATAAGCATGAAGGAAAAAAATATCTTAAAAGTAATGGGTGCCTTAAAAGCTTTGGTGGCATTTAAGTCAATGTTAATTACCTAATACCTTGTCTGATAACAGCCTAAAGTTTTTTTTTAATTCTTTTATTGGTACATTATAGGTATACAATACATTTACATTTATCATTGGGTGCTTCTACCTGTACATGATGAATCTTGGTTCTTATTTTTCCCCATTACCTGTGCACCCTTCACTCCTCCATCTTCCCTATTTACATAGATTTCATTTCCATTTTTTTTCTTTTCTCATAATTTTTCCTTTCCCTTCTTCCCTTTCCCCTTCCCCTCCTACCACCACTACACCTTTGGACCTTTTCCTATTTCAAATTATCAATTATTCATTTTAATCATTTTAATCCTTATTTACGCTTTCAGTTTCTCATACTAGAGAAACTATTCAGTATTTTTTGTTGTTGTTGTTGTTACCGGGGATTGAACTTGGGTCCTTGCGCTTGCGCAGCAGGTGGCGCTATTCGGTATTTATACATGTGTGTCCTATTTATTTCACTTAGGAGTATGGCCTCAGTATGCATCCATTTAGCTATAAATGACTCTAGTTTCTCCTTCTTTATGGCTGAGTAGTATTCCCATTATATTAAAAAACCACATCTTCTTTATCCAGTTTCCAGTTGATGGGCACTTGGGCTGTTTCCAAGCTTTAGCTATTACAAACTGTGCTGCTATAAACATGGGTGCACATATATCACTGTGGTATGATTCTTTTAATTCTTTGGGGAAGATACCCAGCAGGAGAATAGCTGGGTCAAATGGGACCTCTAGTCCTAGTTCTTTGAGGTATCTCCATACTGATTTCCACAGTGGTTGCACCAGTCTGCACTCCCACCAACAATGGAGAAGGGTTCCTTTCTCTCCACACCCCCACCAGCATTTGTTATTGGTTGATTTCTTGATAGCAGCCATTCTTTCTGGGGTGAGGTGGAATCTCAGTGTTGTTTTCATCTGCATCTCTCGCATGACCAGTGATGTTCACATTTTTTCATATATTTATTTGCTATTTCTGCTTCTTTGTGTGAGAAATGTCTGTTCATTTCGGATGCTCATTTTTGAATTGGGTCATTGAATTTGGGGGGTCTGATTATTTTCAATTCTTTATATATCCTCAATAGTAGACCTTTGTCAGAGGTACAGAACCAGCCTAAAGTTTTAACAAATGCCTTCTTGTTAACCTTTCTGCGACTCCACCAAGCCTGTCCCCTTTCTCCTTTTTTATATTCCACCTTTCCTAGCTCTTGACTCAGTAACCTGCTGCTCTTAGCATTCTAAAAATTCTTCTCTCCAGTTTTATCAGGGAAGGTTGTCTCTTAGGACTTGTCCTCTTGATCAGAGCTGAATAATTCTAGAGACTGTTTGCAAAGTTATTTCAGTTCGGTTACCATTTCCCTGGAGAAAATGAACGGTACAATTTCTTTCTCAAATGTTGAATCTTGGAAAGGTAACAAGCATATTTCACTTTGGGGGCTTTCTTTGCATTAACTTTTCTTTCCACATTGAAACTAGACTTCTGAAATATAATTTCAACTTTATTTTGCAGTCCTCAAAGTACTAGAAAACTTTGTTCTCCTTGGTGAAATCCATTCAGTTGTTAACTGGTTGTGTTGCCCAGTGAATTTCATTGGTTTGCATAGTTTGCCATCATTGCCATAAAAAGTTACTATGAACCTTGTATTTGAAACAACAGAAATTGATTATCTTTCAGTTTTGCAGGTCAGAGGTTCACCATGAGTCTCAGTGGGTTAAAATCAAGGTGTCAACAGGGATGCATTCCTTCCCGGAAGTCCTTGCTTTTTCCAGCTTCTAGAAGCTGTGGTATCTCTTGGCTTCTGGCTCTTTTCTTCCATCTGCAAAACCAGCAACTTAACGTCTCTCTGATCCTACTTCTGCCATCGCATCTCTTTCTGTGACCACAGTGAGGAAAGGTTCTCTGCTTTTAATGACTTGTATGATTATAATGGATCCTCCTGGATAGTCCAAGATAATCTCCCATCTCAAGGTCCTTAATCACAAAGTCTCATTTGACACATAAGGTAACATGTACAACCTCCTGAGATTTAGCTAGAGAGATAGTTGAGGGGGCATTATTCTGATAGTAAAGAAAGATTTTAAGGCGCTCTCCTCAATTTGTGGTGTATCATTTACTTTTGTGGTACTTACTTTCTGGTCCCATATTTCGTGGGACTGAATGCAGTGTCCACCTCATTCTTAACATTCAGGATCCCTTGTTGTTGAGCAGTGAACTTTCAAGACCTCAAGTTATCCTTACAGAACACTTATAGGCTGCCAAGTGTTACAAAGATGATAGATGTGTACAGAGTGAATCTTTTTTCTGTCTTTGTAATATATTAGAGACAAGCTATGGAAATATGTAATTCCCTGTCCCATCCCTTTTAGAAGATGAGAGGGATTGTGTAAAAGTGCAAGGTAATTTGTGGAGGTCTGCCTCCTTATGATGCTTCTGGGGCAGAGGGCCAAATCCATGGCTCCCACGTAATCCCCTTTTTAGAATTTAATGCCTGGTTCTTTGCTGGTGCACATGTAGATTTTCTCAGTGTTTTGCTACTATAAACAGTGCAGGTGATCATTTCCCAATGAAGAATGTGAACGTAGACACAGATCAAGGAATTGCAAGTTTTTATTTGATACCTGGATTAGTAATTATTATAGATAGCATTTATACCTGCTAACCAGTTCAGGGCAATGTGTTAAATGCCCTTTGCCTTATTTATTTAATTTCTAAAATCATTGTACAATAGATACTAATACTATTTTTATTTATGGATAAAATAACTCAAAGCTCTGAAGTTAATTTTCTTGCCTTGAGAGTCACACCCTAGTATCTGTAGACAGGAATTCCAACTTGTGTTATCTGATCCTGAAGGATCCTCATTTAAACACTACCCTGTCTAGCTTGCAAGGGAAGAAAAGTCCAGAAAGATAGATTGATAGAGACTAGGTTATGACTTTTATGCAATGGAATTTTAACTTTATGATAAGTAATAAAAATGTTTTGGAGGCAACATGGTAAGAGAATTATCAGGGCTTTTGCTCACTCAGAAATAGCAGTTTATTTTCCTGCCTCCATGCCTGTCATTATCCAAAATTAGTCATGGATTCCAGATGTTATGTGGTGGCTGGTGGCGAGGAAGGAACTGCTTAATTCAGGGGAGTTGGTATCTTCTTTGGTTCACTCTCATAGTTCCTGAGTCTCGGTGTAGAGCCCTTTTCACAGTTTTTCCTTGTCCATCAACTGACACTTCAAAGAGCATGTGGACAAGGGCCTAATGCCTTAGTTTACTCAGTGACCACTGGTATTAGGGCTACTGCTGGTCATTCCATTTGCAAATAGCATGACACATTAGGATGTTGCTAGAGTTACCCATATTTAGTTTTGGGGGTTCTATGGAGGTGGTTATGTGAGTAAAGGAAGCTCTGGAGTCACATCTTTTGGGGAGCAGCATTACCCAAGAAATTCCCTGTGAAATTTCAGAGTTGGGAAAAACTGATGCCAGCCATCAGTGCCTGTATATGGTACCAAGTTTGGATACCACTATCTGGTAGTCAGGTAGTAGTAAGGCTAGAAGGACAAGGCTGAGGTGTAACTGGAGAATATCGAGTCAACAAAAAAGGAGGCTTAAAGAACAAAGGAGGAGCCATTTATTGGAAGGCTTGGGCAGTTTGGATACTGTTTTCTGGCAGGTTTCATTTACCTGGCCCTGTGCCTTGGGCCTGGAAATGGCCTCTGGGAAGTGGCCAAGCTTGGTCCAGTGTTTATGAAAGAGATGAAGAACATTAACTTACCTGAAAAAGTATAGGCTGAGAAAAAGGTAGAAAATATCCACTGTATCTTTGGGAACTGTGGCAAAATAAAAATCCATCATTTGATAAGAGTCTTAATCAGAATTTGGCTGCCTAGAGTTAACTAGAGATTATCTTCTACAGTTCCAGCTGCTAGGCTGTGTAGAAATCAGACTATCACACAAATATAAAAACTACTCTTTTAAAATTTTCTTAGAAAATAAAATTCTACACTCTCTTGGTAATCTGCTTAACTCAGTGAATTCTCCCAGTGAGTTTAAGTAGGGAACTTTAATCTCAAAAGGAAAAGACGACTTTTGCTAGAGTTTTTAATGAATTTGGATATTGGAGGTTCCGTAGTGTACCTGGGCACAAACTACTTATGTGTCCTCTTTAAAACCCATGTGGTCCATTTTTATATGCAGAGCTATATCTCTTTTTAGAAAAAAAGTACTGAAAGGCTTCTGGCTTAGCTAAAAAAGCAGCCCACTTTCTCTGAGACAGGGAGCCCCAAGGAAGAGGGCTTGGTCTTCCATGCAGGTAAGTTAGGGGCCCTTCATCTGTGCCAGGGGGGTGAGTCAGAGCACACTGTAGTGAGTGCTTCATGATGACTCCTTAAGGCTCTAAATGGGACATCTGCCATCCTGCCAGCTGTTTGCCTTGGTTACCTTAATGGAGAACCTCTGGGATTTCCACGAAATCAAAGCCTACATGTTTGTCTAGGGTTGGCTCTGTGGTTTTTGGTAGAGCAGAAGATACAAGGCCAGCTCCGTCAAAAACTTGCTGATGGGGTTTTCAGTCTTCGATCCACTCCCTTTTATGTTCGATTGCGCCATTTTGCTCCCTTCCCTGAAAGCAAAGGCTTTCTCTGAGAATGTTCACATGAAGTATTAGTCCTCTCAGAGGCTCAGAATGAATGTTTATTACCACAGCATGGGCTGCACCACTTTAAACTCTCACATTGTAAATCACACCAAGGATCCTAGTCAGATTGGCCTTTTGACTGCATTAGCCTAACTGCTCTGATGCTGGGAAATGTGTGTTTGCTTATTTTTAGCATTGTCCAAGTAGCTAAGAAGACTCTTGTTTCTCAGACCATTTTATTTCCCTCACCCATCCAGTCCTAGAAGGTCAAAGAGAAAAGAGAGAAGTTAAAAAAACAGGGCTAAAAGATGTTTAATAACCTTTCATTTATTCTTTTCTAATCAGTTTATCGAACAGTCTATATCTCCAGGGGTTAAACAAATGAGTTTTCTTTTTCCTTAGTCACTGCCTTCAAGAGAGCTCTGCTGAAGCTTCCTCTCAGTCCTTTCATCTTTGAATGGCATCTTGGGCATGAGGCCATACTTTCCAGTTACTTAGGATATAAGGAAGTTGAGTCTAGTCTAAACTTAGGCTTTGTGTCCAAGGTAACCTTTATCTTCTCCCCTCACTCTCGTGTTCCCCTACCTGAACAGAGCTCAGAGCTCTTTCATTCCTTTCCTCTCTCTCTCTTTTCTGGGTGGATTCTCTTCTTGGTTGTCCCAGCTTCACTAAGACGTACTGGCTGCCACTGTCCTTTGAGCTGGCATCCAAAAGTTGGGTCTCTGAAAGGTCCAAGATGGGAGCCTCCAGGCCAGCTCTGCTTCTTCTTACCTGGGGAGGGGAGCTGTGTTTCTGGAGTGGGGTCATGGCAAGGTGGCCTGAATATGTCCGCCTCCAGGAAGCTCCTCTGTCACACCAAGCTACAGGAGTGTGTGTGCGTGGTGCTCTAGGCTGCTGCTTCTTTGCACCCTGCTATCTCTTTCTAGTTTTCTTTTCTTTGCTTAGGTGCTTAGGCCTAGGGCTGATGGCAAAGTCTTCACCTTAAGCAGGAACCCATATGGGGAGGGCAATGCCAGCTTTCCCTCCTTGCTGGCACCTCTGATCTACGGAATGATGCTCTGGGGGGACACTGCATTTGGGTGGAAACCATAGTTAACCACCACAGGTCTGCATGAAGAGCCTTAGCATACTCCCTGGACTCATAATTCAGGATGATGCTGTCATTCCACAAACCCCATGTTTTCTTTATATAGATAGTGTTTGAGGGAGTTACAGGTCTTGATTGAAGCTGGCATAGCCATTTTGGTCAGTGGTTAATAAGCTTTGAAGGAGTGGCTGACCTC
The DNA here is from genome assembly GCF_000247695.1 of Heterocephalus glaber. The sequence continues at coordinate 5,770,859 of NW_004624787.1, read as the reverse complement.
TAATGATTGTCATGCTCTTTAGAATATGGGCTACCTGATTCCTTCAGTTTAGCATTCTAGGAACCACTTCTTGGGCAACAGGAAAAGGTTCAGTATTGAGTGGCACAGTCATTTGTGCATTGCATTTTTGGGCAAGCTACCCTGGAAAATAATGAAACATAAACCTCAGTTTGTGTGGTATTTCTTATACTTTAGTTTAAGAAAATAAAGCTATAAGCATAGAAAATACTAAATATGCTGAATAACTTACATAAGGCAATATATGATGACTCACTCAGGGAAATATAATTAAGAATGGTGGTGTAGCTTTTTGAATTTGGTGTGATCTGGAGGAACCCACCGAGGGTCTCGCTGGCCTGCTATGGAGGGAGCGGGGTCGGGCGGGGGCAGCTAGGAGTCTCTGCCCTAGCCAGTGCCTTCCCCTCCCTGAGTGGGTTCTGGCTGTGTTCTGTGGGATTGGATCAGAGGAAGGAAACACCTGGGATGGGGAGGAAGAAGTGTAAAAAAGTACCAACACAAAGTTTTAGGACTCACTTGATTTTTGTTTTTAACTAGGCTGATTTTGAAATAGCTTCACTTCACTCGTGCCTGTAATATTTTTGTCTGTTATACAGTTTCTAAGATGAGTACAGGCTAAACATTCCTTATCTGAAATACTTCCAGCAAGAGATGTTTGGATTTCAGGTTCTTTTGGGTCTGGGGGATATTAACATATATGCAGTGAGGTAAGTGCAAACGTAGATTCATTCATGTTTCATACACACTTTACACACATAGCCTGCAAGTAATCTTACACAGTATGCTTAGCGCCCTTGTGCTTTGACTCTAGCCCATCTCGTGATGTTAGGTGTGGAATTTTCTGTCTCTGTTGTCCTGTGGGTGTTCAGACAGTTGCAGGCTTTAGAGCATCTTGGATTTCAGATTTTCAGAGTAGCTATGCTCAGTGTATAAGTAATTTTTAAAAATTATGCCTTTATCCTTCTCCCCTACCCCTTGTCATTACTGAGGTTGGAACTCAGGTCCTTATACATGCTAGGCAAGTCCTGTAGCACTACATCCCAGCTCTTTCTTTAAAATTTTTATTTGGAGACAAGAGTCCTACTAAGTTGCCCAGGCTGGCTGTGAATTTGGAACCCTCCTACCTCGGTCTCTAGCAGTTGGGATTAGAGCCACATGTCACTGAACCAAGCATGCCTTTGCTTGTAAAGTATTCTGTAGAAGCTGTAAGGAGTTTTCTGTTTACTGAATGCTTCTTTTTTTTTCTCTTCTCAGTTATCAAGGTGATTTTAGTGTGCTATTTTCTGTATTCCCTGGAAAGGAATAAATGCCTTCTTATATATTTTGTGGTCAGTCCCCTCCCCTTGAGTTCCCTGGCCTGGGTGCAGAATGCTTGTGGCCTCTTCCACTCCAGAAAGTTCTCCTTGGTTTCATTGGATTTGCGACCTCCACCCTGGTCTAGCACCACATGGCTCGCATCCTTTTATCTTTCTAAACTACTAGTCTTTCTCTACTTTCTTTTCTGTTAGAGAATTTATTGGAGGTTACTCTTTTCAGTGTTAGCATCTTTTTTATAAATAGCCTCTGGGTCATATTCCAGTATTTTATCAAGATTACTTTAAGGACAAATCAAGTGGATGCTCTGTAGCCTCTTTTAGGCTGAAACTGACTTTGTCATTCAGTAAATCACCATGTTTAAGGACTAAGACCTTATCATCGTGGCCTTGGACTTTAAGTTGCATATTGAGTGATAAGGAAAGGATGCATATATATTGCTATTCCTACCCTACTATATTACTAGTGTTGAAGCTACAGAAAGGTCCATTAAGTCTAAGGTTACCTTAAAGGGAGGTTATCTTTGTCGTTAAACTGACAATTCCCCTGATGTACTCAACAGTATTGCAAGGACCTTTCCCCTGTCATCCAAAATTCAGCTTTGTTATTTACTTACGTCCCTGCATGACTCAGAAGAAAGGACTCATATAAAAACATTTTAACATGTTTCAGAGACAAACAACAATTTTCAAACAGTCTCCCCAGGGAGGAGAATAATTATTTCTATAAAATACTGTTCTGAGAGTACTTTCCACTAACCAAATCCTCAGAATAATGCCCACTTCTGTTATTGCTATGATATAAAAAATTGAGTGTGGGGAATTTTCTTATATAAAGATAAACTCATGCTAGGGGATTTCTATACTGGATAATCTTCAGCTTTCTGAGTGCAAATAAAAAATGGAAATTAAAATCCTCTATTTAAAGTATACATAATAATGCTTTGGAAAGTACAGGGTCAGAAATGGTGAGCCTTCACGGAGTAATATGTGACTCAGTTCAGGTCGGAAAGCAGGGAGAGGACCGGAAGAGCACGCGGTTGGGTTGTGTTTGCAGCACCCCAAATCCTTATCAGTGGCTGGAAATTGTGCCTGTGTTGTGCTTTTGACTCACCCTTAGTATGGTGTACTCCTTCGTGCTGTGGTACCCCCTCCTGCAAGGGAACTTTGCAGAGAGCATTCACAGACATAATTTAGTCAAGCAAGGAAATGCTGTTTAGCTACTTCTTCAGGGTTGTTTGTTGGCCTTTTTTCTGTATGTACACACTTAATTGCTCCTGTTGCTGTGGTTTCTATTATTTATTTTCAATTAAAAAGTTAGGAATCATCAGCCTCCAAATAAGACTTGCAACTTAGTTATTTTTGAGGTTTTTTCCCTTTGTTATCAGTGAGTAATAAATACAACTCAGATTAATTAATTCCATTTGTGCAATAAACACTGTTTAAACTCTTACCGTATATCAAACATTGTTTTGGAGGTATGAAAAAAACGAATAAAACAAGTTAAATGATAAGGAAATGAACCCTGGCTTTTAGTACAAGGTGGCCTTTGAGTTTGTATTTGTGATCAGCTGTCTGTAGTTGAAGACTGATTGGGTGGAGTCAGGCACTGGGATGGGAGTTAGAAAGATAATAGTTTTAAGCCCTGGGGGGCTAATTATGGCTTAAAAATAGGATTAAAGCTGTATAGTTAGCCCCTCCCTCTGTCCAAGTGCATATTTGACATTTATGTAGCATTTTGTTGCCTGCAGTAGAGGCAGGTTTAAGGACCCTCAGAAATCTGTTATCCAGCTCACAGAGCTCCCAAATTAGAAGGAACAGAGCTGGAGTTAAGAACCTTGAAACTTGTTGTTACATTGTGACCCCTGCCTTTGAACTATGTTCACCTGACTCAAAATATAAACTGTCACAGAGTAACTATTTTTAGAAGGAATATTGTTTATCCCTGCAGAAGCGTAGGCTGTGTGCAAAGATGATTTATAAAATGAGAACTCATCCATAGATAGATGAACATATGTGGGGTGGTCCTAATCCAGTGGCCGAGGAGAAAATGTTAACTGCCATAAATGCTCAGAAAATCAATGTCTTTGCACATGATCCCTGTGCAGTTTTAATTTCTGCTTATTGCTCATTGAAATAATTAGGTGTTTGTGGGAAATGGAGCAGGAGAGGAGATACGACTGATTCAAGCCATAAAACAGGAAAGGAGATTTAAAAACCTTAATAGAAACCATGTTGCCTAGGCACTCTGGGAGGCTGAGGCTAGAAGATTGCGATGTTGAGCCCAGCCTGGGCATTGCCAACTTTATAAGACCCTGTCTCCAAAAGTAGAGCTGGGTGCAGTGGCGCATGCCTGTAATCCCAGCGCTTGGGAGGCTGAGGCAGGAGGATTGCCATGAGTTGGAGGCTGGCCTGGACTACATAGCGAGAGCCTATCTTAAAAAAAAAAAAAAAAAAAAAAAAATTGAAAAGAAAGAAAGGGTTTGGCATTGTAGCTCACAGTGAAGGCCCCAGGTTCAGTCCCCAGCACTTCAGAAGCAAACAAACCAAACCATGCATTGAACCACAGAAGCTCCACAAGCTTCAGGCAGCAGCGTTCATCTGAGGCTCTGCCCAGACCCACCCTGCTGGCTCTTCACTTCCCACTTGCTTGCCTCACTCTGTCCCTGAGTCCTAGGCTGTACTCTGGAGTCTGTATCTGTTTTGGGTAATCTGCCTTGGTGATTCCCTTGGATTTTCAGTTAAGTTTCTTTTGGTTCCTGTGCATCTCTCAGCACTGCTTCCTTCTATGATTCTGAAACGTCCTCCATGGCTGCCCCCAGGTTCTCCGTAAAGGGATGCTAGTGGACTTCAACATATAATTAGAGTAAAATACGACAAGGCCTGTGTGCGCCAATGCAGTTTTGAGAATATACAACCTATTGAAAATGGGGAGTAAACATTCTGGAAAAACATTTTTAAATTGGTGTGATGTTTTGTTTGTTTGAGACAGGGTCATGTGATGTAGTTTAGGTTGACCTTGAACTCACTGTGTAGCCCAGGCTGGACTCAAACTTCAGACAATCTTCCTGCCTCAGCCTCTCAAATACTGAGATTACAGTTGGGTGCCACCAATCCCTGACTTAAATTGTGTTACGTTAAACCAAGCAAGAATTGCCTAACTAGAGGAGCTTTGTGACATGCTTGGGAAAGCACATACTGAATAATGACCTGGGAAAAAGATTGATGAGATGCACCGTGGAAATATCTAGAGGGATTGGAAGCACATAAACATTGATATAAGCACATGCTATAAGCAAATGATTTCCTTCCACCTTGCCTTTTTCCAGGGAAGATTTGAGTCACTGTAGCATATGAAAATATAAAGTAGGAGATGTAAAATGAAGCTAAAATGAAAATTCAGAACTGTCTTGCGAGGGGAAAAATTGATGTAGGAACTCACCGTGATATAATTACAATCACAGAAGGAAATTCTGCTTTCAGGGAATTAGAGTTAGCAACAGGGAAATTAGAGTTGTCTGTATAGTTCTCTTCTCTTGATAAAAGTAAACCTATAGATTAAAAGATTACATAGAGGGAAAGCTTCTGCTTGAAACTAAATGCAGGGGGAGTTTACCTCCTTGTTCTTTCTGTAAGGAGCCTGAGATAAAATAGCAGCAAACTTGGCCTACAGTATTTTTGCAGAAGGTGCAAAACTATTCTTAAATTTCTTCTTCCTTAGATGGACTCTTTTTAGAAGTCAATGCCAGGTCATAATTGAATTACAGCATTCAGTCATTTCTTCAGGGCCCAAGCCAGGTACAGGTTCCACACTGATGGGCTGTGAGAGGGCACTGAGCTTCAGTTGAGGAAATGCTTTAGGTGGGGAAAGGACAGCAGTTAGTCCAACACAGGAGTTCTGATGGCTACTCAAGGTGCCTGTTTGCTGTTGACTGAAGGAAATTCCTGTTTGCGTCTGAGCAACTGGAAATGTTACCACTCTCCTACGAGAGGTCAAACCTCTGAATTTTGTGTTACCCAGACGAAAGGAGCTCCTCACTTTTAGATATGCTGCAAAAAAGATATGGTGAAAGATTATGTAACTCGTTTTTAAAACATTTTTATTAGTATATGTTTGCAGTGCATAGTAATTACAATCACCTTGGGGAATGAGTATAAACACATATTGCATCTTGATCATTTTACTCCTCCTTCCTCCCCTGCACTGCCCTCTCCCTCCTTCCCAGACCCCCTTCCACCTCCACAGAGTCTACTTTCCTGTTTCTTACCATCTCTTTTTTATTTTACTCTTTAAATCACTTATATTTTGGGTCTCTCACATTAAAGCATGTGGTATTAGTCGTCGGTGTCTGACTTAATTCACTTAGTATTGTGGTCTCAGGAGCCATCCACTTTCCTACAAGTGACTCAGATTTATCCTTGTTTATAGCTGAGTTCTACTCCATTATTCATTATGTGTTGGTGGGTAGAGCATGAAAAAAATTTTTTTGAACATTCAGTGGACACCATAGTTCTAAACCACACAATATAGAAATGAGTTTGGCCTGAGCAAAATACTTTTCAAATAGGTATGAAAAATGGCTTCCTCTTCCATAAACATAGGTACATCCTTTGGAACTTTTAAAATTATTTTCAATGTTGCATTCTTAATGCCTTCCCAAGAGTTAGAAAGATGGCATGGTTTTGTTTTAATTTTAAGAAATATTTATCACGAACAGTAATACTAGTTTTAGCATGTTAATATTCCATTTGTTAAAAACATGAAAATGGACAGCTACCTGCTCATAGACATGCCTGGTGAGGTGAGATCAGAGACTCACCAGACTGTGAGTGCTCAGTGGCCAACCACCAGGTGTGTTTTGTTCACTTTGTATCTTCTGTGCTTGGCACACTTACTAGCAGAGAGAGCTTGTTTTAAAAATAAATGAAGCAGGTTCTTACCTTCCCAGGTGCTGCCTTAAATGGGCATAACACCATTAATTTAAAACCGCGGAATTATTTAGATACACGTAATGAAAGGAAAATTGGAAGCAGCTCTTTTGAAAGTAGAATTTGAGGGCCTGGGATTTAGCTCAGTGGTTTCGCTGCCTGCTTGTGCAAGCACAAGGACCCGAGTTCAATCCCTAGTACCAAAAAAAAAGAAAAAAAGAAAGTAGAATTTGATGGGAGAATATACTAGGAGATATATTCTCTTGATTCCCATTATACATGAAATTTATGGAAGTGTGAGCTTAGGACATGTGCAACTTTATGGATTACCAGTTCCTTGTATTCAAAAAATAAGCTGCCATCACTTTATTCAGTTCAGCAAATTCTTTTTACCTACCTGCTCAGTAGTGAAAGAGTGGTTGTATTAAGTGCCAAGAAAAAATGACCCTTCTCTTTGCAGAATCCATAGATGGGCATTTACAAAAATTGTTTTAATATGGTGGGTTAAATCCTTGATGATCCTATTTTAAGAATTATAAAAATTTGCTCAGTTAAACATATGAAGCTTCTTTTATTTTTTAAGCTTTTAGCTCAGTTTTTTTTTTTTAAGTCTTTCATATTCATTACAGGAAATTTGAAAAGTACAGAGTTATAAAGAAGAAAATAGTTACTCATTGGGCCATCACTCAGAAATAAGTATGACTAACATTTTGGAGTTTATATTCCTTTTACTCTGTGTGTGTGTGTATATATATATATATATATATATATATATTTGTTGTTGTTGTTTACACAGCTTCTTCATGTTTTATTCATAGCACTGTGTACATCAGAAGCTTCCCCGTGCTTAATATACTGCAGCATCCTTTGGGTGAAGCACAAAATTACATTAATTATAAACAAAGAAACAAACCACTTTTGACTTTTAAAAATTATATATATATATTTATATCCAGTTGACAAATAGCATCACAATTATTACTGTATAAAAGACTAAAAATCACCATGGAAGCTAAGGCCTAAGTTTTTATTCCAGTTATTCCCTTTTAAGATATTAGAAATTAGATTCCAGTTCCTCAAAAACAAACAAAACAAAACAAAAAGAATCCAAAAAAGAAAAAAAAAAGAGATCTACATTATTTATATATAGAATGGAAAATAAAAGCTGCTTTTTGGCTAAGTTAGATTGCTGTTACCTACAGTATTTACATGTTTTTGTAAATGTATTTGTAAATGTTAAGGAGGAAATTGCATGTATTTTTTATTGTTCCAATTACTTTGAATGAAATTTTTCTCCTGCTTTTTATACTTAGGATTACATTGTAACCATTTTCTCATGTCATTAAAAATCCTCTATAATAGCTACATAATACTGCATCTTGCGGTTTTTTGCTGCAATTTAACTATCTTTCTATCATTGGAGATTTAATTTGTTCCAGATATTTGCTGTCATAAACAATACCCTAAAAACTGGTTTTATGCAGAAAATTGTTAAATTACTACTTTATTCCATGTGCAGATTCATAAATGTAGAAGTGGTAGGTCAAGGAGTGTAACCTTTTTGAAATTTGGAAATTATTGACAAACAGCACTTGTAAAGGGTAATACATCAGTTTATACTCCTGAAAACATGGAAGAAAAGTCTAATGGACTTTTTCTTTGACAACAATTTCTGTTTTCTATAATCATTTTATAATCTTTGCAAATTTAATTTGGTAATTAGAAAGAAGTGATTGAATATGTAAGTTTGTATTTCCCCTGAGCCAAATCTTAAAATTCCCAGTGGATAAAGTAGGGCATTGCATAAAAGACCTTTTGATAGTTAAGGAGTTTCCTGCTGAGTACAGTATCTCATCCCCATGTAAAAATTAAATTTATGTTTTAAAAAATGATACATGAATATTGTATGCACTTATGGGGAAATTGATATTTCTATTATTACTTTAAAAGAATTCACACCATATCCCAACATGTGCCTTAGTCTAAACAGAACAAGCCTAAGGCTGTCCCTTAAAATGAAAATGTTTATTATAATAGCAGAGAAAGAAATTAGGTTATTTTGAACGTATTTGTTGTTAATGATTAGCTGCTGAAGTCCAGTGCTCATTATTTTCTCGTTAGAGTACTCAGGTTAATCCTTTTAATAATGACATGCTGTGGAGCAGCCTCTTCATAGCAGTCTGTCTCTTCATCCTGTCCTCTCCCTCAGAAGATGCGGAGTGTGCTGCCGCCTCCCCTTGCTCTGTCAGCAGGCAGGAGGAATCCAGTTACCCTGTTGCTAGGTTTCCTTACAGGCTCAGAGAGTGGAAATGGGTTTCGGAGTGAAGCCCTTGTGTTCTGAGAACACAGTGGGTGCTGCTTTTCTGCCACTTGACCAGCCAGAGATGCCCGAGTGGAAAAAAATGCCACCTTCTCCCTATAAAGCCTGCTCCCAAGCCTGTTGTCTAATTATCCGAATAAATGCTCTTGTTCTCGTCCAAGGACAAGAATCCTGTTTGTAGAGAGAGTATAGAAGAGCTGTTGGAGCACTTTTGTTTTCTCACCCCTAGAGCCGGAGAGAAGATATACTGGGAAAATTAGGCTTGCTTGATGCCAGGACATAACCAGGAATGTGGTACTCATTTTCTTCCAGAGGCGCATGATTACTTGCCTCTGTGTCTGACAGAGTCCTATAGTGCAACCTCATTTAGTAAAGGGCACCAGAATGAATGCAGGTGAACCAGCCCATGAGCCTTCTTCACCAGTCTGACCATCATATAACCATGATGGCAAGTTTTTTACCTGCACGGCCTTATGCTCCTGCAGTTGTGATGTTGTCAAATTGGCCACTCTGATTTGGGCAAATATAACAGAAGTATTTTGAGTTACACATTTTCTTGGTCAGCCCATCCTTGTCTGTCTTAATGTAGGAATCTAAAGGAACATAGAAATTCCTTAGTCATTTTCTATCAATTTAATAGTTTAACAGAGTTGACTTTTCTCTGTGCTAAGCATTTACTTGGTTAGATAATATTAGAGAGATCGAAGGCTGAGAATGACCTGGCCTCTTTTCTGCTTGCTTCGTAGCATGTTGGAAGTAGGAGTTGCAGCCAGTGATGGGGTAGAAATTTTGTAAGTAAAGAAAGAGGCATTTGTGGTGTCAGTACCCAGGAGGAGAACTCTTTTGAGGAAGGCACATCAAACACTGTTTTTGTACCTGATCTTCTCATCTATGGAGTTTCTTTCTGGCTCTGAATTCTATGATTGTTCATAAGCTCATTGAGTGCAGTGTGTTCCTTACTTCATTTCTCTGTGTTCTCTCTTCAAGTCCAGAACTTGCCTTGGCCCTAGCATATGTCCTTATGTATCCCAGCTGAATGAGTGATTGTCTCCACTTGCTTCATTCTTTTTTATTTATTTGTTTTTTTTAGTACCCGGGGATCGAACTCGGGTCCTTGCACTTGCGAGGCAGGAGGCAGAACCACTGAGCTAAATCCCTGGCCCTCCGCTTGCTTCATTTTTAACTCACTCTTCAGTTTAGCATTTGTCTTCACAGATTTCACCCTGTTTACTTAATTAAATGGCCCATTGTACATTTTGTTGAACTTTAAAGAATTATGCTTGATATACATTTTTGTATACATTATTTTATTAGAAAAGGGAAGGAAAAAGTAAGAAAGGATTTGCTTTCAAGAACTACCCATTAGGATATTTTAAAATTGAACTAGTAGAAATATTTTTTACATTAATAACTATTCTAAAATTAAAAGGAGTTTGTAAGAAGGTGTTAGTGATCATATTTCAGACACAGAAATTAAACTGCCTTTTATGACTCAAGAAAAACAAGATGAACATTACAAACAATCCTTATTTCCATCTTTTAAGACTCCCGAAGAGCAGAAATCCTTTTTCATTTGTGACCAGTCAACAGCACCAACAACCATTCTGGATGCAGGAGGGTCCCAGATCAAACTTGAGTCATCAGCTGCCAACTTTAATAGGGGCTCCACGTTCTTTCAGACACACAGCTGTTTGGCAGCCACATCTGTACTCTAGCTCATAAAAAGTCTTTCAGGTCATTTAAAAATGTTTTATTAATGGCCACATCAACAGGCTGAGGGAAGAGGTCAGTATGCTGAAGCGCAGATAAAAATGAGTACTGTATTTTTTCCTTCCCAGTTGGCTCAGTCAGAGCGCCTATTAGTGCTCTAAAAAGTTATATAATTAGCATGGTACCCGCTGCTCATTTGGCAAACCAGACTGATATCTAATGTTCAGCATACAAAACATGGAAATGTCATCTTCGTGTGCTCCATTCTGTCACTGATAGCCAAGAGCAATCCTGAGTGACAGACCCATAATAACAGTGATGATGAGAATCACAGATAGTAGCCTGAGTTTGGGGCATTGTTCCTTTAGGCATTCTTGAGTCCAGAGAAGCCTAGGGTGGTGGAGAGTATATAATGTCAATGACATGTGGGCCCTGACTGGTGCATGGGAAGAAGGTGACCAGCAGTGCTAGCCAACCGTGCGTGAAATGGTTCTTGTGTCTTTCTCAGGGCATTCTCTGATTGAGACAGACCAGATTCTGTAGTATATTTCAGTCTTGCTCCTTTCTTTCCTCCCTCCCTCCCTTTTTTGCAGTACTTGGGATTGAGCCCAAGGGTACTATGCCACTGAGTTACATCCCCAGCGCTTTTTATTTTGAGACAAGGTCTCACTGAGATGCCTAGGTGTCACTCAGATTTGCAGTCCTCTTGCCTCAGCTTCTCAAGTGCTAGGATTACAGCTGTGTACCATTGTAGGTATGATCACATAAACTACAATCTTTGATTTGTACAAATAAAGCCAAGTATTTAAATTATTTATAAGGGAAAGAAGGATGGGTTGGTTGTCAAGCGTATTCTCCAATTCTCATAGGTTTATTTCACTCTCTGACAGTTATCAAGATTACCAAATCAGTCCTGGCTCTCTTTGTTTCTTTCAAACTCTCAGCTGGGGTCTTGTCCCAGGAGCACTGATCTTTGGCACCCTCTTTGTGAAAAACCCCAACTATCAATTTACTGTAAAGAGGAAGACTGTGTGTTATTTGTGGGTTGCACTTGTTAAAGAGCACCCCCCTGGGTGTAAAGATCAGTCACTGGAAAAAAAAATCATGAAGGAAATTGTTGAGTGTATGGTTTTTTATTAATGATTGTTAGATAAGAAAAGCACAGTATCCCACAGTCTCATTAAGTCCTTCACTCCAAGATACAGTTGCACACTTGGGAGTTTCTTGTTCAACATTCTGAAGCATGTTTTTCAAAATTATCGAAATATAGGGCGATGGTTGTAAAACATGGATTCCATGACTCTGATGAGAATCAATGTCATTACTTGACAGCCACATGGCGCATGTTTAAACACAGGCAATCGAAAGCTTTGAGCCTTTGGAGTGAGATTGTTACACGGTCGGCAGTGGAGTCTTGTTCCCAGATGCTCCCTTCATGGAGAAGGTGATGCTGCACCACTGCAGACTGAGCTGTGTGAACAAGCAAGACCAGGGTTTTTCCACTTTGGCAAACGTGAGGTACTTGGAATTTTCCACTTAGGATGAGTTGATTTCTATGCCAAGTGATTGATATCATTTATTTACTTTATTTGTTAAAGGGATAGTTTTCTCCAAAACCATTGTAATAATGCATGTCATAAATCAGTGCTTCAGTGAGAACCAATTAAGTTTTTAGCAAAAGAACAAATAGTGACCTTTAAAGATTTGTTAGCATCAGATGGTATATTAGTTTGCTAGTGCTGCCTTATCAAAGTACCACAGACTCAGTGGTTTAAGCTACAGGAACCCATTTTCTCACTCTAGAAGGCCAAGATGAAGATGTGGGCAGGTTTGGTTTCCCCTCAGGTCTCTCCCTCTGGCTTGCAGAAAGGCATCTTCTTCTTTTTTTTTGGTACCGGGGAACGAACTTGGGTCCTTGCACTTGCAAGGCAGGCACTGGAACCACTGAGCTAAATCCCCGGCCCACAAAGTCACCTTCTTATGATGTCCTCACGTGGTCTCTCCTTATTCATGCATGTGCAGGTCTGTCCTTTATCTCTTCTTCCTATGAGGAGATCTCCCACGGATTGGCTTAGGGCTCACTCCATTGACCTCCCTTTCTCTTAAAAGACTCTTTCCCCAAATATGTGCACAGTCTGAGCTGTTGACAATCAGGACTTAAACTTAAAAACCTTGGGGGACACATTTCGACCCATAACAGATAAGAAGGGAAAAGGCACCACACAATGACTACATTGTCAGCCCCAATTCGCAGTAGTAGTAAGAACTGTGCAGTCAGACAGTGGTGGGGCCTACAGAGGGTGTCCGTGGGGACTGCCCAGGCAGAGCTTCGGTTTCCCTCCTCTGGCTTGTGGGAATCTAAATATTTCAAAAGACAATATATTTAGTAAAATCTTACTTGGAAAAGTGTTGAGCACTAGTCCTCACTTTAAGTCTGTCATGCAAATCATACCCCTCATGTACCCTTAGCGTTCTGGGCTCTGGTAACTGCAGGAAGCTCCCCAGGTTTACTGGTCGAGTCACAGCAGCATTATTCATTGGAGCATCATAGGACCCCCAGCTTCAAAGGTCAGTTGATGTTGCTTTTTTTAACCTTGAGAAAATTTTTAAAATTTTGATTTTGTTTTGACATTATTCTTAATAAATGTCCTGTCCTACCCCCAGCCTCCTGACAGGCATGCCCTTTTGTGCTGTCATGTGTATATTTTCCTTCTAACACACATCAGCAACCTACCATACATCAGTCTAGTAGCAATTATTTTTCCGAACAGCTGTATAAATAACCATTTCCTGAAGCAATTTCAGGAAAGTCCAACTTAAGGAATTATGGTATCTTTGCTCAAGGCTCAACCATATTAGATAGAAAGTGCATTTTAGTAACTTACAGGCCATTTCTCTGAAACAGCCAAAGGAGGAAGCACCTGCTCATCCTCCTGTTAAATTTATTTGTTTTATGTTACTACTTGTGGAAAACTCAGGGAGATTTTTATTGTATTTCTAGGGGACATTGATAGCAACATTTCTCATTAATCAGTCCTTCATAATTTTCTCCTTTTCTGGTAGATACTTTAGACTTCACTGAAAACTATTTTTGTTTAAATTTGCTAATTTTATATAGCTTTCCTTGGATTTAATTACACATAAATTAATAGTAAAATTATAGTATTAGAGAAGTTAAAATAAAGCATGCTTCTTGCTGCTTCATGATTGCCTGGCTAACATTTAAAGAATTTATTATTGTCCATGCATTTGATACAGTTACAGTTATACTAAAATTCTCTTATGGCTAACTAACTTGATCACTAGCATATATTATGACTTTTAACTTTGTGAAGGGTATCCATCCATGGATGTTTAAAGTGTTAATACTTATTTTAAAAATGGAAGAAAATCCTCCCTGGCTTTCTCACACATGGTATTGTTAAAATAGTTAAATTTAACAATATGAGAATGAGCAAGGGTTGTGGATTGTAAATGCATTCACTCATAGGCTATTTCTTTAAAATAGGACAAAAGGGAAATTGCTTGCTCAGTCTCTTTCCTACATGTTCACAGTAGAGTGTTACCTTGGCTCACGGATGTGTCAGCTAATGTGAAAGATCTATGTTCAGTGAGCATATAGACTTCAGACCCTTTCGGACGCTCCTTAGAAAACACAGTTCGGAATCACCCCTTGTAGAGATTGACACAGACCCTTAGGGAGCCCCAGGAAGAAATCTGTGTTAGCCTTCATTTCTCCTCATTCTTCAGGTTCCTCTGTTCAGGTAAATCACCAGGAAACAATGTACCTCAGCTGTATTACTTCAGCTTCCAGCAACAGTGCCATCAGTCAGGTGCGATTTAATATTGTGCCTTCAGCGCGTGGGAGAAAAAAATCTCCATTTTTTGCCCCATGTAGCTGGGGACATTTATATGAAAAAAGTTTCTGCTTTTAAAACATAGTTGGAGACACTTCTTGGTGTTTCTTATAAAGGCGCTTCAATAAAAAATTTCTCAAAGTTAATACCAAGGAAAAAAATCTGTCTTACAATTTTTTTTTGAAAAGTAGGAATTATGTTGTGTGCTTTTCCATCTTCTGCTTTAGATGCAAGCAAGCAAAGCTAACTTCTGCACTTATTTAGAACAACTGGCTTCTTGGGTATGTGGTAATATCTCTTAACTTTTTAAAAATTTCTACTGTTTGCTTATTTATTTCGTAGTGCTGAGGATTGAACCCAGGGTCTCATGCATGCTAAGCATTCTACTACTGAGCTGCACCCACATATCCCTTATTTTTAATAACCAAATATTCAGTTATACATTTGATTTGATTTTGGAATGATGTAATATCCATTTTTCAAGAATTAAGCCAAATGAATAGTAGGCAGAGAAGATGATAACTGTTCATAATAGAGTTTGTAATGGCTTATGCCCTGAAGAACCGAGTTTCCATTTCTTAAAAATAGACTCATCCTGGAACACTGCAAATGGTGTGTAGCTCTCCCCACTTCCCCAGTGTATCAATATGTATAAACACATCTACCATGACACGATGTCCAGAAACCAAGTGGATGTTTATTTGGTCCACATGTTAGAATATCCTTTACATTTCTTTTATTAAGGGCTTAGTTTGTTGTCTTGGAAACCTAACCCATTGAAGAGAAGTCATGGACAAGTTGATGAGTCTCTAAGTCCTCTGCAGCAAAACCTAACTCACCCTAAACTTCAATTAAGTGATGTTAATTAAGGCTGGTTCTATAGTGATATCAGCTGATTTTTAAAGGGACACATATATAAAGAGCTCTACCTAATAAGCATGCAAAGTATTTTTTCCTGCTTAAAAAAGTGTGCACTTTGGCCAGACTACTGTGTTTCTGCTCTCAACAGGGATTTACATGAGCCTGTTTTTTTAATCAATCATTCTATTTTATATAAACATATATAAAACATAAACACATATAAAAATATATATTCCATGTTATATAAACATATTCACTGCAGAAATTTGGTGCACAAAGCCATTTTCTTTAAGAGATGTCAGGATACTGACTGTATGTGAGGAAAAGTGTGTGTGTGTGTGTGTGTGTGTGTGTACATATGTGTATGTGTGGTAATCAGGCACTGCTCATGCTTTTTGGCTGAAGGAACCAGTGTGATTTTCTGATCTGTTTAACATTTGATCTTGGGCTGTGTAAAGCTGGATGGCTTGATGTAGACTAGAATTATGGATGGTACCAACCTCTGATTTTTGAGACCAAAGGTATACATTAGGGTGTATGGAGCTACAATGCAAAAGGAATTTTCACCTTTTAGAAGGCTCACTGATCCAAAAGCTTTTTTTTGGCAAATCAAATGCAAGGAAAAGGGTCCCAAGGATAGGGTTTTGGTTCAGTTATTATTTTCACCTTCTTGGCACATATGGCACATCATACATGAAGATACATACACCTAGGAGAACCTTGACTTCAGGCAGAGATAGGGTAGATGGATACAGCAGTGGCTCTCAACCTTCATTTCTTCAACTTTGTTCATGTGATTTTTTTTCTATCTACAACATTTCTCCTTGCCTATAGTGATTCTTCCTTTAAAATTATAGTTTTTGGTGCATGTTCATATTACATAGTGAAGTTTGCTTTAAGTTGGTGCATGCACTTAACATATCTCAGTCAGTTTCAATCTCACTACCTCTACTGATCCCCCTCTTCAGAATTCTACCTCCTGATCATTTCCTGTCATCTCTCCTCTGTTTATCTATTTATCAATTTTTGTGTTTGTAAAATTTCTCATATGAGAGAAAACATACAATATGTATTTTTCTGAGTCTAGCTAATTCCCCCAACCTGATTTGTAGTTCCATCTGTTTTTCTGCAAATGACATGATTTAATTCTTCTTTATGGCTGAGTAATATTCTATTGATATATATATATAATATACATGTATATGTATATTATATATATATATCACATTTAATTTATCCATTCATCTGTTGATGAACTTCTAGGCCAGTGGTGGTGTACCTATGGCACGTGTGCCACAGCGAGATGTTTGTTATCATTGAAAGCTCAAAAAGGTTTGCAATCACTGATCTAGCCTGTTTCCAGAGCATAGCTATTGTGAGTTGTGGTGCTATCAACATGTGTGCATGTGTCACTATAGTGTGCAGTCCTTAATTCTTTCAGGTATATGCCCAGGAGTGGTACAGCTGGATCAAATGGTATTCTTATGTTTAGTCTTTTGAGGATTCTCCATACTGATTTCCATGTGGTTATACTAGTTTACATGCTCGCCAACAGCATAGAAGCCCACCCACTTCTTACCAGTCTTCCCTCCCCTCCCCTCCACTCCCTTTCCCTTTTTGTCGAAAACCATTCTGGCTGGGATGACATTGAATCTCAATGTAATTTTTATAAGTACATATTTGAAGTACATACCTATTACATTCATCATGAGCTGGTACATGTACAGAACACATCTTAATGTGCATTTCTCTGATGTTGAACATTTTTTTATTGGGTTCATTGTTCTTTGAGTTTTTTGGGGTGGGGTTCTTTATACATTCTAGACATTCTCTATCAGAGGAGTAGCTAGCAGAGATTTTTCTCCTGTTCAGTGAGTTATCTCTTCACTCTGTTATTGTTGCCTTTGCTGTGTAGAAGCTTTTTAACTTGATATAATTCCATTTGTTAATTCTTGATGTTGATTCCTGTGCTTTTGGAGTCTTGTGCAGGAAGTCTTTGCCTGTGCCGATGAGTTCACCTGCCTCTCCTAAGTTGTTTTCCAGCTGTTTCTATGTTTCTGGTTTTATATCTAGGTTGTTGATCCATTGTGACTTGATTTTCATACAGAGTAAGAGATAGGGATCTAGTTTAAATTTTCTGCATGAGGATATCCAATTTTCAAAATACCATTTGTTAAAGAGACAGTCTTTTCTCAAGCACATGTTTTTGATCTCCTCCTCAAACATCTGCTGGCTATAGGTACTTGGGTTTGTTTCTGTACCTTCTGTTCTAGTCCAGTGGTCTACATTTTTGCTTTTATGCCAATATTATATTGTTTTGGTTACTGTGGCTTTACAGTATACTTTGAAGTCTGGCATAGTGATGCCTTCAGCATTGCTCTTTTTGCTCAATATTGCTCTAGCTATTCTGGGTCTTTTCTAATTCCAAATGAAATTAAAGATTGGTTTTTCTAGTTTTTTAAAAAATGTCGTTGGTGTTTTAATGGGATTGCATTAAATGCATACATCACTTTTGGTAATCTGACCATTTAATTCTTCCAACCCCAAAACAGTGGGTAACTGTCTTCTAATACCTTCTTCAGTTTCTTTCTTCAGAGTTCTGTAATTTTCATTTTAGAGATCTTTTATCTCCTTAGGTTGATTCCCAAGTATTTTAATTTTTTTTAAGCTATTGCATATGGAATTGTTTTCTTCACTCCTTTCTTGATGGATTTGTTATTGGTATATGGGAGCACAATTGATTTTTGTGTGTTGATTTTGTATCCTGCCACTGCTGGTGAATTTATCAGATATCAAAGTTTGTTATTTATTTATTTATTTATTTATTTATTTATTTATTTGGTACTGGGGATCGAAATCGGGTCCTTGAGCTTGCGCAGCAGGCAGCAAAACCACTGAGCTAAATCCCCAGCCCTTCAAAGTATTTTAATGGAGATTTTTGAGTCTTCTCTGTAAAAGATCATAACATCTGCAAATAGGGATAATTTGACTTGTTCCTTTCCTATTCATATCCCTTTTATTTCATTCTCATTCCTCTGGCTAAGATTTTGAGTACAATATTAAACAGGAATAGTGAGTGTGGACACCCTTGTCTTGTTCCTGACTTTAGAGGGAATTCTATTTTTCCTCAGGTAATATGATGTTGACTGTGGATTTGTTAAATATGACTCCATATGTATTTTCACCAGGTTTTTTTTTTTTTTTATGAAAGGGCATCAGATTTTGTCAGGCCTTTTCAGCATCTATTGAGATGATAATGATTTTTATCTTTGATTCTATTTATAGGGTGTGTTACATTTATTGATGTTGAACCGTCTTTGCATCCTGGGATAAAAACAAACTGGTCATGGTACATAATCTTCTTTGTATTCTTGAGTTCTTTTTGCAAGGATCTTATTAAGGAATTTTGCACCTGTGTTCATCAAGGATATTGGCATGTAGTTTTTCTTTTTGTTAAGTCCTTAACTTGTTTCATTATTAGGATGATGTTGGCTTCATGGAATGAATTTGAAAGGATACTTTCTCCTTCTAGTACATAGAAATGTTAGAGAAACATTGGTATTAGTTTTTAATGGTCTGGTAGAATTGAGAAGTAAATATACCTAGTTCTGGGCTTTTCCTAGTTGGTAGAGTATTAATTACTGCTTCAATCCCATTGGTTATTACTGATCTGTTTTGATTTTGTATGTCTTCTTGGTTTAATTTAGGTTGGTCGTATGGATCTAAAAACTTAACTATTTCTTCTAGATTCTCTAATTTGATGGAATATTTTGAAAATAACTTCTGATGGTTCTCTGGATTTCAGTGGTGTCTGTTGTAACTTCCCTCTTTTAATTTCTAAATTTTATTAATTTGAGCCTTCTCTCTCTTCTTAAATTGCTGAAGATTTATCAGTCTTGTGAATCTTTTCGCAGGACCAACACTTTGATTTGTTGATCCTGTGTATTTTTTTAGTTTTAATTTTATTACTGTAATTTCTACTTTGTTCTTTATTATTTCTTCTACCCGCTCTCAGTTTGTTTTTTTGTGATCCATAATTAGATTATTTATTTGAGCTCACTCTGTTTTTCAAACGTAGGTACTCATAGCTATAAATTTCCCTCTTAGAACTGCTTTTATTGGATCCTACAGATTCTGATATGTAGTGTTTCCATTATCATTTGATTCTGGGAATTTTAAATTTCGTAATTTCTTAAGTGCTCCATTGATCATTTAAGAGGATGTTATTCAATCTTCATGTGTTTGTGTGGTTTCTGTAGTTTCTGTGGCTGTTGATTTTTAGTTTCATACCACTGTGATTGGATAGAATACATGAGATTGTTTCAGTTGTTTCATATTTGTTGAGACTTGCTTTGTTGCCTAAAATATGATGTATTTTGATCTGTAATGTAGTTTAATTCTGATATTTCTTTGTTGATTTTTTTTCAAGTTGACCTATTTTTGCTAGGAGGGTGTTAAAGTCCTCCATTATGATTGTATTGGGGTGTATCTGTCCTTCTATATCAAGTAGAGTTTTTTTTTTTTAAATGAAATCGAGTGTGGTAATGTTTGGTGCATATGTTTTATGATTGTTACTCTTTTTGGTGATTTCTTTCCTGTACCAGTATATTGTGGCTTTGTCTCTTCTGGCCAGTTTTAGTTTGTAGTCAACCTTGTCAGGTATGAGAATAGCTACCCCTGCTTGCTTTCAGGCTATAGCTACTCAGGGTATCATTTTCCATCCTTCCACTTTCAGCCTGTGTGTTTCTTTTCAGATAAAGTGAGTTTCTTGCAGTTAACATATGGATTGGTCTTGTTTTTTGATCTAGTCTGCCCATCTGTGTCTTTTATTTGGAGAGTTAAGACCATTAACATTATGTTGTTATTGAAAGACGTGTATTAATTCCTGTCATTTTGTTGTTTCTCTGGTGTTTGATTCCTTTCTATTGTTCATTCATTTGTCTTCTCTCCCAGGTGTACTCTGGTGTACTCTGAAAGAGGTGTACTCTTTCCCTTTGCCTAATGTAGTTGTCTTCTTGGAGTGTTTAGGACTCCTTCAAGTATGTTGTGCAATACTAGTTTGGTTGTCATATATTTCTCTAGTTTATACTGAGCACAGAGGTCTTTATTTCTTCAGTTTTGAAGGATAGCTTTGCAAGATATGGTAATCTGGGTTGGCAGTTTTTTTCATTGCTTGAAAAACTGTTCCAAGCCTTCCTGGATTTTAAGGTTTCTGTTGAGAAATCTGCTGTTGTTCTGATGGGCTTGTCCTTATATGAGATTCATTACGTCTCTCAAACAGCTTTTAATATTGTTTGTTTGCTCTGAATTGTTCTGAATTTTTGGCATTTGATTTTGCGCTGTCATGGGGAAGTTCTTTTCTGGTCACATCTACTTGAGTATGCATCTGATTCCCCAGTTTTTGCAGTAATCTCAGTGAGTAGATTTTGGTTTTGTTTTTTTTTTTTTTTGGTACCGGGGATCGAACTCCGGTCCTTGCGCTTGCGCAGCAGGTGACGAAACCACTGAGCTAAATCCCTGGCCCCAGTGAGTAGATTTTTAAAGCCACTAGCCTATAGTTCAGCACCTTCTTCGAGGGCAATAACTGTTAAGTTATTTCTTTTAGATTTATCCAGGAACTCTACCTACTGTTCAGGGCTTCTTATTCCTTTGATTATTGTGGCACTTACATCTGTTTTCAGCTCCTGGTATTCTTCTTCTGATTGCTCTTGTCTATTTCCTAGACTTTCAGTTGCATATTTTACTTGACTTACTGAGGTTTGTATTTCCAGGATTCCTGTGTAGTTCTTTTATAGAACTTCTACCTCTCTAATGAGGTAGTCTTTCATATCTTATATATGCTTCTTTAATTCAAACAGCTGCTTATTTGTATCTTCTTTATAGCTCATTGATAATTCTAGTAATTGAGTCATTCAGCTACTTATTTGTCTCTTTGGTCCCATTGATCATTTTAGCTGTCAGTTTTAAAAATTCTTTTTCTGGAATTTCTTCATCCACTTCGCTATCTGTGGGATCAGCTTTTGGGGAGTTATATATTTTTGGAGGCATCTAGTTGTCTTGCTTTCTCATTTTAGTTGTTTCTGTATAGAGGTTTATAGAAAAGTTGGATGGTATGTATCTGCCAAGGTAGAGTGGGGTTTTTATTTGGAAGTGGCTTTCTTTTTGTGGTATGTCCTGGGTTGAGAGTACATCTCTATGTGAGTTTCCACTTTGCTCTGAGTGCTAGGATCAGCTCCTAGTCCTCCTTTGAGAGGAGAGAATAACTACCAGGAACCTCAACACTTGAGAAGCTAACCTTTTACTTTCCTGCATTATCTGATGGCTAAGAACTTGACACAGAGAAATATGGTACAGTAGGCTAGAGAAACCTAAGCTAACTGTTTTACATAGTGTGTAGATAGATAAAAGAGAGGAAGAGATAGAAGGGAAAAAGGAGAAAACAAAAAAAAGAATAATGAAGAAATAACAGTACAGTTTTTAAAAAGGAAAAAGAAGGGGAGAATAGAGAGACAAGCAGATACGGGGAGGGAAATGACAGTAGGGGAAGGAAGGGACTATGGTGTCAATCAGAGATGAGAGAGTAGAAAAGGAGATTGTATCAGTTTTTGGTAAAACAGCCAAACGAATTTGGATATCGCTAAGAAGCAACTGTTGGTGTGAGAGTGTAGGAGAAAACAAGGGAGGGTGTCACAGTGCAAAGAGGGAACAGGTACAACTGTGCCTAGACACACACATAGAAAGATCGACCCTTGTAATTCAAAATGATGGAAGGACAGAGGGACCGAACACCAGGGTGCAGTAGTCCTGTCTCGTTGACTCGGGTGAGTGCCCCTTGACAGTCTCTGGTTGCTGCTGTTTTTGGCCCAGCGTGTGCTGGGTCTTCTGATGCTCCCAGGGTCAGATGGTCCTTCCACTGGGTTTCAGCCCCAGGGCTCCCTGCCACAACCTGGCAGGAAGTTTCAGCAAGTCTAGACCCCTGTGATTTCAGTGTGATCCAGGGTCAGGGAGGAGACTGTCCCAGCTGCCACAGACCTCTGATTTTCTTTCTGGCACTTGCTTCCTGCTGTGCTTGGTACTGGGGAAGCAGAAGCTGGAGCTAAGATTGTCCGGTTTTCACTCGAAGCCACCAGCCCTGACTCAGTCTGCTGAGACTCTTCTTGGCCTATGTCCCTCGGGGCCCAGTGCTGGGGGAACAGAGGCCTAGCGTGAAGCCTGTTCTTCTCACTCTGCCTTGGCAGTCACCACTCCGGCCCCTCTGCAGCCCTCCATGTTCCGGTCTGGTTTGCAATTCCTGTGGTCTCCATGAACAGGGGCCTCTCTGGTTATAATCGCTGGCTCCGGGGCATGTCCTGTTGAGAACCACTCAGCTGGGCTGGCACTCAGTGCCAGACAGTGTCTGCCCCCTAGCTACTTCTTCTCAAAGTTTGGTTCATGGAAGGGCTTGGTCTCCAGACCTGCATGGGGAGCAGAGCCTGTGGACTGAGAAGCGCTTTCCTCTTATTATCTCATACACCGACCGGGCTGTGTCCTGCCAGGGGAACTGCATAGCTCAGTGGGCACTGAGGGTAGGGCTGGCTGGGATGAATGCCCAGCTGCGGCCACCCCCGGCTCCATTCTCTTAAAGTTTTGTGCATTTCGCAGAATGGCACATCCTCCAGACCTGTGCTGAGAGCAGGACCTGGGTTGGGGGCAGCCTCACTTCTTACACTGTATCTCACCTGTCCACCCTTCTGTATAATTTGTATTCTGGTTGCTGGTGTCTCCACTGTCTCCTGTACCTGTACATTGATTGACCTTGGTGGGCACGTGGGAGCCATTTGTGAGTGCTGTTCCCTCTACACTGCTATGGTCCGAAACTCACCTGTAGTGATTCTTAACTGAATGTTGGGCATATTGGGGGGAGTACTGCTCTTTCGAGAGTGCACCTCTGCTCGCCCTACCTGCAGTTTGAGAGCTACCCATCTAAATAAAGAGCAGTGGTCTGGAAGTCTCAGGTCCCAGGTGTGAGTGTCAGTTCTGCCATTAATGGCTCCCAGCATAGGCCTGACACCTAGTAGGTGATCAATAAGGATTTATGGAGTGTCGAGTGAATTAACTAGCTGTGTAATCTTAGGCAAGCCATTTAATCTCTTTGGCTTCAATTTCTTCACCTAAGGAATGAAGGGAATGGATCAGGTGACCTCTGAGGGCCTCTTCAGTTGTAAAATTATACAATTCTGTGATTGGCCCTTTACCTCAGGGGAAGATTAATTTGACAGGAGAGTGAAGGATGGATGAGCGTGAGAGCCAAAGAAGGGAAATACACCTTTCTCTCAGTCAGGCTAATGTTTCCTTCTCTGCTGTTGTTTTAAAAGCACTTATTTACATGGAGTTTTCTGTGTAGTTTACCAAGGCCAGCTGTCCTCCCAGGAGATTATAAACTTTTCAGACTGGAATTATGACTTTGTTTTTCCTTCTATTTCTGTGAACCTCAAAATATAAGTCATAATAATGCTTTCCAGCTGTACCAGGGAGTTCACACTGTTATCACACGGCTCATTTAATCTGGGAGGGAAGCATATTTCCCCCTTTCACTGCAGAAGAAGCTGGAAGTTAGAGGTGAAGTGGATTGCTGAGCACCGTGGCTGGTGAGTAGCCGAACTGCAGATTGAGCTCTGGTGCCCAGTCTCAGGATGTGAGGCTCCAGTTCCTAAAGCTTCCTAGTTCACTCATCTAAAGTCATCCCTTAAGGGAAGGCCAGAGATGATAGGAACATCACTTCTGTGCCACCCTGGGCTTGGCCGCAGGACACTGCCACTGTTTCTTCCTGGTTCTCTTGTTTCTGACCTATGTTGTAGGTTCCCTCAGTTTATCCTTACATTAGTGCAATTTTCCATGTTCATTAAGTACAGCAATTTTCATCCTGGGCTACATATTCATCTGCCAAGAGTTATACCCTGAAAAATGGCTCCCTCAAACTTTTCCTTTTCCTTTTCTCTGTACATCTTTAGCTTTCATAGTAGCACTCTGGGTATGTGTATATGTACGTTGTGTGTATAAAGTATTATCTGTTCATTAAATCATTGATTTTAATTTTTGATGGATGGTGGTGATCTGCCCTTGGTCAGGGAGAGTGAAGTTATAGGGGAGTGGATGATTTGAGGATTCTTAAGGAGGAAGAGCCCACAGGTCTTAGTGGTTGATTGTCACTGTCATTTTCTGGCTGGAAAGCAGCAGCAGAAAGTAAATTCGAGAGGAAGAGTGATGTGTTCTGTTTTGGGTGTGCTGGGTGTTTTGGTGACTGGACATTGCATGGAGAGATACCACATATAGGCAGTGGGATAATGGATTTAGAGCTCTGGGGAAGTACCTGGGATTGAGTTATGGATTTGGAATTAATCATACAGGGAGGGAATGAGTAGAGAGTTTGGTAGAGGATGGAGCCATAAATCTTGAGAAGACAGGCAGACAGAGATAGAGTAGAGTTTGGGCTGATCAGAAAGGGCAGCTAGGGAACTGGGGAAAACTAGAAAAAGGAAATGTATCAGAAGCCACGGGAGAGGCACTTTATAAAAGCCAGACTCGTATACTACATTAATTCATCCAGCAAATACTATCTGTATGCTCTCAGGCAGCGTGTGGGGTGCTGAGGAAGAATACTGAACAAGGCGAATGGGAGTGGGATGTGGAACTCACTGTCTGGTGGCTGAGCCAGATGTTAAAGCAGTGGTTACCTTTGTGCAAAATGTGGTGTAGGAAGCACAGGCCTGGGGCTGGCAGAGCTCCAGCTGATCTCACCTCCTTGCCTGACCTCCCTGAGAAGACCTGGCCAGGCCGCAGAGCGGGATTGGAGCCAGTTAGGTGGAGGGGAATGGGGCGAGATTTCCAAGTGGGAGAAGCCCGCTCCCCCGAGACACTGCAGTGGGCGATGGCAAACTGGAAGCTGGGAAGGAGCGGAAGGGCGTGGGGGAGAGAGGTGAGACCAACGTGGAAGGAGCCTGCTGAAGGATTCTGGATTTTGTTTTAATAACAAGAAGAAGGAAATGGAGGTTTTAAGCACAGGGTGGCATGATTTGGTTAGGTACATATGTTGGTGAGCTCTAGTGCAGATCTGAGTGAAAAGGCGGAGACCCCTTCGGAGCTCGCGCAGATGAGAGTTCAGGGGAGGACGGGGTGTCTGAGGAGAGGCCTTTGCGCTAGAGAAGGTGGCATGGCACGGCGATCAACCCTTAGGTTTAGTTCAGATATGCTGTTCAGACAGATGAGTTTGGTATGTCCTTTGCCCTTTTCAAGGATCGTTCCTTTGTCTGTAAAATAACAAGGGATAATAGTTGTCCTTACTTCGAGTTGTTCTGAGCGCGGAGTGAAGTAACGCATTAAAACGCCTAGCTCATCCCAGCACATGGTACGCCTTGCTGTCTCGGTTCACTTTGTGAAGCTGTGACGGTACACAGACGGGCTCGTTGATAATGAACGGACATTTATTGGCTCAAGATTCTGGAACTGGGAAGTTCAAGATCCAGCACCTGTATGTAGCGAGGGTCTTCTCACTGCGACATCCCATTGTAAAAGGGCATTTTTCCTCCTCAACCAGCAGGGATGCACTTCACTTCAGTGCATGAGCTGAACTAAAAATGGCATCCAAACTGACCCCAGCCCATGTGTCACATCCCCATCCTGTCCCTGACAGGGGTCCCTCTGGAAACCCCCAGACACCAATAGTTTCACCCTCAGCTGGCATGTCAGGTAAAGGAGAGAAGAAAAGGCCTGGTGTCCAAGTCACTCTCTGCTGCTTAGAGGGAGGGGCTGCTTCTGTGTCCCATAGAAACAGGGTGCCTGCTGCCCCGACACGGTCTCTGAGAGCTGTTGCGACCTCAGAGCACCAGGAACAGTTGGCTTTTATCGTTACTCTTAAGCATCCCCGTGCTAGAGGGCACAAAATGCCAATAATGGGTAGTCTTTCTGACAACTCTTTGACAAAGTGATCTTTGGGCTTGTGTGCCTCTCAGTCACGTCTGGTTTTGGGGTGCATGTGCCTCTATCTCTGCTGGCATGGACTAAGAAACATTCCTGTGAAGCTGAAGGATGCAGACAGTCCTGAGCTGGTGCAGATGGTACTGACCAGTACATGCAGAGGTCCAGGTAAATGTTGCTCCGTCCTGTAAAATCCACACCTCAGCTGCACTGGCCCCTGCTCCTCCACACCAGGGAGTGTTCTTTGTTTCATGTGTTCCTGTCGCCACCTTCCTAGCCACTTGCCTCATTTGAATGGTCACTATGTCACTTGAGGATGAAATGAAAGAACAAGAAGAAAAACTTTTAATGTGCGCTAATCTTTATCTCCAAACTTCTCATTATAAATGGACATAACAAAAAACAAAAAGTCTGTCAGTACCAAACAGCAATTATTAAAAAACTTTTAGAAATCACTTCCAAGTTTGTAGATTATATTTTCTTTTCATTAAATTCCCATCGCCTTATTTTTCTTTCTCATGATTATTTTCTCCCATGCTCTCAGTCTGTGGGCCAATGTGTTGACTTTTTTTTACTAAATCCTTAAAAATAACATCAAAGTCTTACCATTCCAGAAAATTTTATGTACATTTATTGCCCACAGCTTGTGTGTTAATATCAGCAGAAATTATGTTTTACATTTGACCTTACTAATGAATAACAATAGACTAAATCTGGCTCACATATTAGTGTCAAAGTTTAAAATTGCGCATCAACAATTGAAACTTTTTTTTTTAACACTGGGGATCGAACTCAGGACCTTGTGCTTTCAAGGCACCACTGAGCTAAATCCTCGGGCCTGAAATTTCATTCATAATGTCAGATTTCTTGTTTTTGTGAAGAATCTGAATATTTAGCAACAGCCTAAATTCCTGCTTGACCATAACCTGCCAGTTGTGTGTAGCTATTGCTTCCCTTGGATGGGGAATGAGCTTGCCTACTAGCAGGGTTCCCATGTCTCCCTGTTCTTTAATTCAATCCCTTCCTTACACTCAGTTCCTACAATGGAGCTTAAAAATTGCCAAATAGTACAACTTAAATAAAGTGGAATTTAACAATACTGATGAAATTGCAAATGTGTATATCCTTTTACTAAGCAGTTCACTTCTAGAAATTCATTTTTATACTCATGTATTTAGAAAATGACTTAGGACAAGGTTATTCTTTGAAGTATTGTTTATAAGAGTGAAAGATTAGAAAAAAAATCTGTTTATAGAACAGGAACTGGTTCAAAAAAGATATAGCATACAATGGAAACTAGGTATTCAGAAAAGAATGAGAAAGCGCTCAGTGAACTACTATGGGGAAATTCTGAGATGTATTATTCTAAGAGGCAAGGTACAGAGCAGTGGATATAGTATACTACCATTTGTATTAAATGTGTATATTTGCTAGTATGTGCGTAGCCATCTCAGGAAGGATACACAAAAAGTCTAAAATGTTTATTGCTTCTGAGAGGGGAATCAGTTATTTGGATGGGGGAAGCTAATTTTCACAGTACACCCTATCATAACTATTGACCCCACCACCACTACCACCAATACTGGAGATTAAACCCAGGGACTTCACACAGGCCTACAATCCCTATCCCCTTTACAAATTTTTTTAAATTTTGAGACAGGCCAGATTTGAATTTCTGATCCTTCTCCCTCAGCCTCTAAAACCATAGGCTTTTATTACCTATTTTACCAAAATAATTTTCCTCCTGTGTCACTAATCCACTGATAAGCATCATTCCTCCAGGCACTTCCCAAAGCCCCACCTATGAGCTCATGAGGCTTTGGGTAGACATCTAGATATAAATCATAGCATGCCTTTAACAAATCTAAGATTAAGAGAGTTTTTAATAAGAGTTAGGAAAAACAGCCTGAGTCTGCTCAGATTTTTATGATTTCCTCGGTAAAGTTGCACAGACTTAGCTTTTGGCTTTAAATCATGCCTATTTTCAACTCCCCTGAAATCAAGTGTCCTGTGTGATATCAATTAAAGTAAATGTACTTTCAATTAGAGGTGTTAAGTATAAGCCTGAAAAGATTAATTCTTTGTAAAAGGATGACCTTCAGTAGTTAGATCCAATTAGGCATTTTTCCAACTATATTTCATCTTGATGAAACAAGTCTACTACTCACAATCAATCACTGTAATCTTGTCAGGTGAATATTCTAGGTTCAGAGTCGTGAAAAAGTGACTTGACTAGGCAGTCTCTGTGACTTGAGCCACCGTGGATATCGGTGTAGATCACGAGTGTTGGTTATTACTTTTGTGGTGTTGATATTTAAAGCATCGAGATGTGCACGATGATATTCCTGGCACAGTTCTTACACCTCTTACTATGGTCTTAGAACAAACTAATCTAAAGACTAATCAAAAGAGAGAAAAGAACAGTGACATTAATTAGTATTGAATCAAATTATTTTGTAATTTTTTTCTCCTTATGTCATTTCACTATTAATTATGTCAGTAGTATTTACTTTCCTAGTGGTTGTTTTTTCTTATTGACTGTTTTAGTTCTAATTTAACCTTTGGTCATATACAGCATGCTACCAAGAGTATTAAAGAAGTGAACATTTGATGATTATTTATGCTAACATGCAAAATCTTGGGGAATATTGTTTTCTCTTTAAAATGAAAGGAGTTAAGCATTTCTGCTTGTATTAGGTTTTTCCAGTATAGATTTGTTCGTTTTCACTCTGCCATTCATTAAATTTGTAAAGTTGGAAAAATCACTGAATGTAGTCACATAAAAATTGGGGAGGGGCATGGAGTCAGAAAAAATAAAGAGTGGGCAACAAGCAACACCTCTTTGAATGTCTCAAAGGTGATTGTTGGAATCAAATGAGAGTTTATATATGTATATATACATATATATTTATAGATATATATAGACAGGTATATATGTACATATACAGAGTCCACCAAAAAAATATATACACACTTCAGGAAAAGAAAAATAACAGATGTCTGAAAGCTAATGGTCACTACTTTGAGCACCTCTTATAACTGTACAGGCCAAAGGTAACTTGCATTAATCTCATGATGTCTTGATAAATTTACTATTAAAATATTTATGCAAGTTTTTCTTTTCCTGAAGGGTGTGTACACTTTTTGGCAGACTGTATCTACACATGCACAGTATGTGATATAGCATATATAGTTAGCCTGTGGACCACCTTCCAGATACCAAAATCTGTAGTTACTCAAGTTATTTATGTGTGTGTGTATATATATGTGTATATATATGTGTGTGTGTGTGTGTGTGTATATATATATATATATGAGACATAGTATGTTTATATAACATTCTATGGTATACTTCAGATCATTTCTAGATTACTTTTAATACCTAATCCAGTAGAAATGCTATTTAAATAGTTGTTATTGTGTATTTTATTACTGATCTATAGTTGTTTGACTCTGTAGATACAAAACCTGTGAATATAGATGACTAGTGCCTTCACTCCTGTGTTAGTTACTTTTCTCTCATTGCTAAGACAAAATACTCGACACCCAAAGTTAAAGGGGGAAAGGTTTATTTAGTCCACAGTTTGTAGAGGTTTCAGTCCACAGTTAACCTGGCTCCAAGGTGGAGTGGCATGTGGAAAAGGGGCATCGCAGAGGAGAAACAGTTCATTGCCTGCAAAGACAGCAAAAGCAACAAGCAAAGGGCCTTAGTAGCATCTTTCTGCCCTTTTTATTTTATCTGTGCTACTTAGGGCAGATAGCACTCACACCCTTAATCCTAATGCCCTTGAGCCTAGCATTGTACCATGAATCAATTCCAGCCACCTCCAAAAAGCCCCACATGTGACTTCATGAGGTGTTGGGGAGACATCTAGACATAAGTCATAGCAACTCGCCACTCCTCTGTGTGTGTGTGTGTGTGTGTGTGTGTGTGTGTGTGTGTGTGTGTTGCTTAAGTATGATGCGCCATTCTGGGAGTTCTTGAGACCCTTCAAAGTGCCTAGCTGGGCAAAAGTATTTTATAGTAATATTAAGAAATTCTTCATCTTTTTTGCTCTTATCCTTTCACATGTCCAGTAGGATTTTTTTGTGGCTTTCTATGTAACATCCAACATTGCAACAGATTACAGAAGCACTCTAAGCATTCAGCTATTTTTTCTATTTTTAAGTTTTTATTAGTGCATGTATGCAATACAGAATAATGATGTTTGTTCGGGGAATTGGCAGGTGCATATACCATATCTTAATCATTTTCAATCCCTTTGATCCCTCTTCCCTACCTTCTCCATCAGGAAGAATTCAGATGTCTTAAGCCAAACATTACAGAGGCTTGTGAAAGTTGAAAATAATGTGTTCTTTTAGTGGATTTATTTATCTTTTGGAACAGATTTTTGAACTTTTTGTACATTAGCATGAGTTAATTATTATCATCTTCAAATGAATTAATATTTTATAAATTTGTCTGTTTTAATTTCTAATACAGTAAATTTTGATAGATATAGACCATACAAATCAAAGCTCTTTAGGGGCCCTAAATGCTTTTTAACAACGTAAAGGAGTCCCATTACAAAAATGTTTGAGAATTGCTGATATCCATATATCAGGAATTGCAGAAGTCCCCTGGTCCCATTCTGTCCCAAGAGGAGTGCTGATACAATACAGGAGGAGACACCTGTAAGGTTGTGTGAAGTTCTGGGCTCAGGGCTCTCGTGTGATGGGCTTGAGCACTGCTTGAATTCTTAGCCCTTTGTTTCTCCTCTTTGGTTTGTGGGAAGGTGATAGAAAATGAGTCAGAATTTCTAGGTGCCGAGGAAGACTTTCTTTAGTGGGTTCCACGTATTTTGCAATTTTCTGGCCTCCTTGAAATTACTGATGGTTTGGGTCAAATCCCGGTGTGGGCACTGTTCAGTGACGTTCCATAGAGGTCAGCCAGCTAGGGCTGCAGTACGGACCAGTCTGCTTAGCCTTGCCTGGCACCGAGGCACCCCAGGAGGGCGTTATGTGAGGGGGTGTTCAGGCCATATCTGCCTCTGTCTTGTACATTCTTGGCCACTGAGCTAGTAGTTGAATTCTTAGAAAAACTACTTGATCATGTTTACTAATGAGGTTTCCTTTTTAGTGCAAACATTTTGTTTAACCTGTCTATGTTGATAATGTAGAAAAAAATTCTACTCAAAATATCACTTCTAATGCAGTTTCTTAAGGCGTTTTTATTAACTTTAATTCTAGCCTCTGTTGAGAGGTACTTGTAATATTTTAGTGTTCTTATAAAAATTTAAAACTAGCCCATTTATAGCTTGCTGTCTGTCTTTATCATTTCTTGAAATTTATATGAATGGAAAACTTTATTTTAAGTATTTACTGGTTTTTCTATCTCCCCAGGGTCATTTAATTTTTAATTGAATATGTATATATAGATTAGCTTTGTGTAAGCATTTTATATTTACTGAAATGAAGTTTCAAAAATTCATATTTTACAATGTTCTAGAGGTCCCTAAATTTATAAGATTGCTGACTATAAAATGCGTACTTTGTTTTGAGACTTTTGTTGCATGATTTGAACTATTAGCACTAACTTCCTTATTTGTTATACTTTAAAAATTGTTTAATAAAATACTATTTCTTCCAGGAAAAATATGAAAAATGCTTGAGATATAATTCATTACAGACAGAAGGCTCCTAAAATACTAAATTATGAAATTAAATTTAAGGTTACTTACTTAATGCAGATTTTATAAAATGAACCTTTTGGCTTTTTAAATTTTGTAATATAAGCATGTTTTTATAAGGTAAATTTAATGACATAAGGAAATATCTTTATTCATGTCATAGCTATCTCTTCCAGTCAAGGAAATTGGTAACCTAAAACTATAAAATGTTACTACATGTTAGTAGCATCTTATAAAAATTGAAATTCGTTTAGTAGATTTAACTCTGCCTCATTAGATTTTAATGTGCTATTTGTTATATATTTCAGAAACTCCAGAAAGGAACTTAATGACATAAGATTTGAGTTTACTCCAGGAAGAGGTAAGTTTTAATTAAAATTATTATTTTAGTGCTACAAGAAGCACTTAGAAATTTATTGCAAGGATGTGATTATAATTCTTTGTCTAAAAATGAAGGAAGGAAGGAAGGAAGGAAAACAATGTGGAAGGAGAAAGGGACTTTTTGCTGGCCCCAAGAATCCCAGTGACACACGTGGCAAGTATATACACACATATAAATTGGGTATATTAACTCAACCATGGAAATAAGTACTGGTATGGTAATGCAGGGCCCAAGGGAAATTAGGATGCATATAATGAGAAGCATGAACACTCCTAATGAGAGCTGATCAGGAAAGAGCTGACATGCTTCGCCTCTCCATTCTCAGTTCAGGTTTCATGAAGTGGATACTGGGGAGTGTTTGTGGTCTTTTTTTGCTATAGGCACTAGGCTGAGCTTGATGGGAACAATGCCAGTCTTAGGGCTGATACAGTTTGAGTATTTTAAATAAGTTATTACAGCTGCCTGAAGGCTAGATGGGTTGGCTGCTAGATCATCTGCTGGATGCCTAAAAGACATACTAGTTTTTATTATCTCTTGCACCTGGCAGATAGATAGCCTGGTATGTAGAAGAGCCTCAAAAAAAAAAAAACTTGGTGAATTAATAGGTAAATAGTATTTATGAACAGCTTCAAAAGATCACAAGATGAGGTGTTAGGAAAAAAATATTTCTACAACTTAGTTTATAATCAGAATAACCTAGAAAATAAAAATATATGTATATTGACTACCTTTCTAATGTACATTAGTTTCATCTATTGTAAATTATATATATATGTGCTAATAATGCTATTTTATTTATTAGAACTCCATATAAATTTCAATTTGATTAAATAAATTGTGTTTGGTGAAAGTTTGAAAACCCCGAGGAACAAGAACTTTCTGGGTTGATAGCTGGTCAGTCAGCAAACCTCCTTGACCTCCTTGTTATCATCTCCTACAAGAAGACACAAACTCCACTGCCTGTGGGAGCCGGAGTGAACAGTGGGCACTGCAGGAAACTGGAGAACCCCACTTAAATATATTCATGTTCAGTTTTTTAAAGATATTGCTGGCCAGACAAAATATGCTCCTGGTCTTTATGCCATCATAAAGCCGCTGGTTCTGATCTCTTTTCCTGTGCAAAGGCAAAGATTTAATATACTCCCAGTATATTTGAATTAAATTAAATATGAACTACTTTTTACAAAATAAATGTTTATAAGGTTGCCATGAATTCACTAATTGATTTTTCTTTCCGGTGTGTTCATCTTTAACAATTTAGAGTTAGCCTATGAAATTGTACCACATCAGTTACAGTTATCAAAAAGTCTTCTATTTTGTCATAATGTAAAAATATTGACAGGCAATGCTGTGATAAAATCTAATAATTATATAATAAATGTTTCAAGTAGAAAGGACAGATTCTTATTTTAAGGTTGCTTCTTTTCATGTTATTTTTTAAAATAGACTATGGCAATGAAAATCAATTTTCGTCTTAGGAGGTCAGACAAATTTCTGGACTCGGAATATTTATGGATAAGATGACGCTGTTATGCATTAGCAGGCCATTTGCACTGACTTTGGCAGTCTCATTTGGTAGGGCTAGATTGAGAGTCTCCGCTTTTGTCGCCCAGACAGAAACCGTAGTGCTGACTTCCACATGACCTGGGCCTTACGGGGCAGCCCTGCACAGGCCTGCTGTTAACCAGTCACTGTGTCTGTCTCCCTGCACCTCTGTGGTTACAGATGCCATCTGTGTTCCACATAGTGAGTGCACCACTTCACGAACATCACACGCGCAGGACATTCGTGTTGTACCTACATATGAATAAGTGTGTGTGGCATAAAACACAACATAAACTTTAAATATTCTCTGCCCTCATTTATGTTTTTTTTTTGGGGGGGGGTACCAGGGATCGAACTCGGATCCTTCCGCTTGCAAGGCAGGCAGCAGAACCACTGAGCTAAATCCCTGGCCCCTGCCCTCATTTATGTTTATTGTGTCTGTGTGTGCTCTGGAAACCCTGACGTTAATATATGATCGTTTAATCTGTTTATTGATCAGGAATGTTAATTGGCTTAAAGGAAAAATAGATTACTAATGAAACATGAGGTAATTATTTTACATTTCTGTTCTACACTGTTGCTGATGTCTTACATGCATACAGAAAAACTGGTTAATGGCATGCACACAGATGTGGAATAATTCTCATCTTGGTCCACTCCCATTACCCATTTGCCGTTTTGATATGATTCATCTGCTGCCCAAGAGTCCTGAAAATAGAAGGACACGCTATACACTTTAATCACTTGGGAATGTCTGTCTCTTTGGTACTGCATTAGTGTTATCCCTTAATGTGGCTTTGTTTGATTTATCCATTTTCAATTACATTTTCTGATTGTACCTCCTTACTCAAGTTTAAGATCTTATTATTGTTTTAGAGATGGTGTAGCATGTCAAAGTGCTTTGACGGATGATCAATCAGTGGAAATATAAGGACTGCCTGCTTTATGCCCAGTGCCTGCTGCGTGTTAGGCACTTTAATTCAATATGCCTCTCTTCCTGGAGATTGGGTGGTGTCCAGGAAGAAGGAGATTCTCGGGCTGAATGTTCTAGCAGCATCCAAAGCGATGTCACATTCAGAATGGAGCCTTTTAATGTGCGATAATGGGATCATTTCATCACAAAGAAACTTTTCTATACCATTGACAAAAAAGGACAAGACCCAAGATAAGCTCACTTTATGTGAAATTTCATAGTTTAGTAAGATTCCTATATATTTCTCTGCCATTTACTTAATTTTATTCAATTTCATTATGAAGTGAAATCAGTAAAATGGTGGAATAACTCAATTTCTCTGAAAGTATAGAAAGTATGCATTGAGTTTCAAATTTTTGCTGGAGATTTAGGGAATTGAGCTGTGTACGAGAGGGAGAGGGCAAGACTGTAAGATGAGTTTCAGGTGACCTTTGACTGTGGTGTCATCATCACCTTAATGATTTGTTAAGTAATTACTCTGTGTCAGACACTGAGCTGAAAACCCTAAATCCCAAGAATTGTAAGAGATGCGTGTACTTGTCTGTACACTCTGTGTGTGTGTGCATGTGACATACAGGCGTATGCACACATCCACACATATGAGCTCATTTACATAGTCACCATGTCCAGGTTATGCTGAGGTAGTTTTTGGTGTGACAAAGTACAATTCAATTTAGATGCTTGCTTGATTCAGTAGCTATGTTTTTAGATGCTCCCTGACCTTGGAAGGCACTTCTGTTCATCCTTCATCTAGATTGTCACAGGTTGCTCAGCCAGTTTCTTCATGTCCAGCTAGAGTTCTGGGTGTGTGTGAATATGAAAATGCAGTGGGGACCAAGTCTTTTCCCTTGAAAAAACATAGGGGTCTGTAATGGCTCTTTTGAGCATGTTATAATTTCTCAATCCCTCTTTACAAAGTCTTCAAATAGAAGATAACAGTGTTGCCATGTTCATTCATAACCTTTCAATTAAATCATTTCAGCTATATTCACTTGCCACAGCTTGTTCAGTCCCATCTTTATGAGATTGCCAACTCCTGTCACTTATCATTGAGAAACTACATTATTTTACTCAACCACATTTTCTAAGAGAATGATTCTGTTGCTATCAAGTGATCAATGTCATGTTAAAGGAGTTTCTTAATAGCATAAATTTAAATGACTCATCTTAATAGTTCAACAAGCTCGTGAGCTGTTTATACCAAATACAAGGTTGTATCAGATGCTACCTATCAACCTTTGCTATAAATTCTGACTCAGTAGCTACTAATGATAGACAAGGATTGATAATGCCTGGAATTCACCTTGATAAGAAATAAAAGCAGTGTCCCAGAGAATAGCTACATCTTCTAGGGGTGCCTGTGAGGATTAATTCAGATGGTAGGCAGCAGGCAAAAGATTTCGATCACCAAAACTAAAAAAAATTAAGGATTTTGTATAACATTTTTGAATAAATAGCCAGACACAAATTACACTCAGGAAAATGGATTTCATGTTACTTCTGATTTTTTTCTCCTGATAGAATCTGACTTGTTGAGTTAAAACTCATGTGGGTAATTTTATTAAGTAAAAAAAATATATTTGGCATTGTACTGGATTGTTGATTTTTATTTTATGTTACTAATACATATTCATTTCACATTTGGACAGATACGGCAGATGGTGTATCTCAGGAGCTCTTCTCTGCTGGCTTGGTTGATGGTCATGATGTAGTTATAGGTAAATTGTTTTTTTAGTATGCAGTGTCATTTTGTTGATATAGTAAATGCAAATATGTCAAATGAAATGTGTTTAGAAGCAAAAGTTTTCACTAAGGAATGATTTGCTCAATTTTGTAAAAATTCTTTTATGAATTCTTAAGTGAAAATTCACCTAAGAGTTATATATAATTTTCTTTCTTCCAAGCCTCTCACTGTAATTCTCGCATTTGTCTGGACTTGAATTAGCCAGTGAGGAGCCTCACTTACTGGAAACATAACAAAGAGTCCTTAACAGTCAAAAGTCCATGACACAATGAAGATAAGATGCTGTAATTTCTATGCGCCAAAGTATGAGTACCTCTGAGATGCTTTCTCAGAGTTTCTCTAATAAAACTTAATGTCAGTTTTCCAGGAGTTTTAAACATCATTTGGACCAGTTCTTTTGTTATGTAGTTAGGGAAACAAATTCCTAAAGAGGTTTCAGGACTTAGTCCATAGCCAGGCAGCTGGGTTGTGGCAGAGCCACTTTGAAACCATGGAGTCTTTCTGTCACTTTTAGGATCAAAGGAAAACTGCATGGAGATGGAGGAGCCTGCTAGGTATAGGGCTGCTGATAGGAGCAAGCAATAGTAGGTGGACCTCCTACCAAGGAAAAGGAAGTGGAAAAGGCCTAGAAGGCCCACAAAGTCATGTAAGAAAATCTGATGCAGCTTGGTTCTGCCTGGGTATGGATGTGATCTATGCACAACAGCAAATTCTGAGTATATGAAGATCTTATAATGTAATCTATTACAGTTTATTCATAATAATGACCCTGAGTAATCAAGGTTACTTAGCATAATAATGCTAAAATATTACATTAATTATATTGTTAGCTATAATAACAGCATTAATTAGAAGAATGTGTTATGCTAAAATTTTCTTCAAAAATACTCAAAGTGAAACTGTTGGGAATTATGTACTCCCTTTAAATAATGTTTTATTTTTAAAAAAATCACTATCACAATAAATCCTTTTCCAATAATACTGGAGTGTGTGATTGAAAGGAAATTTGAGGTAGATACACAAACCTATTGAAATAATTTATTTCTAGAAACTTGGTAATGTGGATTATTATAAAGTAAGCTACCATAGTTTATTTGACGTGCTCCTACCAGCTAGAACTACTGGTGGTGGTACATGTGCGACCATTCCATGCCGCCCAATGGGGCAGTCACGCATGTACCACTGGTGGGTTAGAGCCACCTGGCAGCGAGACATATGAATTATGGTCCTGTTATGAATGTGTTAAATAAGAATACGTATGGGTTTATAGTGGGGAATTAGAATTCTAAGAATCAGTGTGTTATTTATATACAAATGATACATCATAAATGCAAAGATACCTGTGTAATTAGAAAAAGTAAGCTTTTTTCCTATTAATTGTACATGAAGTATACACATTGTTTTCACAAAGACGCTCTGATTCTTTTGGCAAGTGATGCACAGAAGATATTGACATGTTTTTAAGGAAATGAACATATATTTGTTTATGTTTTTGTGCATCTACTTAAATGTTGTATTTCACACTTTCCTTTACAATCCTGTGAGAGCTCATGGCCAGCAGAATTCCTGGCTATATTCTGATTAACTGTAAGGAAAAAGCTGAGAAAAAGGATCAGTTCGACTTTAGTGTCTGTTTTAAATTCCATCTCAGATTTTTTTCTTTCCACCCACCAGTTCTTTAATAAAGTTGAGCACTCTTGTTCCCCTTAGGAAAACTAAGCATACACCTTTGTATCTTAGTTTATCATAAGAAAAAAAGAGAACAGTTAGTGGCTAGCTCAGGATATTCTGCAAGATATATTTTCCTTAAAGAGAACTGTGGTTCATATACTAAGTAGCCCGAATTAAAAAATTAGTCCATAAAGTGAAGATAATAGTTGAAAACCCTCTTTTAAATACCTACTAATGTCTCTTATTGGCCACAAGGTCAAAAATCAAATTGTCTTTTAATTGAGTTGATTCTGGCAGATATTTGAAAATACAGAAAATCAGAATATACAGAAAAGCACAGTGGTCATGTTTGTTTTTAAGTGTGGCCTTGATGCAGCCTACAGTTGTGTCTTTTTTCCCCCCCTTCATGCTCAACTGAATCTAAATGACAGGAAAGTTTGTTGAGTTTTTTAAAAGAAAGAAACTAAGAAATTAGAGTAGAGTTCACATATAACATTAAAAGCACATAACCAGAAAGTTTCTATTTTTCTTTGTTTTAATTATTCTTTTAAAAAAAATATTTATTTTGCCTTTTCCCCCACTTGGAGCTACAGCATTTCATATATAGAATATTCAAATAAGAAAAGACACGTATAACTCTGAAGTGACAATAAAAATGCCTTCCTTGAACCAGGTGTGATGGTACACACCCGTAATCCTAGTACCTGAGGAGGCTAAAACAGGAGGGTCTCAAATTCGAGCCCAGCCTGGACACCTTAGGTGACATACTGAGATCTTGTCTCATGTGAAATATTTTTTTAAAGGGCTTGGCATATAGCTTAGTGTGAAGCTATTCTTAATCCCCAGTACTGCCCTCCAAAAAATCTAAACTTTATAGAAAATGTTTACATATTTTGTTTGATAATCAACCAGTTCTATAAGGTAGGAAGAACAGACTGTTTTGGTCATTATTTAATGGATAAAAAACTGAGGTCAAAAGAAGTGTTTGCATGCAGCTTGTAGTGGTCCTTGAATGTGGGTGGTCTTGAGTGTAAGTCCAGAGCTTATCCCTTGCCCTTCCACTCTGTGTTCCGTATCTTCCGCCTTGGAAAGTGGACCCAAGTAATTTTAAACAGTGATGGCTCCTGGAAATAATAGCTTGTCCTCATTTGTGTTTTCCTGGAACAATAGATGTCATTTTATATTTTAATTATTGATTATTTGACAAACAGATATACAGTATGTTGGATCCTGTGTCCTTTAACCAATTCCAGCAATTCTCTACCCTCTCCTTCATCATCTGTTTCCCTCTTTACTAGATAGGTCACCCCCACATATAAATGTTCTTCTTGCATTTTAAAATTACTCCTATTTCCCTCTATCCCCTTACAGCAAAACCTATCAAAAGAATTGCCCCTGCCTTCAATTCCTTTCTGACCATGGTGTCTTAAATCCACTCCAGTCAGTTTTTTTTAATTCTCTACTCCATTCAAACTGTTGTTTTCAAAGCCATCCTTAGGGAAGATACACTTGGCAGACTGGATGGCAGTTGCAAAAGGTAGATGTGGCTGGACTGGAGTTAGCAAGGGGAAAGGGGGCTGATCTGTGGTCTGAGGACTCCTCATTCCCAGATCTGACAGCCATGCCCAGTCCTCATCGCACTTGGCTTGTCAGCAGCATTGGGATTAGTTGACAGGGGCTTCTCTTCCACAATAACTTTGATAAGTTTTTCATTGTTTTGTTTGTTTAGTTTTTAGTACTGAGGCTTGAACCCAGGGCCTTTGCCCTGAGCTAAATGCCCAGCAAATCCCCCACCCCATCTTTTATTTAATTTTGAGATGAAATCCTGCTAAGTTTCTGAGGATGGGCTCTTGTGATCCTTCTGCTTCAGCCTCCCAGAGTGCTGAGATTACAGGCCTGTACCTCTATGTCTGGGTTTTTCTTTGTTTTTTAAAATTCCACATCTTAACAAGTGTTTCATTTTTAACTGTCGATACACCCTCATCTTGCTGACCTGTGAACCTTGATGTGTCCAAGAATGCTTTCCTGGGACCTTGTCTCTTCTCTGATTACTTTGCTCCTTGGGGGATCTCATCTGGTCTCCTGGTATTACTTCCTTCAGTTGTGGCTGGGATCTGGAATTTCCCCCCAAAGCCTCCTGCACTCTGAGGTGGAGCTTTTGGAAGCCATTTGGATCTTGAGCGCTATGGCTGATTTGCTGTCAGGAGGTGGGGCCCAGTTGCAGGCCTGTCACTGCAGGTGTGGCCTGGTAGGGTGTTTCCCTCTTTGGTTCCTTCCTTCTCTCTGCTCCTGGCCTCTATGGTGTGATTGACTTTCCTCTGCAGCAGGCCCTTCTGCCCTGCTGTTTCTGCTTTTGGACCTGCAGCCCATAGACTAAAACTGTGAGCCAAAACAAACCTTCTCTCCTTTAAGTTGCAGGTATCAAGTATTATGTCTCAGCAACACAAAAAATGCCTAAGACACCTATTCTTTAATGCCTAAATTTGTATCTGTGACCTGGACCTCTCCTCAAATCCAGCTCCCTTTGGAGCACCTTTACTGGGAGGGTAATAGGTGTCCAAAATTGAATTCACGACTCCAAAATCCAGCCCAGCCTGCCCCAGGCAGTGGTCAGGCTCTCTCAGTTGGGGCCATTCTGCACCATCTCACTTCCCATCCTGTTTCAAGCCCTTCTTGTCCACTAGTTGAATTGCTGCATTTATGTCTTCTCTGGTATCTCAGCCTCTGTCCTTGAGACCCTTCAGCCCATTCTCATCTCTGCAGCCAGAGAGACCCAAGGAAAGAAGGTCAGACACAAAGGCTATGCGATTTAAGTATCCAGAGTAGGCAAATCCATGTAGAGAGAAAGAACAGTGCTTTCAAGGGCTACAGTGAGGGGGTGAAAGGGAGTAACTGCTAATAGGTATGGGATTTCTTCTTAGGCTTTGTAAATATTTTGGAATTAAAATTAGTAATGATGCACAACATTGTGACTATACTAAAAACCACTGAATTATACATATTAAAGGAGTAAATTTTATGTGAGTTGCAATTCAGCTGGAAAAAGTAAACTAGAGTATATCAGTCCTTTAGTAATGGCTTCCTACCTTCCATCTCTGTGGCTTGCAATGCCTCCATTATGTCTCTTGTCACTTTTCAGACCTCCTGTCTTCCACTCTCCCCCTTGCTCACCTCTTCCCTCCCTCAACCACACTGGCCTTTATATTTGCTGCTGCTACCCTCCTCCTCCTCTTCCTCTTCCTCCTCCTCCTCCTCATTCTCCTCCTTCTCCTTCTCTCTCCTTCTCCTCCTTCCTCCTTCCTCCTTCTCCTCCTTCCTCCTTCCTCCTTCTCCTCCTTCTCCTCCTTCTCCTCCTCCCATTTCTCTTTCTCCTTCTCTTCTTCCTTCTCCTTTCAGGATGCTTTTTCCAGGTATCCAATGCTCACCCCTATCACCTAGTGGTTAAACATTACCTTTCAAAGAGGCTTTCCTTGACCATCCTACTTAAAATTGCACCTTACCCCAGATCTTTCCCACGTTCCTTGCTTTATTCTTCTGCCTCTTCTCCTATATAGAAAGCTGTGTGTATTACTTATTTATTTTATTATCTATGTAGGATTCCCCCTTGAGCATTAGTTTCCTGCAAGCTAGGATTTTTAACTGTTTTGCAAACTGTTATGTGCCCAGTGTCCCATCCTATTCATATCTCACAGGAGGCCCTTGATAAACACTTGTTAGAGATAAACAAATTCTGTTCTAAAATGCATAGATCTCTCCAACATTTTCTTTAGAAACAAAGCATACTTTGAGTATAGGATTCTAGTGTTTTAGGAATCTCACTTTCAACATTTGCAAATATGAAGTAAGATACCTGAGTAAGTCTGTACAAAAAAAAGTCCAGTTCATGCAGAAATTTGAATGATTTCTTACATGTATAGCTTTTCCGCTTCTGTAATATAAAATGGCTGACATTTAAATGGGTTAAGAATCTGGTTTTAGAATTAAAAATGCCCATCAACATTTTCTTTTGATTTGGAGTATATGCTTATGGCAGCATGAAAAAGCTGAAAAAAGTGATAGTCTATGTTATGGAGCAGAAAATGTTATGGCTTTTACTATAGCATAGCAAACAGAGGTTACAAGAAATCTTCATTCTGTAGCTTGAGGGTAATCTGTCAGCAGCGTGGGAACCTTCACAAAGCAGAGTTTGGATTGAAGGGCCAGGATAGTGGCATGGAGTGATCGCTTTCATGTAGAAGTAGTGCAGTGAAGAAATTAAATCTACTGTTTATAGGCTAAAGTCATAAACCCACTTCAGTTGTGCTTAAATTCAGTACTACCTTAGGCAAAAAACAGGAAACATGTTTAGGCCTTATGTAAATAGTCATAAGACTGGCAATGCCTTCTGGGTGGGTGTTGGTTTAAAAAAAATAAATTTATGAGATGAAAAGTAGATGATGTGCATGTATAAATTTGCTTATATTGCCTGGCAGGATTGGCTGAAAAATGTAAATAGATCCTCCTGGGTCCCTATTCCATTGTTTTTGAGAGGATTCCCAAGGGTGACTGAGAGTGAGGCAGCAGAGAAATCCAGTGCCTCCTGGTTAAGAAACTGCCCATTACCTTTCTCTGTAAGGGAAGCACAAGGGGAAAAAGAACAAGCAAAAATTCATACGTAAAAGAAAAGAGGAATTCTGAGTTCTGTTCAGCCTTTGCAATGCCTGCTATTTTTTATTTTCTTTCTACTGAGAGTTAGATGTTGAGCAGTGAAAGAGGAGACGTGAGTGGGTGTGTTAAGCGGGGCGGTTGCATGGCCTGCTCAGCAGCTCCTACAAAGCCACCAACCTCCGATCTGTGAGACCAGACGCGGGGTGGGGCCCACCGTGCATGACGGGAAAGGAAGCTGCTTGGCAGCTGCTTTGCAGACAAGGAGCTGCCCTTGCTGGGTTTCACACCGCCCTCGCTTGGCTTTATAACAGCGTATGTCTGGAGTTCAGAGCCAGCTGTTGGGATTTCTGCCTCCAGAACAGGGAAGCTGTTGCTGCATTCATTTGCACAGTTTCCCTCCACTGGGTTGTGAGACTAGCTAACTAGTTTCCACCGAAGTGTAAGCTTACTGATGTGCTATGATGTTCCCATAAGCTCTCACCTTGAACTTTTTGACATGTTGGTCATGTTTCTGGAATGTTTTTTTCTGCACCTAAAGAATCTTATTCAAAACCTGTTTGCCTTTAGGACTTACCATACATGTCTCCCCTCTCCCCTC
This sequence comes from Heterocephalus glaber, assembly GCF_000247695.1. Next base: position 5,727,669 of record NW_004624787.1, on the reverse strand, counting down.
CCTTCCATAATCTGGAGGGCCGGGGATTTAGCTCAGTGGTTCCACCGCCTGCCTTGCAAGCTCAAAGTCCCTAGTTCAATCCCGGTACCAAAAAAAAACAAAAAAAAAACAACAAAAAACTACCTTCCATAATCTGGAGAGCAGCTTATCTTTGTCTACAATTCCAGAGAACTGAATTTGTCACATGCCCTGTGACATGTGGCTTCTATCATGCCATACTTCCGGGTACTCGCTTCTCTTTGTGGGGAGGTTGAAGGTGCCTTTAGGGCAAGACCTGTCTTCTATGTTACTGTCATCTTTGCCAACCAAACATAGGTGCTGAATACATTTTGACAAAGAAATGAATATGATTAAGTCTGTTTGACAGATTTAATATTGGATCAGTGCATGGATTGATTTTTTTTTTTTTTTTTTTGGTACCGGGGATTGAACTCAGGACCCTGCACTTGCAAGGCAGGCACCAGAACCATTGAGCTAAATCCCTGGCCCCTGGATTGATAATTTTGGACAATGAAAAGAGTGTTATACCTTGTAAAAATGAAAGAGAATTCACTGTGATTAATTCTCTCTGTCTCTGTCTCCTTCTCTTCCATTTTTTCCTTCTTTCTGTCTCAGAAATGGACTTATATGGCTGTTGAACCCTGCCTTTTGAGAGGAAAATATGGTTGGCCCAGAGGGCCTCCTGTCTGTCAGCACTTGCTGAGGTTAGTTTTTCTCAAAACATAGGCCCAGATCCCTGCATCAGGATCTTGTCTAGGGTGCTCATTAAGAATGTACATTTCTGGGTTCCAACCTAATCTTTATATCACTGGGAGTCTTGGACACAGAGTGTAGAAATCAGTATGTTTAATAAGCACTTCAGGCGCTTCCTATACTCACTAGGATTTCATGATCACTTCAGTTTCTGCAGTAACATTTGAAGACTGTTTTTAGCTCGTTCTGTCATTTGTCTTCGCAGTCTCACTAATCTCCTTTGTTTTTCTACCTTCCTTGATTCTCTTCTTTTTAGGAGTCTGCTTGAAAACCATGCCAGTTAACTTTTTAGTATTGTATATTTGGATGTATAAATGGTGCAGATGCCGCACATACGAAAGAGCCTCATTGGTGCAAATTTTTAACCTAATGAGTAGTTACAGTTTTTATTAAAACTAATATTGCTGCTCAGGGTGCAGTCAATTCTCTAGGTGGCGTCATCTTTTATTTTTCCATATAATGGCAAAGTATCTTTAGGCTCCAAAGTAGGCAAGCAGCAGAGTCTGCTCGTTCTCGAGCATATGGTGAGCAGTGTGCAGTGCTGTTCCCTGCCCTCATCAGGGCTGTTTAAGTTATGAGTGATTGGGATTTATGCAGCAGCAGTGCACTTTTACAATGAAAGTCTTGGAGAAGAGTGAGCATGTTCTTCTCATACTCAGTTCAGTGATTATGCTCTGCTATTTACTGATGTTGAAATTCCGCGAAGAAAAGTTTGCATTAACAGGAGTCTTTATTGCACAGTTGTACTAGGATTTTAAAATGGTGACAGATAATAAAAAAGAGGAAGAAAACTCTGTAAGGCCTTTCTGGGTTTACATAGGCTTGAGGCTAATTAAATGATGTCAGTAAATACAGTTGAATGATTCCTGATTAAAAGCTGTCTGTATGTTAGCGTCAGTACTCCAGGGAGCTAGGGACTGTGGGAGTGCTGTGCTGACTACTTCACTTGTGTATTTTTTGAACCAGAAATAAATGTTGAGTGGTTAAATTTGGCATAGGGTTTCCATTTTCAAAAGGGACTGCTGCCAATGTGCTTTGCAGCTCATTGCTCCTAGTTTTCCAAATATCTTTTTTTTTTTCTTTCAAAAAAGTCTTTTTTTCTTTGAGGGTCAAGGATGTAGCTCAGTAACAGAGTGCTTGCCTACCAAGCTCAAGGCCCTGGGTTGTTCGATCCCTGGTATTCTCCCTATCCCTTCACTACATACAAAACAACCTTTTAAAGCATTTATTCCCTAAATAGAAAAACATGACAACACAAAAAACTGGCATACAAAATTATTTGTAATGTTAAGTGATAAACTGGACTAATATAAAAAGTATAATGCCTGTTGAATACTGATTCTAATTCCCTTCTGATTAATGACTGTCATCTCTAGATAAATTAAGATATTCAGCAATTGAACTCTTAAGATGGTAGAATCTGTGTTGTTGTTTTGTTTTTTGTTTTTGTTTTGTTTGGTTGGTGTGGGTTGGTTTTTAGAAACAGGTTCTCACTGTGTCTTTCAGGCTGGCTTTGAACTCACTATGTAGCCCAGGCTGACCGTGAACTCATATCCTCCTGCCTCAGCCTTCTGAGTGCTGGGATTATAGGTTTGCTCTACCACACCTGGCTAGTATTGCTATTTAAACATCCGAAAAGCCGTTCACTTTGTGTATGCCAACACCAGGCCAGAATAAATGTGCAGGGAAAGCACAAACATGCACACATACACAGCATATACACACACACCATACAAATTCAGTATTAATTTGACCACAGAACTAAGGATTAATATATTTTTCTAATTTTATTTCATTAAAACAGAAATAATGAAACACATAGAATTCTCACTTTAACAGAGTATCACTTTTATAATCTGGTGGCCATACTTCCCTGCCCCAAATTCAGGGGAATTAAGAAGAACGTGTTCCTAGCAAACAGTCAGAAGCTGTGAGTGTGTCCCCAGCCACCCAGCCACATCCTGTGCTCACCTGCCTATGACTCTGTCATCATCCACTCAGGTAGGGTGTCCTTGTAAAGCAGGAGTAATAGGAAGATTCAAAACTACCTTTCAGAATATGGGCAAATATAATTTCCAGGAAGTTCTAGCATAAATAACATCTGTAATTTCCCTAAAGATGTGCTCTATTTCTGTATTACATGGCAGTGAATCAGTGCAGCAGTAAACCGCACTGTAAGCCCTGCTTTTCTAATTAACATTGTCACTTTCGATTTAGCTAGGAGTGGGGATCTTCTTTACAAACCACTGGTACAGAGCCCAGTTAAAATCTGTACTTAATTTTTTTTCCTTAAATTCTTTTATTGGTACATTTTAGGTATACGTACATTTACATTTATCATTGGGTGCTTGTACCTGTACATGATGTAGCTTGGTTCTTATTTTTTCACCATTTCCTGTTCACCCTTCCCTATTTACAAAGACTTTGTTTCCATTTTTTCCTTTTCTCATAATTTTTCCTTTCCCTTCTTTCTTTTCCCCTTCCCCTCCCACTTCCTCTACCCCTTTGGACCTTTTCTTCCTATTTCAAGTTATCAATTACTAGTTTTAATCATTTTAATCCTTATTTACACTTTAAGTTTCTCACACCAGAGAAACTATTTGGTATTTACACATGTGTGTCCTATTTTTTCACTTGTAGAGTATGGCCTCAATATGCATCCGTTTAGCTATAAATGTCTCTAGTTTGTTGTTCTTTATGGCTGAGTAGTACTCCATTTTATAAAAAACCCCACATCTTCTTTATCCAGTTTCCAGTTGATGGGCACTTGGGCTATTTCCAAGCTTTAGCTATTACAAATTGTGCCACTGTAAACATGGGTGCACATATATCACTGTGGTATGATTCTTTTAATTCCTTAGGGAAGTTAGCCAGCAGAGGAATAGCTGGGTCTAATGGGGCCTCTAGCGCTATTTCTTTGAGGTACCTCCATACTGATTTCCACAGTGGTTGCACCAGTCTGCACTCCTACCAACAGTGGAAAAGGGTTCCTTTCTCCCCACAACCCTGCCAACATTTGTTATTTGTTAATTTCTTGATAGCAGCCATTCTTCCTAGAGTGAGGTGGAATCTCAGTATTGTTTTCCTCTGCATCTCTCGAATGACCAGTGATGTTGAACATTTTTTTCCTATGTTTATTTGCTGCTTTTACTTCTTTGTCTGTTCATTTCAGATGCCCATTTTTGAAATAAGTCTTTAAATTTGGGGGGGATCTGATTTTTTTCAGTTCTTTATATATTTTAGATAGCAGTCCTTTGTCTGAGGTACAGCTGCTAAATTTTTTTCCCCCACAATTGTAGGTTGTCTCTTAGCTCTGTTGGTAGTTTCTCTTGCAGTGCAAGAGCTTTTAATCTGTACTTAATTTTACTTAAATGAAATATGAGTCTGCTAGTGGATTAGTCTGTCACTGGAGTCTTGCTCTTTTCGTTTACTTTAAATTGTCCTGTTTTAATTAAAATGTCAACTGTCTTTTAACTCTAGAATCAGATATGCCTAAAGATAACACACGATCCAGCCAAATTTCCTGACTGTTGGATTATAATAAGCCATATATTGACAGTTCCTGCTATCTGTCTGTCTGTCTGTCTGTCTGTCTCTTTATTGTGGTACTGCGGATTGAACCCAGGCCCTCACATATGCCAGGAAAGCACCCAACTACTGAGCTACATCTCCAGCCCTTTATTTTGAGACAGGGTCTCACAAAGTTGTTCTAGCTGGCCACAAACTTGCAATGTGTTCCCTTACCTCAGCCTCCCATCAGCTGAGATTACAGGTGTGTACCACCATGCCCAGCTCACCATTCCTTATTTGTGACCCAGATTCCCCTTATTTTCTGGTCAAAGAAAACTGTGCCTGAGTAAACCTAGTCTATTCTTTGTGATAATACACATTTTATGTAACACGTCCAAGTATGCAGGATTTAAGTTAAATAACTCTTGTTGAGTTATCAGTGGACTGATCCATCTATGGCTGTCGTGTGTGTGTTTGTGTGTGTGTGTGTGTGTGTGTGTGTGTGTTCCCACTTCAGAAACTATTCCATCAGTAGTACAATATTCTACATATAAGTAGATGACCAGTGTGCTTTCTTTTTTTTGGTACTAGGGATTGAACTCGGGTCCTTGTGCTTGTGCAGCAGGTGGCGAAACCACTGAGCTAAATCCCTGGCCCCAGTGCGCTTCTTAATAGACCGAGAGGCAGGAGTCCTCAGCCTAAAATGAAATCTCACTGCTGTTTTCTAACTTTATTGATCAGTGTGCCTCATCTTAGTTTCTTGTAGAGCAGGAAATAGAGGGCCTAGTTCATCCCATCAAAAAAATTAAAAAGCTAAAAATGAAAATTATGTCCACATTTTTTACTTAGGGTGGGCTTACTATGACTATGTTGGCAGCATGTCTAATTATAACTTTAAATTTGACCTTGTATTTGATTACCATTGTTTTTTAAACAAAGATTTTCTTGCCAATCTTAAAGCCTAGTTCTTAGTCTTGCACCATGCAAGTTTTGCATGAAAAGTGTGTGTAAGAATGCTGTCACGCCAGATCGATTTTAAAACAAGGAGAGACCACCTAGTTGCCTCCTACTAGAGTGGGAAACTTATCTGTGTTGTCAGATTATCAGTCTCTGTTTTGTAAAATCAGCTGTTGTGGCCAGTTTTGTTCTTGAGCTAACGTTTTCAAAAGTACACTATGCTTCATAACCCACAGCAAACCACTCCATAAACACAGGTTTTCCTGCAGGATTCTGTGGCTGATGAGCCATAGAACCACACAGCAGGAACCTGCAATCTGGAAAACATTCAGTTAGCCATAGGTGCAGACTCTTAGGCCTGGCTGTCTACTTTTCCAACCAGTGCATACTGGGACAGAATGGGAAGGAGTTGCCCGTTAGATTTTTGGAAGCAGATTTTTTTTTTCACTTAATTTCTTAATAGTAAAATGCTATAATCTTGCTTAGGGAACTATTCAGCTATGAGAAGTTTGTTACCAGAAATGAGGACATCAGATAGAAAGTATCTACTCAGTAATAGACCCCCTGGAGGGCTAATTTATAACAGACTCTGAGCCTTCTTACCAGTTTGTGGTTTGGGGCTAGTGTTTTAGAAACTCAGTGTGCTCATGACTCATTTCTTTGTTGCTGCTGCCAGCTGTCTGGACCTTTTTATCTTTCTGTGGTATGCAGGGCCAAGGTAGGAAAGGCATCAGTACTGCCTAAGTGCTTGCCTGTCTTGCCTTTCCTATGCACTGGCTATTAATTCCTCACTCTTTTGCCTGTGATTCTTGTATTTGTCAGTGGTACTGAGTGATAAGGTGAGAACAACACACAATCAGAGCTTAGCACCTAAAAAGGTGGAATATAGATTAGAGGACCTCATTTGGACAGCATTATCTTAGAAAGCAAAAAATGCTATAGATTATTCTAATGAGCTCTTTTAAAGAGAAAATGAAAGTTTGGCTTTTTTTCTTTACACTTATGAAAATTATGTAATAAATGAGTATAAGAAATTAATTTTTGATATTTCAGAATATGCATTTTTATATAAAAATACAAAAATGTACTAAAATTACTCTGAGCAGTGGCTTTATCTGTTTAATAAGTAATAGCAGTTTTCTAGGCATAATATGAAATACTCCTGCACTTCAAGTGTCTGCAGACTACAGAGTTCTTATCTACTATTAACAGGCATACCCCTGTTAATACTGGGAGTCCTCAAAGGAGTGTATCCCAGGAGTCCTCAAATCACTTTGCCCCTACTGGTTGGCATGTGGTGGTCTCTCTGGCGCCTGCTTATCCTTTCCCAAGACTGCTCACCAGTATCACCAGCCACCGTGGGGCCCTAGGACTCACAGCAGATGTGCTGCTTCTAGGAAGTCTCAAGGAACTTCCTGTTCTGGGCTAGAGGGGCACTGTCTTCCATGCAGAAGTAGGGAAAGGGGCCATATTTTGTCATCCAGGCCCTGAAGCTTCTATACTTGTGCATTCAATGAATAAAGCATCTAATCCACTTTGTGGTGGGTCCACCTGTGCATGAAAGATGAGTTTCTTGCCCTCGTGAAAGCTGCTGCTGTCTAACATGAGAGGTAGACATCAGAAGTCCGCCCACAGATGTCAGGGAAATGATAAATTGTAGGAAGTGCTCTGAAGGAGAATGATAAACAGAAGGTCCTCACTTGGAGTCAAGAATAATAAAAGCCCTCCATGGAGACATCTGAGTGAAGCCTGAGAGTCAGCCTGTTCATGCTGAGCATGTGCAGAGGTAATGGACTCTGCAAGATGACCAGGGTGGCCAGATCAGCTGAACAAGCAGAGGGTGATATGAAATACAGCTGGGGAGGAGGTGGCCAGTTCGGATCATGAAGGAAGTTGTAGACAGCCTTGGCCAAGATGACTTGCAAACATTAAAGCCTTGTCATTTAACTTTGATTGAGTCACTGTATAAAGTTTAATGCTTATGCTTTTCTTGTGGTTTTCCTATCAAAGAGGGCAAGTAAATTCTTTTCTTTAGACTTGTTTCATTCTTCAGAAGGTCTCAATATTTATTTTATTCTGAGTTAGATCCCTTTACTGCCTGAACTTGATTCCCATTTGACGGAGATGTGTAGGAGCCACAGAGAGACAGAAACAAAGCCCTGGAGGACTAGAGAAATAAAAGCTGAAATGATGTCTCAACATTCTAGGTTCATTTTTGTTTAAGAGCATTGATAAGTGACTTGTAATTTACTGCTTGGGGACCAAGAGAACTTCAGAGATACCATATAATAATTCTGAATCCAATTATTGTATCAAAAGGAAATTAGAATTCCTAGGAAAGGCAAAACATAAGCATTAATTGCAGGCATTTTGCTTATATTAATTGGTAGCCAAAGGGCCTTCATGTATATTCCCAAAGCAGATGAAGTATATTTACCATTTCATAATACTGCCTATTGTTACACAAATTAGTGTAGGGTAAGGTAGCACTATACATACAGTATAACTATTGTTATAACAGAATACAGAATGCATAAAATATCCATGTTCATTGAGTTAAAGCAAACTTGCCATTTTAAGTCCATTAATTGCAGTTGATTGTAGTGGATTTTCTTTCAAGGATGAGCGCTCTAATTACCTAAATGAAAGAAGGCATTCAGGTGACTTCATGTTAAGAATGCAGGCTCAGAAAACTATGTTCTTGTTTAGCTGTTCTTTGTCTTGATGAACCAGATACAGGGCTAAGACAGTGTTTTCCCACAGTGGTGATTTCTGGAGTATTTCTAAGTTGATAAAGCTCTCTATTAGCACTGGATATTGTTTTGCTTTTACCCTGCCTTTAATTGACTTTATTCAGTTGAGAGCTTCCCAGACGTCTAAGGAGTAGCAATAATAAACACATCTAGTGGCATAGAATTAGACAATACAGAACTGTAGTCTCCATTAACTGACATCTCCCATAGTTACTTAACAGCTAATTAATTATTTTAATTAATTAAATTCAGATTGTTTATTGTTCAATTCAATAATGAATTGATTAGTTATTGGTAAAATACATTTTGATATGTGTCTTGAGTGGCCACATGGATCTCCATTATTATATGCAAGTTGAGTGTCCCTTATCTGAAATGCTGGGGACCAGAGACATTTTAAACTCAGAATTGTTCAGACTTTGGAATAGTTGTGTATAGGAAATGAGATATCTGGATGAAATCTAAATCTAAATGAAATTCATTTATGTTTCATATATACTTCATACACATAGTCTTCATATACTTACACATAGAGGTAATTTTATATAATATTTTAAATAATTGTGTGCATGAAACCAAGGTTCATGTGTAATGTTTTCTACTTGGGATGGCATCTTAGTGCTCAAAAAGTTTTAGAATGCAGAGCATTTCTGATTTTGGATTTTCAGATTGGGGATGCCATGTCATACTGTTTCTGGTGATTAACTTTTAAAATACCCCCATGTTTGTTTTGGCTTTCAGAATCTAAAGGCCAAGTAGAGTGGGAAAGGAGCGCAGGTATTGAGATCAAACGGATCCTAGCTCTCTCAGGATGTGTGACTTGGGGAAATTAGTTCGCTTCTCTAGTGCTCAGTGTTGTCTTTACTCATAGAGTGACCCACTGCTATCCCAAGGTTGTTCTGAGGACTCCTGGGTTACATAAGGTTAGTGTGATGAGGCCGCTAGGAAGCACTGAGAAATTAGCAGGTCTGTCCTCTATTTAGAATAAATATGTTTGTCCTCCTGTCCAACAGAGGACTTCTTCTGTGAAATACCATACTATAATTGCCCCAAATAAAATGAAACTCAAATCCCTGGGAAGGGTAAAGGTAGAAACTCTAGGCAAGAAATAATAACTGAGCTGGTGTAGTCATACTTCTGATCCAGGAGACTCACATGCTTGGCCCTGCCCCTCTATAGGAGTGGAAGGAGTTGTTTTCTCCTATTCCTGCTCTGCCCCAGACAGTGCTACAAAGTGGTATAAAAAGAACAAAAATTAAAACAGGCATTCGGGAAGGAATAGGCAACTAAATACAGTGGTCTAACCAAATAGTTTACACATTGTCAAGGATACATCCTTGTTTAGTTTTCTGCTTGCTTCCCCGTGCCCTTTCTTATTGCCCAGCAGGACTGTCCAGCGTGTGTGTAGTGCCCCAAAATCTAGACTTAAAAGGGGATTCCAATAGAAAAATGTGAATTCCCTTGTGTTCCTCAAGACCACCCTCTGAGCTCTAGCTCCTTTACCCAGTGATCTACTTTTCTTGCATTGTGAGTTCCAGTTCTTTTGGCAAACATCTCTGTCTCTGTTACCTGACACTAGGCATGTCCCCAAGTGTGATGTGGAGTCTACAGCCCAGTCTCAAGCAAGCCATACTCAGGGCACAACAGGAAAGCCAAATATGAGACAGTACGCTAAGCCTAGTACTTATACAGAGCAATGGCCAATTGACCATGAACTTGACTTAATTCAATCAAGTGATGCTTTAAATTCCCTCTGTAAAGTGCATTAGTGATTCCAAGGCTTGCTAGATGCTAAACTGTAGGAAATGCGTCTCCTCCCCACGCCCATTCCTAATCCCACCGGGTAAGTTCTGTGTACAAAAAGAGTTTATTTCCAAGTTTGTATATGTAGGTTTACTTCCTGTGAGAATGATACTACGTCATTAACCAATGAAATATGAGTTCAGATAGTAAGTTGTTTCTTCAAGAAACAGGGGGCACACTTTGGAAATCTTGATAAATGGAATTGTTAAAAGAGACAAAACTTGTTAAATTAGGGAGGGAAAAGATAAAAATAGAGAAAAATTTAAAATATAGGACTTTGTAAATGGCCCTGGCCCTACATCGCAAGATTGGATAGTAAATGTTAACATTAAATTTAAGGTTTATTTGTAAGCAGGTTTGCTTCCCTGCTCAAGTGTCCTTTGATACAAACCAACTAAGTGCCATGCACAACTTCATCAGACATGAGTAGTATTTCTATATCTGGAGACAGGACCAGCTCTTTAATTTTCAGGGTCTAGTGCCAGAGGGAAATGTAAGTTTCCTTGTTCAAAAATTAAGAATTTCAGGATAGTGACATAGCATTAAAGCAGCTCTGCACCCTGCTATGCCTTGGTCCCGTGTGTTTGCCTAGGCCATGGTCCATGAGGTTGGCCCTGCCAGAGACAAGATCTGGGTGGGGAAGAAAGGTGGCTTGAGAATGTTATGTCTCTGATAATTTCTGGGGTCAGTGAACTTCCCTTTGTCCGAAGCATGTGCTCATTTGTGAGTTATCACTTGGAATATCTTTATACTGAGCTTAAATCCAGCCTCCTTTGGTTTCTGCCCTGTGAAACAGTGTACAACAGATCTTTGAAAACTACCAAAGCTCCCCTATATCTTTCTCATTGTACTTCCTGGGAGGCAAAGTCAGTCCCAAAACCTCCTCTATCCCATCTCTCTAGTCCTTCAGTGCTCTCATTATTATGGGCAGTGCTTATCATTACTATTAAAACACACAAACTCTACATTCCTAAGGCAATGTGGGGCTGCAGAGCATGGGACTTTTCTTGGAAATACTGTATTAGAATTCTAGAGATGCCAGTATCTCATTGTGAACTTATTAAAGACCACTTACTCTAAATGTTTAATGTATGTATGATGAAATATTTCAAATGTATAGAAAATTATGTAATACTGAAGACTTAGGCACTCATCATTAAGATTTAGTCTTTTGCTTTGTTTCTCTCTTGCACCCTTCCCCAGGCCTCTTTAGAAATGTTTTCAACAGGCTGCTGCTCACTGGATTTACTCTTATTCTGAATTTGTGTAGTTGTTTTTATGTCCTGAAGGTTTCAATTTTGTTTAGGTCCCTGTAGAGCCTGTAGCTGTACTGGAGACCTCTCTAGGAGGTTCTAAACCCAGCTGTCTTTCTGGCAAACTTTTTAACTTTATTAAAATTCTATGAAATGAACCTCAAAAGCATTATGTTAAGAAGCCAAGCATAAAGGTCACATATTGTTTGATCCATTCATATGAAATATACACAATAGGCAAATCCATGGAAAAAGAAAGCAGATTTGTGGTTGCTGAGAGCTGGAGTGGTGGGAACTGGGAGTGACTACTTAATGGATAAGGGGTTTTCTTTTGGGTGATGAAAATGTTCAGGAACTAGGTAGAATTTGTAGTTGTACAATGTTTTTAATATATTAAATGCCACTGAGCTGTCTACTTTAAAAGTTAATTTTATATGAACCTCATCTCAATAAGAAATAAATGTTATGTGATGACATTAAAATACTTGGAATTTAGGGTTGTGTATACATCTTGAGATCAGTAGTATTAATAATTTGAAATAGTAATTGCATATGGGTATTGTTTACTAAATACACAGTCTGAAGTTCTACTTTTTTAAGTTCATAAAGTACAGAACCTGCCAAAAAAATGTATACACACTTCAGCTGTTCACCATACTAATAAATGTCTGGAAGCTCATGGCCACCACTTTGAGCCCCTCTTGTAATTGTAGAGGCCAAAGGTAACTTGTATTAATCTCAAGTTTTCTCAGTAAACTTAAATCAAAATATTTATACAAGTTTTTCTTTTCCTGCTGTGTACATTTTTTTTGGCAGATTCTGTATTTGTGACTGATTCATTTTGTACATGACAGTGGAGAGTTCTGTACTTGTAAGTTGTGTTTTGTATACTGGCATATCCTCCCTTGCCATTCACTTCAACTACCCATGGCTGATACAAGCCTGTACTCCAGAGCAGCAAATGAAAGTGATTTGGTCAGACCCAACACATTTTCCTTCAGGGAGACTCCAAAGAATGTCTCTTGGATTGAGTTATACTATACAGATTGACTCCATTTGTGTGTAAGTCTATAAACCTCATTTCAAAGTAGAATCTATCATTCCTAGCATAGGATGATGTTTTAAGAAACTATTAAGAAGACAAGATGAAGGGAATCTTCTGTGTTTTCATGTGAACACAATCAATGCCTACCAGAAAACTACACTGTGGAAAGCTTCACCTTTAACACTCTAAAGAGTTTGAATGATTCATTTTTAGTTAGAGTGGTTTAAGCTACAAGTAACAGAAAAGTATTCAAAATGTTTGACAAGAACTTTTTAGCCCATGTAACTGAAAATCCAGAGGAAAGGAAGGTTTCTGGTGATCTTTTCAAAGCCCAGCTTTTTACAGTCTTGATTCTGCCCCAAGCCTCATTCTCTTCATGTTCTGGGAGGCTGCCAATGGCAAGCAGTGCCGGGTGTTCTCTCCTTCACCTGTGGTTTTGGTGGTCCTTAGTGAGGAGCATGATGTTTTTCTTAGAAGCCTCTCCTCTCATTGGTCTCTGCTGCTTTACCTCCATCCCTAAGCAGGCCTAAGATCTTTATAGCTTGATTGTGGGGCATCAGCCACAATATCTACTGCAGGCCCCATAATCCTCACTCTAAATGGTCTTAGCTCTTTTGAAATGTCTTACAGAAACACTCGTTGTAGGTATAAATGAGTCTTCAGAAAATGCATTACATTGCTTTTAGGTTATGCTATGGTAGCATTACATAGCTTTCAAACGTGCTATTGAGATGTGTTATTTGCAGCCCACTTTTAGTAGTGAGGAATATTAAAGAGAAGGAAAACCAACACGTGCCGTAGGGGCACTCATATTTCTTTGGTATGTGCCTCGCACTTGACAAGAGAGCACAATTTAGTTTATTTATTCATTCTCTCTTGGATTTCATATGCCATGTCTGTTTATTTTTGTTGTTTGTTTGTTTTTTGGTACCGGGGATCGAACTTGGGTCCTTGAGCTTGCACAGCAGGTGGCGAAACCACTGAGCTAAATCCCTGGCCCCATGTCTGTTTATTTTTAATAAGCAACCCCTCTTCCGTAGTTGGTGCACAGTTGGTGTTTCATTGCTGATTGTGTTGTTTTGTTCCATTCTCTTAATTCTATTTGGTATGCAGAAATTCAACCTTAATTATATATTATAGGCTTTTCTCTGACTTTAAACCATGACTCCTTTTGTTTGAATATGTTAAAAAAATAAATCCCAAACTGTGAAAAACTGATTTTTTAAATTACTCCAGCTTACATTTTCTATTGCAAGTCTTAATTTAATCACAGTTATTGAGGAAATGAACCTAGGCAGTCTTAATTGAGTGCCCCTGTGCCTGTGGAATTCTTTTCCTCTGTTGGCATACCAAAATTGAAATTTGTTGAGCTGCAAGTTTTTACTGCAAAATCCTCTGAACAACATTTTAGTCGATAATCCCTCCCATATCTGTTTTTCTGTTCTGATTCCAGTTCCCAATAGTTTCTTTGGGTTTTTGCCTTAGTGCAGAGGTTGCTACCTAGATGTGCAAGGCTCCAGTCTTGCCTACAAATGTATTTTGTTTGGCCTGGACAGAGAAGATTTTTGGAATTTGTTGTCAACATTTAAAAAGTGCGACCGTTGATACAAGAATCCAGCTCTGGCTTGTCTTAGAAAACCCAGAAGACTGGAAAACAATTGGGCATAAAATCCTGCATGGCAAAAATTCTTTCCCTCCTCTTCACTGATGTACATTTATTGCCCAGGCCCCTGAGACATCTGACTCTCTGAGCCCCACAGAGTCCATTAGTGCTAACTAGTGCTACCCTGTTCTCCTCCTACATGCACAGCATGTTATCTCCACAGCCCTAGATAAAAGCAATTTAAGAATTTTTTTTTAAAGGAAAAAGCAAGTATGATTGCTCCAGCAGATCAGGCTGCAGGCATAAATCTCTACAGCTTTTTAAAGACTCCTGTCTCCCTGATAACTCCTGAGAAATCACCAGCATTCTTAGACAAAATCCTGGACCAGAAGAATATAGTATGGATCTAATTGTCCAGTTTGGGGAAAGGTTTACAGTTACACCATTAATGGATAAAGTTCTAACCTGCTTCCCTTTATGTCCACAAGGATCCATCTAAGAATGCTTGTGGTTAGGGTCACTCCTGCTGATAGTCCCTTCTACGGATTCCCTGGTCATTTGTTAAGACTTCATTGATAGTACTCATTAATACTAAACTGAATCAGTATATGGAACTGCAAGTTTCAACCACACACCATATTTATAACTAGATAACAGCAGCAGCAGCAAGACATGTTGTTCTTGCACAGAGTTGATTACAGCATTACCCGTGTACTCTCCCTGCTCAAGTATTATCAATTGACCTAACAAGACCTCTTTTATTCCCATCAGACAAACTCATTTTGCAGCTTGACTTCACGTCCCTTTACATTTCTCCTCAAGCAAACCATCACTCCTAAGTTCGTCCTCTAGTCCCTTCCCAGTGCTAGAGTGCTGCCAGGGCTGGATATGTGAATGCTAATGACAGTTGCAAACTAGACACACCCATTTAATGGCATAGTATCTTCTTGGCTTAGGTTTTCTAGTGTGATTTAGACTAATATTTATTATAACAAGTCCCATCATTGAGGAAGTATGCACACTAGAATAAACACTTGTGTTCTCTCAGTGGTCACTTGGTTGGCCATTACACCATTTTTATAATCAGTAAGATTTTGTAAACTAACAAACTTTAAAGAGTGTTGATGAGGTCTGCTATGCATATAGCAGGCATTGTTACTTTGCTTACCATGTAATCTAGATTGTTCTTAAAATTAAAGCCATTTCACCATGGCATTCCATTGCAGCCTAGGTTTCCTTTATCATTGCTACTTTGGATTCCAGTTGAGCAATCCCTAGTAAAATGTAATTTCTAGGAAATGGTGGTCATTCATTGGCTTGGTCAAGAGAGAGTTCACTTATCAATGGACTGAGTTTGTGTGTGACTTCTGTTGGCTTTCTTGACCAATGAATGTTTCCTAGAGCACCAGAATAATGAAATATTTACTCAAAAATATTTTTGAATGAAAAAATTGTTAGGTTGACTTAAAATACCATTTTGTACATTATAAAGACATATGGGGTTCTTTTTGCTATTGGATTTTGTTGGTCTTAATCAAACTGCTAGCATGTATGAGCAGCAAAAATTGGGGGTTCATATTTGCCCTATTCAGATTTATAGGCAAAACAGAATGGGCATTCCAGAGGTTTCTATCTTTCAAATTATGTCTCTGAAACAAGAAGTTAGACATGCAATCATTTTCTTATTACATTACCCAGGAAATAATGAATTCATCATTTTTAATCTCACCATTCCTCATTAACAGCCTAATGCCAATATCTCTCATAGAACAGTGCCAAATTTCAGCTTCTACTAAACTAAGCATTGGACAAATGTTTGAACAGCACACTGTGGACCTATGGCAGATTAACTCTTTGGAAATGGAAAATATATATGTTTAACTGACCTCCAGCCCACTGGAAATAAATCCTCTGCATAATCTTGCCAAAATGTGTTTGGTTGTGAACAGGGCCCCATCGTTTGTCTTTCTGCAGCCTGCATATCAAGTGCTGGGCCACTGCAGTCTTTTTCTGCCTCTCTTGTTCTCTCAGCAGTCTGCATCTTTGATGAGCTGATTGGTGAGGATGTATTATTTTCATCCTTTCCTTTGTTGTTAATCAGCACTATCATCTTACTGAAATATCTGTTGGGTGAGGAATTCTTTTAGTTTAGTTTCTCATAACCATCCAGTTGGAATTGAAACATGCTTCTAATTTGTTCCTTAAGCTTTCAACCCATTGGTTCTTTACATTTAGCTCTTGATTGATATCTCACATTAAGTTTTTCTTTGATAGCAACTGGAAATTTTAATGTATCATTGCTACGTTTAAAGATAAGTTTCTTCTGTGCTTCTTCTTCTGTGCTTCTTGGTGGACAACCTTATCATGATTATTCTACTGTCTATTGGCCTATTTATTCAACGATGCTTCTAATAGTATAGATGTTTGCTTTTCTTTTTAGTTCATAATTTCCTGGAATTTAAAAAAACCCTGTCTATAATGTATATGATGTAAATGACTCTTGATTGGACTAAGTGACTGTTTCATTTAAAAAGGGGCTCAGGCTGGAGCTGGAGCTCAGCCCTTCCTAAATTCAATTTCCAGTAACCCATCCCCCCCCCAAAAGAAAGAAAGAAAAAAGAAGGAAAGAAAAAGGAAGAAAGAAGAGAAAAAGAAATTCCTGACCAAGTACAGCCAGTTCTTTGGGGATGACAAATGGGAATATATTGGGTTTCAAAGTGAACACCATCTAGAAATTGCTAGATAGTGCAGACAATTAGGCAGTTCACCTTAATGATGACTCACTAATGTTTTGAGGACACAATGAACTTTTAGAAATCTTAGAGTCTATAGCTTACTATTCCTTGTTTGGGGGAAGGACCAGCTTTATTTCTTAGGGTATAACTGGGAATGCTTTAGAATCCCAAAGCGGCTGATGACTGATAGATAGCACATTTTACCAATGAAGGGATGCTGGCATTGCTGGACAAAAGGAACAGTGAGAGGTGCACAGTGAAGCACTGCTCAGCCGAGTTCTGTGGGGTCCGAGCACTCGATGTGTTCAGTGCTGCTGTTAATTAAAGCCATAGTCACTGATTGGCCTGTCTCTCACTGTGGCTGCCTTCACATAATGCATAACCCATACCAAGGAGTAAAGCAGCCCATCTTCTCACACCCTTTTTGCTCTGTAAGACTTCTAGAGGCATTTTTCTGAATTACTCAAATGCTGTCATATCTTAAGGTAGTTTTAAACATGCTCATGATCACTTAGGAATTTTACATGGAAATTTCTAAAATTGATACTTAGTGTAAACTGACTCACCATGATCTATTTCAGCAACACTTCTTTCTCTCATACAGTGAAAACTTAACCTACAGAATAAAAGCTTTATTTCCCCTTTAGAGCAGGAAAAAAATATTTTTCCCTTGGAGGAGGAAAAAAATACATGGAAACATCAACAACAAAATAATCCTCAAAGCAGCTTTACTTTTCAACAGCTTTACATGGGACCAGCTGTCAAATTATTGAGTATTGAAGAGTTTGAAAAATCTTGGCTGAAAGGCAGTAAGATCGAAAGATGATTATATTTAATGTTGGGAAGTATTAGCTCCAATTCTTTCCAACCTGGACATAGTGGAGAGCGTGGAGGGCTTTGTGATGTGTCCTACTCCTTCCCTTGTTTCGCTATGCAGTTTCCCAAAGAGACCTTCACATTTACCTGTTTTGCGGGTGACTGTCTTGCAGGAGATCGCAGGCCTGGTATCTCCTGTCTTAAAACAGATCGTTACCACTTTAAGGTGCTATCCAAAATAAGAGTCCAGGGCCAGGGATTTAGCTCAATGGTTTCCCGGCCTGCTGCGCAAGTTCAAGGACCGGGAGATACCTACCTGAGAGGCAGATGCACTCAGACTGTTTATACCAGGGCTGGGGCCAACCTGCCTGTACTCCACTCTTGTGTAAGTCTCCTGCAAGCTCTGTGACCCTCGGCCAGTTGCTCTATCACTCTGTGCCTCAGTTTTTTCTGTAATATGGGGTAAATACTAGTTCCAACCTCCTAGGGTAGCTTTAAGAATAGTCTCAATAAATCTGTTACTGTTAAGTGTTACTAATAATTTCATTTACTCTGAACTGTGTAATTACTCTAGTGGGTGGAGTTTCTCAAAGTCAAAGTGAGGAACTGTCGTGTCAACTCAGGGACTTGCTCAGCTTGTACATTAGCAGTCAGGGAGCCTAAAACTTTATCAAGAGGAACATGGAAAGACACGCTCTTTAGGAACTATTTGGAGGTCTCTTTATTCCTGGGGTGGTGCAGTGGGAGGCTGTCAGCTGAGTGCAGAACAGCCTTGAGAATACGTCAAGATTTCAGCCAGCTGGGGTTATGTCTACCATCCCATCCTTGAGATCTGTTTAGAGTTTCAGCAGTCATCTCCTTGATGATCTGTTTCACTAAAAGTTTACATAGCCGTCAAAGGAACACATCAAGGAAGACATACTATTTACATCTTGTCTCAATTGGCATATCATTTTATTTCTCATCAATAATCTATGGCCTTCTATAGTTAACTTTTCTAACCATACCTGCACTACCACAGATGTTTCTATGAAGAGGAGTGATGTTATTGTAGAGTTTAAAAAGGCTGCAGAGTATATACAATCTTACTTTTCTCATAGTTGGCTAATCTAAGTCTGTTAATCCTCCTCTTAACACCATAGAAGTATAAGATTATGAAAAGCCTGAGAAAGGAGCAAAGGAATGGAGGCATCCGCTTTGTAGTGGAACTATAGAGGGCTGGGAACTGCATCATCTTTGCTTGTGCCATGTCTTTTGAACCATAAATCGACATAGGTTGCAGCTCGCAGCTTTTTGGTCGATTTTTTTTCCAGTGGGAAGGAAAAGCCAGATCTGCCCAGTGTTAATGAGATCTTGCTGCCTTAAATAGCATCAGAATAAGCAGCGCTGACTTGTTCTTTCCACGGCTGCACATACAGCCCCCAGCCTTGTTTGCCCTTTTCACTGCTGTCAAGCATTCCTCTGATTTTTATTCCTTAGTGCATTATTGATGATCATCCCCAAGTCAGCATCTTTTCTGGCTCCTCTTCTATATTTTGATGGCTTGTGACTCCTCTTCCACTCAGCCTCATTACTGCACATGGCACGGAGCCCCTTTCTCATACCATCATACCAAAGCTCCCTTCCCCATGGTAGCCAACACCTTTATTTATATGGAAAGCAACCACCTGTGCTTCATAATGACCTCATGGGGTTCCTTTCTTGTCTCTTCCCTTACCAGAAATACTTTGTTTTTCTCCTTTTGCTTTTTATTCCGCAAATCAGTGTGACACATGCTACCTTCATTTTTTACCTATTACCTGACATAAGATGTCTAGATCCATTTGTTGTGCTCCAGGTCTCCAAGGAAGGAAGACAGCATATTATTACCTTCTCTCTTTCTCTACTAGGGAAGGAATGGAATTCTGAAATTCAAATAATTTTATTATGTCTCATATGTATTGAGGAACTTGTGGAATCTGGTCCCCTTATAAATACTAACATTTATGAAAGTTTGGTCATCTTCTACTTCAGAGGCTTCAATAACATTGCAAAGACCAAAGAAAAAGTCACAATAATTATTCTCTGAATTCCTTTGGGTCTATTTTTTTTTTTTAAGAATGATTTAGTCTTTCTGAAGTCCTTAGCAACCAGAACATCCTCACTGAAGTCTGTCTTATTTCTTCTGCATTCTTTCAAATAGTTTTCTGCTCATGACAACAACAAAAAATCTTTTGGTAATTACCACACTGTGACTGACATTAAAGGTACTGTTCTTGAAGTGTACATTTAAGGTTGTTTCTGGTTCCACTGATCAAACAAGATTGGACTTTCTAATAAATCAGCTTGCCATGCACATTGGTAGTACTGGTCTTGTATGTATAACAGATGAAGTCCAATCTAGAAAATATTACTGAGGCGAAGACTAGAGAAGCCTTGACTGTGAACACTGTAGTCAGTAGTTGGCATACTCAGTATTTCCTTTCTTTTCAAAATAATATGTTCTAGTTAATGAATGAGATAAGCATGCAGCCCATTACAACAATGAGTCTTAAAGTTGTTTTAAAGGTATTGAATTTTAGGATATTTGTTTCCTAAAAATACTTTCTGGTGCCTTATGGTGTATGCTAAATGGATATTTTGATTTCTTAAAGCATGTAAGCTGATATTCATTATTAATAGTGATGGGAGTGCATGTATGGAGCCTTTGAGGCTATTCTTATTACTTAAGTAACCACCCTTTCTCCTAAATTTTGTGTATCCCTCAAGAGTTCAATAAGGCTGGTGGTTTTATGAAGGTGCACTGCCTGGAAATAAGGTTGTAACCCATATTCTGTGGGAAGGGGTAATGAAGAAAGGTTGGACTTCTTTCTGCAGACCATCTCCAGTGTAGGGATAAGCAGCTTCCTCTTGATCATAAGTGATACACACAGTCCTGTCTGAAGATGAAAGGCTGGCATCTGTAACCCATGACGACCCTTCTATCAGGAGGATACATTATAGCTGCTTTTCTCCTGCTAGATTTATTCATGCCATGTTGTTGTAAACAAATACAGAAACAAAAAATCAACTCATAAATTCTTACCCAGAAGAAAGGTGAAATTTCTTCCAGTGTTACAGACTGAACCTAGGGCCTCTGGCATGCTAAGCATGATGCTCTACCACTGAGCTATGCCCCCAGCCCATGTCCTCTTTGCAATCATAGCACTTCTCTATTACCTTAGTAGTAAGAGAACAGTGTCTTGAAAGAAAAATGAATTTCCTGATAGGGTGTTTCTTACCTATTCAGTTAGGATAGCTAATATATGTGAGATGCAGTGATTCCTCAATGAATGAGTCATTTGGAGAAAAAAGCTCCCCTTCATATGGTTGATTGCATTAAAACCCATACCCCATGCACGAAGGTCTTAGAATATGGGCACAGCTGTCTGCATGAGAATCTGACCCCGGGTACTTTAATGACCTCTTTAATTTGTCTAAATATGTTTTTACAGTCTATAAGAGTACATTTTTTTACATGAACATTAATTTATAAGGACTGATTGTAGGCATTTAAAGCTTTTTGGTTTAAAATATATTTTGAAAGTTAATTTAACATATTTAATGATATACTCAATCCCAATCAGCAAATTACATGACTGTTAAAACATTCTTATTTTTACAAAGCCAAACCAGAATTTGAGATTTCTTTTGCCAAACTTTTATCACTGGTAACCTTTTTTAAAAATTCTGTTTTGAATGCACACATAAAATTGTACAGAGTTCTGAAGTACAATGTGATATTTCATGCACGTGTACACTGTGTAATATGCGTGATATTAAATCAGGGTGATAGCCTGTCCCACAATAACATTTCCCAGTGTACATGGGTAACATTGTTGTTACCTGGTACATATTTAAAGCCCTTTTTCTATGAGATAGAGTCCACACTCCTTGGTGGCCAAGGCTTAGGTGATCGGCCTGCACCAGCATCCCCACCTGTAAGCCCTGGTCCCCCAACTCCAGTCAGGCTCCAGGTTGCTGGGCCCCTGGTACAGCTCTCAGTGGCTCTCTGCTCCTTCCCGGCACATCTTTACCACGCACCTTGTTCCTGCTCCTTCATCAGTACTCCTGGGATGCACTGTGACCACGTGTTTACAAATCTGCCCACACCACTCAAGGCAGAGTTTGCTTGCACTGCTTATGTTTATATCTCCCCACCTCTTATAGGAACACCAGCTCGTGACACACTTGATATGAATTTGTTTAATAACTAAAAGATCATAGTACCCATATTGGAACACACACCTGCTTTAAAGGAAAAAAACCTAGTTATGCCTCTTCATAGGCAGTAGCTTGAACTTCCTCATATGCAACCTCTCACCACTCCACCCTCCTCACTACCCAACATTGCCCCAACTCAGAGGGGCCAAGTTCTTTATGGTCTTGTCATGGGCCACTCTCTCCAGATAAATCATACAATCTGAAGGGTCTTGAATAAATACTATAGCTTGACCCCTTGAGCTTCCATGGGTTGGAAACAACAGAAATTAGGGCCCAGAAGGTTTTGAGTTTTCAAATTGGGCTGGCAGCAGGAGAACTTAGCTTGAATCCTACCTTGCGTGTAAGAGAGAGAAGCCCTAGGGCATGTTTTCAGGGTAGAAAGGATAATCTCCTAACAGCAGGTGTTGCATTGCCAGCTTCCAGTATCTCGGGGACCTGCTGCAGAAAGGAGGGGTAGGGATGTCTCCTGTTCAGTGCACTATAGCCAGAAGGTACAGTAGGATGCCTGAACTCTTGACAGGTTTGGGCCACATTTTAGGAACAAAGAAAGAATCCACCCTTCTTCCCCAAAGGAGAATAATTCCATTTCTACCAATTTCTAATTGCCTAAAGTTTCTATACTATGAAAAATATCCTTCTATCTCATTTAATTGCAGGTGCCTGGAAGGATTAAATAGCTGCTGGTTTATTTTCATTCACTCATGAATGCCACAGTTATACTTAAATGTGCTTTCTGAGAGCTACATGCTTCTGGGCTTTGGTGCGCAGCACTGTGCTGAGCGAATCTCATCTCTGTCCTCATGCTGCTTTGGCTTTTGCTGGTTTGAGAGGGGAAAGAGTTTTTGAAACATATAGTAGCATTGGGGAGGTTACTTCTGTAGGATTGGATGGGGATAACACAAATGGGAACCTGGAGATATAAAATCAGGAGTTTTTTTATTTTTGCTTTACTGGGGATCAAATCTAGGGCCTTGCACATGCTAAGCATGCACTCTACCATTGAGCTACAACCCAGTGCTGCACCTACAAGCTTTCATATTTTTCAGCTCTGCTAATCATTGCAGTGGGGTGGGGCGTGGAGCTTCTGAAAAAGAGCCTCCTATTTTCTTAATCAGTGGGTACTTGGAGATCGTTTTTTATTTTTACTTTATTATCTTTGTGATTTTTATTAGTATGTCTTTGCAGTACACAATGATTACATTCACTGTAGGGGATTGGTACATGTACATAAAACATTTCATTTCCCTTCTTTTCCCCCATCCTTTCTCCTCCCCCCTTTATTTTTCCAGCATAAGATTCATTTCTTTATCTTATAAGACCTTATAAAGTCAATTACATATACAAATTGAAAACCAGGCTTGTACTAAATCAGGGTCACTTTTTACATTTCCTTAGTTAATGTCTACTGGTGCCAGTGCAATGTTGGGTTCTGAGTAGAAACCTGGAGGTGACAGATGGGTCTCCTGTCAAGGGGCAGCAGTCTAGCTCCCCTGTAAATAGGGTAATCATCCCAATTTATCATCCAAGTTAGGGCATTTTGCGGGTACAGGGTAGAAAGGCATCCCTGTCAGAGTGAAATGAAGACAGCTTCTATAGCTGTCCTCAGTTATCTTTTGGGGGCACAGCCTTCTGCCAGTGATTGCTCCCTCCTGGTTTTGGGGCCCATCAGTAATAATAACTATAACCCCCATGATGGGTAGAAATTTGTGTGGGTTTCATGCTTTTCTGGAGAAACATATTCACTATTTAATTTTTTATTAGACTTGTACTTTTCAAAACTCAGTGGTGTCAAAGGATGCCACATAAAAGATTACTGATTGAGAAAATAAATAGCTGTAGACTTGTGCCATACAACAAACACTGGGATCATTGTGCCAAGAATGTACCTCTAAGCTCTATGGCAGAGCCTATGAGACTTTAATTTCTGTACATGTTCTGTTTATCAACTTCTTAATTTCATAGTTCACCAACTGGAGGCCTAATAGCTTTCTGTATCTTTCAAGCCACCCAATGACCCTGAGTACAACTATCTGGCACCTCACATGTCTAGCAGGGACATCAGCTTTGAGTATTTTTCTCCCACCACCTCCCTAACCAGGGAGTTAGCTGCCCCTTCCTGCTCACCTCTTTGTGTTGCCAGCAAGGTCTTGGTGTTCTGTCCTCTAAAGCGAGGTGTGAGCAACCTTGCATCAGAAAGGTGGGGGGATAGTGGCAGGGACTGGGGAGGGTGGAGGAGGAGGTTATCAGAATGATCTTTAAGATTTAATCAGGTGCTAATGTGAGACCTTTGTTCAGTGCTATTAATGTTTCACACTTTATTAGATGAAATTAAAGCTGGAGGTACAAAGTAAAAGTCTGGCAAACCCATCCCAGTGCATTTTCTTGCAACAGTTATTAATTTTCTAAAAAACAGGACAAATATTATATTGACTGTGACACTGAAACAAAAGCTTCTATTTAAAATACTTGGTTTTCGTATGCCCTATTCTGTTTTCACATTCCTATAGTTCCCAACTGCCTCTCTAATTCTGCACTGACTGTGATGTTTATGCAAAAAAGTATTATTTAAATGTTTTATTCTGTTGTTAGAGATACTATAGAGCACACCCAGCCAGTTTTCTTATTCCCTGCTTGATCCAAACCAATCCTTCTAAGATGGAGGAAGGAGGGTCAGGATAGTATGATTTGGGAAAAGGCTAGAGCGCTGCTGTTCAGGCTGTGAGCCACACCCTGGCTTGTGCCTCAGCATCAAACGCTTTATGACTAAGCACATTCTCTGGTTCAGCTGATGTTTTTTCAGTTGCTAGACTTTTCTCTGTGAAGGAAGTTGCAGTTGATTTACATTGTGGTGCCTACTCGATACCTCAAGTGGATCTGTAGGAAGTATTTCAGCAACTGGCTACTTTAGGTCTTACTGGTATATAGCACAGAGAAGATAATTTCCTGAAGTGTGGACATAAGTAGAGTGAAGATGTGTGGTGTATATTGCTAACTCCCTTGCAGTGAATGCAGTCATTATATACTGCAGATGTATACCGATACGAAATTGAAACCAAACCAAAAGAAACAAAAATATTATATCTCAAGTACTTTTTAAATTTTAGATTTTTTTATTACTGCATGTTTGTAGTACATCTTACATTTCTCATGGGGAGCTGGTACATGTGCATAACACATCTCAGCTCTATTTTTATCCCCTTTCCCTCTCCCCTCCATCCTGCTCTTGGTCCCTTTGCCATTTGAAAAAGATTTGTCTGCTCTTTATTTATATTTTGGATTTTTCATGTAAGAGAAACCGTGAGATATTTAAGCTCTTGTGTCTGATTTATTTCACTTAACATTATGGTCTCAAAATGCATTCGTGCTCCTACAGATAACTCAAGTTTATCCTTTTTTATGGGACAGTAGTACTCCATTGTGTATAAACATATTTTCTTTATCCATTCATCTGTTGATGGACATATAGGCCACTTCCAAGATTTAGCTATTATGAAATGCGTGGCTATAAATATGGGTATGCATGTATCACTGTGAAATGATGTCTAACTCTTTTGGAAAGCTACCTACAAGGGAATAGCTAGGTCAAACGGAATTTCTAGTTTTAGTTTTTTGAGGACTCTCCATACTGATTCAAGTCCTTTAATTTTTAGGCTATGGTCTAACCTAGAGAAAATCTTGGTTAACCCTTGGATTGGTTTCTTGTTATTAATGAAATAAATTATGTAGTCTTGCTCTGTACCTTATACTGACTGCTAAACCCTTACTTTAAAGACTTTGGAATAGATCACAAATAAAGAATCAAGTAGCCCAGGATGCGAAGATAAAGTAGATGTCCTTCCCCAGGGCAGCACCACACACTGTGAACAAAGCCTGCCCTGCAGACCCCCGCACAGCTGGCCACATGTGCACTGAAAGCTTCTGTTTGGGTGGCTGCCCCCATGCTAGGCCAGAGTCCTCCCAGTTTCTCTGGACTGCGAGCTTCTGCCAGATGGCTCTGCCACAGGTGGCTGCCCTGGCCTGTAATTGAGGTAGCAGTCCTCATATCAATGTGTTTACTGTCTCATTAATTCTAAGTTTCCCAAAGCTTTTCCCAGTCCAGAGGCCACTAGGTTAAATCTCAAGCTGTGTGTCCTATTAATATGAGGCTGTGGAAAAACCTTTCTGTAAAAACAGATCAGGGCAAGGCGCAAGTGACCACGAGACCAAGTCGATCTATGAATTAAGCATTCATTACTTTTCGTTTTCTTTGGCCATATCTTCTCTGCCTGATTAAAAAGTTTTTTGCAATTTGTATGATTTGACAAGGTTGCAAAGACCGCTTAAAGCTTATTTCCTGTGTTTTTATTGTTAATCAAGTGATTATATGCATTGAAGGAGACAAAAGTTATTTTTAGTCTTATAAATAGACTATATTTGGAGAACAGTTGGCTGTTGTTTTAATTTGTAGTACTTGTGCCAGTGAATCTTCCCTTAACCAACGGTAGTAAAATTGTCGTCAGAATCTCAGAGCATGTTTTACCTTCATGCCTTATATACAGATAGGCTGATACTTCCAGAATATGTTCCTGGTTGTTAAACTCTTATCTTGGAACTTAGACATCGGCAGAATTAAATAAGACCTTGCTATAGACACCAAAGGCCTATGAAGAATTTTCTTTCACCTTTAGAAATCATAATTAGAGTGATTTCCTCAATACTGCTGATGAGAATGTAAAAATAGAACAGTCACTTTGGAAAAAAATACCAGTAGTTTTTTTTTTTTTTACAGCTAAACATACATTCTTCCATGCCATGTAGCCATTCCATTCCTAGGTAGCTACCCAAGCAAAAAGAAACTGTATGTCTGTACAAAGACTCAAGCATGGACATTCACAATAGCTTTATGTGTAACAGCAAAACTCAGAATTGCTCCAAATGTCCAACAAGATATGTCAACAAACTGAAGTATATCATATAATAGAATAGTACTAAGCAATAAAAAGGCATGAATTCTTCATCACTGTTCAACATGGATGAATTTCAAAATAATTATGTTATGTGAGAGAAGCCAAAGAAGATGAATAATACTCATTTCACTTGTATGAAATTTTTGAAAATAGAAACTAATCTGTAGTGACAGAAAACAAACAGTGGTTTCCTGAAGAGAATAGAGACGGAGGGGAAGGTGGGAGGAATTACTGAGAGGCCTGAGGAACTTTTGAGGGTGATGGATACATTCAGTATCGTGATTGTGGTGATGGTTTCTGAAGTGTCTCCAGATGTCAAAGTTTTTATCATTTGAATATGTGTAGTTTATGGGATGTCAGTTATCTTTCAGTAAGGCTGCTCTAAAATAAAGGCCTCACCTCTTAACTCCTTATATTAGTGTAAGAAGAGATGCTAGTATTTGGACGAGTGATTGTCCAGGTTTTAAAGGGTATGGCCCCAGCCCTGGTGTGGGGAAGTATCCAGCAGAAGCTAAACACTCCCCAGAAAAGTGCAAAGTTTTCCCTACTGTTTGAGTCCAAGACTAAATGCCCAGGTTAAGGCACCTACAGAATTCTTCCTGTTTTTCAAGGAGATAAAATACTTTATAACATTTGTATCTCCCCCCCCACCTTTGTTTTACTAAGAAAATAAATGAATTCTTACCTTCATATCAAGTGAATGTTGGGGTTTCTTGGCAGGCATAACTTTAAAGTTTTCCAAACTTTATCCAATATTTTAGTTTTTTTCTTTTGTTTTTACTTTTTTCATCTTCTTACTGAGGAAAAATGAAACTATAAACTCACTGGCATATCATAATCACTAGCCAAATGAGGCTACAAGGTTATTGATTATACTATTTCATTGCTTTCAAAATGAGCAATAATAACATAATGATTATTGGACCCTTCCATTACTGTGCTGTCAGCCAGTTCATAAAACTCTACCTTAAACACATTAAAGGAAATTCAGGATCAAAATATCAGTTTTTATGGTTGTGTTTTAAAGAACAGATTCAGTATTAGCCAGTTTCCCCGTCTCAACCTGTTTCATGTTCTCACACTGTGCACAAGATGATAGTAACAAACTGGAATTTACCCAAATCCTATGGGGAATAGCGGATGTATGCCTGTTTCTTTTATTTCTCATAAATTACTTCCTCCTATAGGTGAATAATACTAATACTCAAGTCTGTTTGACATATTGGTCCCCAAAGCTGCTTGCTTTATAATACCTATAAGAAGCCAAGTATCTCTTCTAACTACTGCCTTTTCTTCCCACCCAGGATTTGACTTTTTTTTTGTAAAATGGAAATAAAATTATATGTAATATACTCATTTCTCATTTTCCTCCAATACTTTATCATTTTCCATTGTCTCATAAATTTGATAATGTGAGACACCTTGAAGGTGATTGTGTCATGTCCATGCTTGTGCGGTCTTAGAGTTTTCCAGGGGAAAATCTAGAGGCTTAGATATGTATGCAGGTAGTGTTTGAGGAGTGCTTTCAAGATCAGTATCTGTCAGGAAGCAAAGTGCATGGAATTTGGCAAATGGAGGAATTCTGGTGTGTTTCACCCAGAGCAAAATCCTCTCTTGGCAAAGGGAGCTTTGGAGCAGGGAAGACCCAGGATTGTCCAGCTTGAGGAAACAGGGCCTTTTTACTCTCATAAGCTGTCGCTGGAGAGAGGGCCTAACCTGGGTAGAGACAACTGTCTGTGGCCCAGAGGGGCTGAGCTATCAGCTGCCAGACCTAGCAGATGGGAAACAGTTGCCTCATTCCTGCAGAAATGATCTGGGTATCACACCTCCATACCTGCCACACCCCAGCCCTGGGACTGCTGGGATCCACCTGGGAATAGTTCTTGCAGGACTGATTGATCCTCATCATCTTCATTCTTTTCTGTTCACTCTAGATTCCTTTCATCTGAACTAGCTCTCTGCTCTTGTCTCTCAATGGTTTCTCAGGGTAGCTAGGGGGTGACCTAGAATCTCATCTCAGAAAACCTTTGAATGAGAAATGGTAAATCTTTAAAATCATGGTTATGCAGTGTATGATACCTGATGCTTACTTGAGATGAGCCAAGAGTTAACTTGCTTTGGGAAAACAAATGGGATTCTCACTTGGGAGACACATTGTGGAAATTCTTAGAAAATATGAATAATTCTTCTATTGCAGGGACTTAACCTGGGGTTTTTGAGAGTCTTAGAATCCTCTAAAATTTTATGCAAAATTTTGCATACATGCTTCTAGAGGATATCTTTCAGCTACAACTGGATGCTAGTGTCTCAAAGATTTATTTCTTACTTATTCATACATTCAACACAGATTGACACTGTGTGGCTCTGGGAACATGGCAGTGAACAAGACAGATAAGGTCTTCATTAATTGGAGCTTATGTTCTGAGCATGTGGCGTTACCTGAAGAGGCACATAATTCATAAATAGCTAGCATGTCACAGGGTGATAAGGACTCTGAGAACAAAAAGTTCTGAGTAAAGAGAGAGTGCGATGGGCGTTTGGGGGTGGTGAATGGGTAGTAGCAGAAATTGGAAGGGAGGGGGCTCTCATGGAGGACAGTGCTTCTAGCAGAGGGCAGGCAGGTTCGGGTGTCCTCAGTGGGAGCCTTCTCTAAATGCTCAAGGGTGCACATGAGGGGCCATTATGGCTGGGGGTGGAGCAAGAGGAGAAAGAGTGTGCTGAGGGCTGAGGGAGACGGAGTGGGAGGCCTGGCCAGGTGGGCTGTATAGACCATTGGAGACACCACGGATTTTACCCTGACCTGGGAAGAAACCAGAAGGTTGAAGGAAATGTAGCACAGTCGGACGGCCTGTCTGCAGGCTTACCTGATTACTGGGTAAGGTTGGCTGTGGCCAGCAGGGGCTGAAGTGAAGATACCGCAGGCTACTGTGGCACCTAGACGAGAGATAGCAGTGGCCTCTTGGGGTGTAACAGTGGAGGCCTGAGAAGTCTTTGTAGATCTCAGAAATATGCCTTTTACACAGAATAAGGTTTTGTCTGGATCATAAAAGTGTTTGAATCTAGCAGAGAAATCAGAATGTACAGATGATTTCAGCACACAATAAGAGCAGTGATAGAGACCTAGAAGCGAGTGTAGTTAAGGGAATTATTCTGGTTGGCAATTTAGAGTAGGAAATGGCAAAGTACATGCTGCAGAGGTAGGTCACTAGAGCAAGATAAAAGTGTGGACTTTACCTGGAAGTTGAAATGGTATTTCCTACATTAGGCAGCCCGTTCTAATTTGTGGTCCAGATTCTCCAGGAAATGGATGAGTGTGTGAAAGAGGACTGCAGGGAGCTGAGACTGAAGACAGGGAAGCCAGTAAAGATACTACAGGTGTCCAGGGCAGAAATCTCTCACCTGTGTTCATCGTTCACCTGCAATACACAGAGCACGGCTGTAAGCATTCTACACATATTAGTGCCCCTCATTCCCACACATCCCTCTCAGGTAGGCACCATTAATGTCTGCATTTCACAGATGCACCCCAGCTCAGAGAGCCAACCAGAATGCCCCCAGTCCAACCAAGAGGCAGAATCTGAACACAGGCTCTCTGACTCAAGAATTCAGTGCATCTTATCAAGACACGAGCCTGGGATTTAGGAACAGGAATGGAGACAGTCTCTTATTTTGTCCCACACCGAAGTGTAACGACCCGTAATTTTGCATCAGTGAGGTAGCAGTATCCAGAAGAAGCCTCCTCTCACCTCCTTTTCCCCGACTTAGAGCTTGGACTGTCTCTGTCATTTCACGCTGCTCCTCTGTGTCAGTGCCACGCACACAGCAGATGTTCTGGGAGTCTCTAATTAGGACAGCATCTTTAAGTCACCACGTTGTGAGGTATCCCGAGACCACACTTTTTATTTCCTTGGTAGTACTTCATACTCAGCGCTCCTTGGACCTCTTTTCCCCTCAGCTTTTGCTGGGTGTGAGCTGGAATTAAATGAACTAACAAACTACCACCATAATATCACAACCATGTGAAATGGTTGTGAAATAAGCTGCTACCTGGGGAGAAAAATGTACAAAGAGTGAGCAAAAACTTCAATGAATGTTTAAATTTAAAAAAAATATTACAATAAAAGACACATTGCCATTAAACTCCTTCAAAATATTCTCCCTTGCTTCAAACACACTTCTCCCATCATTCTTGCCACTTTCTGGAGCAGTTCTGGAGGTCCTCACTCATGTAGGTGAATAGTTCTGTCCTCTGTCACGGCAGAGCTCTCGTCTCACATTACTTCTAGGGTGGCAATTTTTTGTCAGATAAAAACTTTACGGCGTGTTCTCACCCACCTTACTCACCAGAGCTGGCACTTTGCAACTTGTGGCTCTTCCCTAAACACAAAATGGTCATGAGAGGTAAACATTTTTAATTGATTCAGAGCATTAAGGCAGCAGGCAGTGCAATTAAAATACGAAAGAGGACTTCCAGAACTGCTTCATAAAGTGGCAAGAATGATGATGTCAGTGTGTTCAAATAAGGGGACATGTTTTGAGGTGTGTTAATGGCAGTGTGGGTTTTACTGTAATCATTTCTTTAAAAATTAAACTTTCAGTGTATTTTTTAATCACACCTTGTATCTTTTGAGTAATTACTCCGAATACAGTCATGTATTGCAGATATTCACTGAATAACTGTTACTTTTCTAACCATCAAAATGTGGAGGATTTTAGGAGTAGAAGGAATTTGTGGAGAAAGCAGTGCCCGGAGACTGGCAGATTTAGTTTGCCAAAGAAAGATGCACTCTGCTGCCTCCCCTGGATAGATTACCACAGAGTGATCTTATTTCCTTCTCGGTTTAGACCCAGGAGATACTGAGCGCCAGCATCTTTTCCATGTAGCTCTTCATTATATTATTAGTTTCACTAAGCATAATACCTACCATACCTGCCATATCGTAGGACCCACGTGTTATCCCAAAAAAGCAAATAGAAGCGTTCTGTCCTGACAGGTATCCAGGTATGCAACCCTTTAAGTGTAATGCAAATAAACAGAAATAGCGAACAGGGCCAGAGGGCTCCAGTCCTGGGGGCCTCAGTGCATATCACTGGTGTCCCTGTTTCTCCAAACAGCAGCACAGCACAGTTAGTGGCCTGGGGAGGAGGACAGGAAGCTCAAAGAAGATCACAGAGTCTGTGTGAAACCAAGGGAATGAGTTTATTTGGGGAAGCTGGGCATGGTTTGAAAGGAGTTGATGGCCATTGGATTAGAAGGCTTCAGAAACCCCCTTGTCTTTAGATACCAGTCTTTTAAAGTACCAAGTGCAGTGGTCTCCACGCATGTGTAAGAAGCCCTAAAATCACATCCAACCCTACCCGGCTCTTCCTTCTCAGCTCACATGCCAGGTAAGGAGCATTTTTATTTTTGAAATCCAGGTGCACAGTCAGGAGAAGGGAGAAAGCAGTGACACCCATCTTTTTAATGAGCATTGGTACTGGAAGAGAAATTAGCATCACCCTGAATTTTATGTGATGTCAGTTAAATGAAGGTGTTTTATAGCACTTTATAGCAAATTAGAATCAACCAAATTGAAAATAAGCCTAGCAGCTGGGATAAGTAATCAGGTAAGTGGCCAGTTTTGCTATTTTTGCTCTGAGCTGAAGACAGAATTTGAATTTCTAATGTCCCAGAGGTGTGGGGCTCACAATTGAGCAGCCTGGATCCCAGGATGATTGTTTAAGATGCCAGCGACTCAGTCTAGCCTTCTGGTCCACAGCCTGTTTTGCCCATTCCCTGGAAACGGACCATGGTAGCTGTGAGTGTAAGCAGGAGAGAGGGTTGTGCATTCATGTAGGACGAAGCTCTGCTTTTGGCTGAACATTGGAACAGGCTGAAATTAGATGACCCAGAAAAAGGCAGGACATCATCCATATTAACTGAGGTACTCTAATGAAAGAACTGAAATTCATATGAAGACTTTCTGGCAACTCGTGAAATCAAGCCAAATCGGAGAAACTATTTCAACACGTTTATGTTTTAAGAAAATGGTTACTGTGTTCATTTGCTGCAGTTTGTATATAGTCAGGATGCCCTGACATAATCAGTCCTGGCTCTGGTGGACAGGCTTTTCTAGCAGAGCTTTTTAATCCAAGAGCCATGAATTACTTTCATGAATTACTGGGTGATTTTAGTATCCAGACTGTGTTCAGGACATTACTGGATTCAGAAGCTTGGTGATGCTGGGCATCGTGGGTTTGGTGGCCCAGCACATGTCTGATGTATATGTGCTTGCTTATGTGTACATAGAGCAGGGGGAGGGAGAGAGAGGAGAAGGAGGGGCTGGTAACAATGAAACCTTGGCGATGGCTCAGCGCAGAAGTACAGTATTAAGAAGGCAACAAATGAAGATAAAATGATGCTGGTAATTATGGTTTGTAGAGAGAAATTTGAGTAGTATATAGTTTTCATTTTTTTTCTTTGAAGCTGATGGGTTAGATGAAATAAACTAATCTTCAGTAGATCTTTGACTTAGATTGTTTTCCATCAACCTCTGAGAAAAACAGATTTCCTTCTGTTTTCCATGTATAAAGTTTCTACTTGAGACACTTTTCTCAAAATATTTGCTTATTTTCTTCTCTTAAATTTTTTTTAATCTTAAAAATGCAGATAGGTTTTTAGATACCCAACTGCTGAAGCAGCAAGTAATTTTTGGTTTTTTCCAGTAGTAACTTCTTCCCTAATCAATAGCCCTTACTTGACGCTCAGTAGTAGTTTAGCCTTGAGGTCTGGATATGGAAAAGGCAAAGTTTTAAATTTCCATCATCATTACCTTTTGGTAACTCTGCTAATAAATAGTCCCCTAAGTCAAAGGAGTAACCAGGAAAAGCTGACTCCTCTGCTCAGGTATCAGATGCATCATGACACCTGAGTGAGCCGGACAGGTCCCTGATGGATCCAGCTGATCCTGAAAACACATCTTCAGTACTGAGTTGCAAGCTGGCAGCCTCTGGTGCGTGACCCTGCTCAGCAGACTCAGGTATTGTTCAAGTTAGCACTTCACAAGTCTGACAGATCACTGTGTTCTGAAAGCATTAAAACGCACCACCTGAGTTGTAGAGGTCACCCACTGTATTTTGTTGCTTAGATAAAAATGGGTGCAGAGAATTGAGTGAATTTATAGGCCAGGAGTTCATATGTGCTGACCTGTTATTTCCCAAGAAAGTGTTTTTGTAGTCTCCTCTTTGTTTTGCACTGCCCTCTCCTGGCTAATAAATTTCTTAGTAATGAGTGTTTAGATGAACAAAGTGGTTGAGGCTGGGGACTGCAGTCATTTCTACGTTCCACTAGAAAGTAATTTCACATTTTTTTATTTGAAATGGGGGATTGACATACAGCGATTAATTCAGATGTGCACAGATACAAGATTGCCAAAATGATATAAATGGTTGTAGAGAATATCTGTAGGAGAGTAATTTGGTTATTTATATGGACTTTGTAATGTCTGTGAAAGAAATGCTTTTGCAGTTTATTGCATCATTAGTCAAATTTTCTGAATCATTGATGTGAAAATCTAGTGTTAACTGGAAATAATTTGGACGCTCTTTCTCCATGTTTGTATTTTACAGTGGCTGCTAATTTACAGAAGATTGTAGATGATCCCAAAGCATTAAAAACATTGACATTTAAGTTGGTAAGTGGAAAGTTATAGAAGAAGATAATACTGGCTATGCTGTTGCCAGCAAAGAAAAGTAATGTAGTTTAATCACCCTATTCTGTGATTTTATTGTTGTTGATGTCTTCTTTGGGGATAAATTTTTGGTATTTGTCATTTGCCTTGGCAGTATTTGGGAACATTTTCTGATCATGACTAGAAATTTCCTCTCCTGTGAGTAGAGCTTGTTCTCTCCCCGTCACATCTTTGATTAAGAGTGGCCATGTGAGAATCTGAAAGCCCGGATGTACCATTTTGCTTCCAGTTTGTATGGCAACTTGACCATGAAAAATTAGACTCTTTTCAAAGCATCATTCTTAGTAAAGTTGTCCTGAGGTGAAAGCCAAGTGGTTCTGACTTTTAAAAATAGAGACTGATTGTTGTGGAAATGGTGTAGGTAATTGGAAGGGACTGTGGAGCTGCTCACTGAAAGCTATGAACAAAGATGTAACATTTTACCTTCACATTTGAAAGCACAGTAACAGGTTTTTGTAGAGAGTAGATATTCGAACGATTTTTATGCACTAGTGATTTTAAGCAAGCACTGGGTAGTCACAGGGATACAGACTACTGGGCATTCTGGGGTCGTTGGGGAGCCATGAGACAGTAGTTACGGCTGCAGATGGAGAGAAGGTCCAGATAATGAGGCGAAAGTAACTTTTACTGGACGTTTTAGCAAATAGTACATTAAGGTCAAATAAGCGTCTTGTTTTAAAATTATAGACTAAGCTTATCAAGGACCACTCAGACAGAATGCCATGAGCAATTCAGGATCCAGACAACCAGCACTTTGCTGTGCACAGTGCATATTGATGGTCTGCTTTGTTTCTTGTGAGAATTAAATGAAAAATGTGTATGGCCAAAAACATTAAATGCTTAGTTACTATAAATGTGAACTTGGTGCTAATTAACTTTTGGGTCCCGCTTCTCATCTGATTTCAGCTAGCCAGACCGTGTGATAAAAGATGAACTCAAAGCCAGGGATAGTGTTGTAGGCCTCTAATCCCAGCTCTCTGGGAGGCTGAGTCAGGAGGGTCACAAGTTTGAGTCCAGCCTGGGCAATTTAGCAATATAATGAGACCCTATCTCAATAAAAAAGAAAAACTATATCTGAAGAAATTCTGTCTCTTTTCTAATAAACGAACATTATATTCAGACATAACAAATTGCAAAATTCGTCGTCTGGTTTGGGACTGTACTGTCACCTCTATTGTTTCTAATTCATCTGTAGTTTTGTAAACATGTTTTGTTTATGTGAGGACGTATGACGAGAAAATGGCACCCTGTGTCAGCATTTCAAGCCAATATAAATGTCCCTCTAGTTTTTCTACCATCTCCAGAACATTTTCCTAATTTTGGACATGAAGATGGAGAAAAGCATTAGAAACTTTCTTGCTGGCTTGTTCCCACTAGCTCTAAATTTGCTTTCTGGTAAAACACTGGCCCTTTCCTACCGACAAAGATTTTATAAACATAACTACTATATTCTCTGCAGGTAGACAGTAAAAATAGTGTAACATTTTCCCTCGTCCCCCCCTCCAATCAACGTTACTTGTTTCCTGGATTCTTTCTTGATTCTTCCCTGTTCGTCTCTGTCTCTAGCACCTTAGGGTCCTGTCATCTTCGGATCCTGCTGTTCTTGCTGACAGTCCCCACTGCCCAGCTGTGGGTACCATTCTGTGGCTACAGACAGAGTAATCCTTCAGGTCCAAAGTGTTCCCAAAGGTTAGGCTCTTCACTGTCCTCTTCTAAAACCCATAGCCCTGAGCATGACACAGCCCTCTGACCAGGTGCCCCCTAGATCTTTTGTGTACCTTACCTCTGGTAGCAGGTCCCTTCCGTCTTGGAAGCCTGTGCCTCAATGGGGTTTTCTTGGCCATGATCATACAGTGGAAGCTGCAGACTGCTCTGGTCTAGCTCCATAGCCCTGCTCTCAACAATTGCTCCTTCTTAGAGGTAGCCCAGCAAAGTGTGGCTTGAGGGTTTCCTGTATGTGGATTCCTCCTTTTGGGTGAGTGGATACATTCACATCAGCTGAGACTGAGTCTTTTCTTGTACCTTAAAGGTTGAATAATTCTGTCTGGCATAGGAGAATCCTAGAAGCAAATCTATATGTGTGTTCCTTCCTGCTACAGCTTCACAGTGTGGTCTTGTGGTGTTCTCAGTACATGGAAGTTGATGCCTTTTTCCCCAAAGATAGTTAAAGATGTTAAACAAAACCAAACTTGAGTGACCTGTTTCATCACTTAACTCTCTGTCCAGCCCTTGTTAAAGCCTGAGTGGGTTTCTTTGTTGTTGCCAGCAGCCAGCCAGGTTTAGATCCATTTGACAGAGCTAATTTGAACTGAGTTTTTGGCCTAATTTTCTTTAGGCCACTAATACCCTAGTATACTTCAGAGATTCACATGTATTGCCTTCCTTCATCAATTTGGTTATTCTATTGAAGAATAAAAGATCAAAGTGTTGCAGCAGCATTGTTCCTCATAAACACTATTGCTGTCTCTCTCTGCTGTTTATCATGATTTTACCCCGTTTTGTTTTGTTTTTTTGGTACCAGGGATCGAACTCGGGTCCTTGCGCTTGCGAAGCAGGCGCCGGAACCACTGAGCTAAATCCCCGGCCCAGTTTATCATGATTTCAATCTCAGAGGTTTCATTGCTTTCTAAAAAATGAATGCCAGGGGCCTGAAAATTGTTCGAAGAAGAACAGTATCTTGGTACTGTGGTTCTTTACCTCCCTGCACATTGACTTCATTCAGGGGACCATGGAGACCCTTGAAGAATATCCCTAGCACCCAGGTCCTGTCCTGATAGTTTGCTGCGCAGTCTGGACTTCGGGAATTTTGACAACACGTCTTGGTGATTCCAGCGCCTTGCCAAGGTTGAGACACATTGTGTAGATGACTCAGTCGTCATCTCCTTGTCTACCACTTGGTTCAGGTTTGTTAAAGGTGTTTATCTTCATCTTGTATATCTGCTTGTATAACAAAAACAGTGGCCGAAGGATAAAAGTGACAAGGATATAGGTTATATGAAACAAGTACATTTATTTTTTTCTCTGCCCAGTGAGATGTTTAGCCTTATTTGACAGATGAGATAATAAAACACGCATGATTTCCATCCTTGGCATAGCCAGGGGCTGGGAGATCAGATTCTTTTCACTTTTAACAAAGCAATTCAGGCACAAGGGGCGTTTCATCTCCAAGATTACATACTTTGACTTTGACATATCAGTACCTTGTTAGGGTTGTTGTAAGTCCTAAGAAAGGTTTTTCTAAACATTCTAAGTTATTTTTAAATTTGCTACCTTGAGATTTTTGTAATGTAGGTGAGCCTCGTTCCTTTCAATGTGGAATTTTTGGAATTGCATTAGTGAAAATATGAAATAAGGTATATGTAATTTTCCCTTGAAAGAATACCAATGTAAATACATGTAATTAACACTCAGTTGGTACACAGTTATGAGAACATTACAGATTTTAGTTGCTGGCATTCAATAACATTGTATCCATTGCAGATAGAGATTTTATAATCATTTTAGCAATTTTTTAGAAGTACTTAGGCATATTTAGATGCTTCATGACTATATAAAACATCATTTCGCAAAACGTAGGTAAAGTCAAGACTGAAATGGGTAAAACTAAGAGTTAACTTTCTTCTCCTGATGAAAAGGAAAAGGATGAGATGAAGGTCTGAAGGGAAATGGCCAGTTCAAGAACGCTCCTGTAATCCCAGCACTCTGAAAGGCTGAGGCAGGGCGATCTCAAGTTGGAGCCCAGCCTGTGAAGTTTAGAGACTTAGGGAAGACCGTAGCTCAAAATTAAAGAGGTAGGGTAGTGCTGTGCAAGGACCCTGAGTCCAAACCCTAGTACCCAAAGCGGGGAAAGAAAAGACCCACATGGCAGCCCGGCCCCCTGCTCTAAAGTGGTGACTCTGTAGGGGTGGTCCCCAGACTGGCTTCACTTAGAGCCTGGAAACTTAATAAAAATGATAACATGGGTCCCATCTCAGGCCCCAGAAGTTGGCGTCTCTGGGGGCTGAAGCACAGGAATCTTTAATAAGCTTTCCGAGTGGTTCTGATAAGAACCAAGGCTGAAGGAAAGTTGCAGCTGCACACTTTGGGAGGCACTGGAAAAGATTAGCGTTTCTCAAACTTTAGGGCACTTTGTAATCACTTGGGAAACTCAAAAACATCCCAGTGCCCGTCCACACCCCAGACCAGTTCACTCACAACCTTTGGAGTGGATGCAGGAATCACGTTTTTGAAGTCTCCTGCTAATTCTAAAATGCCACATTTGTGGCAGAGGGAATCCCTGGTGACAAATGCTCAGCAGCCACACCTTTAGCACATCCTGTGGGCATGAGCCGCACCTGCTGGCCCCATAGGCAGGGTAAGGAGAAGCTGGCACTCAGAAATTAGGGCTCATATTCCCATGATAACAAGTGTGGTGCTTTACACTGTCTTAGAAGTCTCTGATAGTGTGTCCATTTCTCTTTAGTAAGGAAGGCACAATTTTACCTGTGCCTTTGAAGGGATTTTTGGCTGGTCCTAAGAATTAAACTGGTGATCAACAAGAGAAAAACCTACACATTTATGTAATATAAGTCATTTTTTTTTGTCAGAGAAAAAGGAAGTTTATTTGTATATAGGAGATTTTTCAGAGCATTTATTTATTTAGAAACACAGAATACAATCTGGGGTATTTCTCATGTTTCTCCTGTGCAAGTGAAGTTGATCTTCTGAAACAGAGATGAGATTTCTTAAATATGGTGTTCTTAAAAATCAATTAAAGCCTTTTGTTTTTGCTTTTGGCTAAATGTTGAAAATTAACTGGTGTAAATATTTCAAACAACTAAGTTCAATAAGTATATTCAAGTTGGTGGCCTTTAAAGGTATTTAAAAAGACTGAATTAATTGGCTTAATTTTTAAGTACATGTTTGAATGGCTACTTGGTTGCTAACATTTATACTCCATGCAGATTTGACTAAATTTTGCTGAAGCCCTTCTTTAGTTCTGGAAGTCTTTTTGTTGTCTCGTTGGGAGAGTGATACTGTTAACTCTATTTAGCAAATATAAGAACTGAGACAAAGGAGTTCCAGGGGCGAAGCTAGGAGATGGCAGAGCTGGTGTTTGAACCCTGGCCTTGTGACCAGACTTATGTAATATAAGTCTTAAATGACATAGGAGCTTTCATAGGGAACTGAAGACACAATGAAGCTATTAAAGTTGAACACTGGTAATGGAATTGGACAGTAAAGAACAGTAGATTGTGGAAATGTAACAAGACAAGGGGACTTGGATGAGGGTAGTGAATGTAGAGAAGTGCATCAGAACATAGAGGTTAGTTAACAAGGTTTGTACCAATTTCTCTGGCCTTTGATTTTCCTCTTCCAGGTGCAGGGAGGATACCTTCCTTGTGGGAGGGTTAGCTCCTGTTTTCAGAAGGTCAGATCGGAGTGCCTTTCCTTCTACTTAGTGTCTTTAACTTAAAACAACATGCCAGAGTGGTGTATTTTGGAGGGGTACTTAGGAAGGGCAAAGGTAGCATGTTCTGAACACCTTCAGTTTTAAGTCAAGGCTCAGAAGGTGTAGATGTCAATCCTCTGAGGCTCCCCAATGCCCACTATTTAAAGCAGAAGTTTATTTTGGCTCACAGTTTTAGAAGGTTGAGTCCATGGTCAGTTAATTCCAAGGCACAAATGGAAGAGTGGAAGGGCTTAGTAGAGAAAAGCTGCTCATCCCCTGGCAGCCAGGAAGCAGAGAGAGAAGGTAAAGTTCAGAGACACAAATATATCCTTCCAGACTCTAACCATGCACCACTTTCCAACAGCACATTCAGCTATGATTGAGAGACTGGTAAGTATAGTGCTGCCATGATCCAATCACCTTCCAAAAGCCCTACCTCTAAACACACTAGACTTTTTGGGGACACTTTAGATTCAAACCATAACAATGGGTAAAACTGATGATGGTGCCACAAATCAAGGCAGTGACATCAAACTGTGCTAATAATCATTGCTCACTCACTGTAAAAAGGTGAAGGCACTTTTACTTAGGAATTATCCTAATGAGGCAGGAAGTGATTTTTATTTTATCTAATCTCAGCTTGAGGATACTTCCCTTTAATATTCCATGTCACAAAATGGAAATCACTTCTATATACTGAAGTACCAACCATGACAGACTCCAAGAAAAACATTTGTGATATTGTTTGGTTGTGAGCTCAACTTTTTTTAATGAAACATTATTTTTATTTGGAAGAATGACTGACAAACTTATTTTTGTTAACATGTAGTGAGTTTAATGTTAGGTATTTGGCAGGCTTTTTCCCCCAAAATGAACAAAGTAAAATTGACCCTTAAAAAAAAGGAGATTACTTGTTGTCAATAATAAATTCAAGCTTTCAAGTAAAAATAGGATTTTGGAAAACTTGCATCTGCCAGTGTAAGCTTGCCAGCCCCCCATACTTAAAGATTTTCTGATGGGATTGATGATGGGTGATATTAATGAATATGATTTGTTGACATTATATAATGAAACTTTCATATTTATAATGAAAAATGTTAACATTTAGAATATCTGCAAAAACTCAATGATGCTTAAAAATCATTCACAAATAAAAGATCCATTCCAAAGGCAAGCGAAATGAATGGATTTTAATGTAACACTATAAAAAGTTCAGTGCTACAGCTTTACATTCCACATCACAACTAACCTTTAAGAAACTACTACTAAGAAAGTTTGGTATACTAGCGAATGATATCCACAACTATTTGGAAAAGCCATTAAAATGCTCTTCCCTTTTTTAAGTACATATTTGTATGAGGCTGGATTTTCTTTATGTACTCCAAGAGAAACATAATGGAGTGAATTAAATGCAGAAATATGTATAAGTATCCAGCTGTCTTCTATGAAACAAGACATTAAAGAAGTTTGCAAAAATAGAAAGCAGTATCAATCCTTTCAGTGGTTTTGTTGTTAGTTTTTAGTGGGGGGCACTGTGGTTATTTTTCAATATAGATTTTATTTTGTCAACAGGTAGTTTATTATTACTAATGTGTAATGAATCAAGTAAGTATTTCTGTTTTAATTTCTAATTGTGTATAATAAATGTAACCTACATAAACATGTTTTGTTTTCAAGTATAATGATTATAAAATTATTTTAAAATATTTTGTACATGTTTTAGTGCTAAACTATTATAAAACTTTCTCAGTTTTAATTGCTAAGACAGTGAGTAAAAGAAAATAACCCTCATAAACATAAGCTTTTTTGAGTCTCACATCATTTTGAAGAGTATAAGAAAATCTTGACGCCCAGCAGTTTGAACACTGCTACTTGGATGGTTCTCTGATTCCTTTTCTCTGAGTTTCAGAATCATTTGCATATTGTCCTCCTTTGTATGGTGCAGGCACAGGTGAGGAGAGGAGAGGGGAAAGGAGAGAGCAATGGTTTAGGGAGAGCAGGAGGTGGTGAGGGTCCACTGAGGGCCTTGGAATGAACACACCCTTCCTACATGGCCAGACCAGGAAGCAAGCATGGCAGAAAAGTGGCCAGGCGCTGGGGACAGAGGTGGGACAAGAACCCTCAGAAGACTCCCCACAGCCCCGGTCAGTAACCACAGGCTGATCACCCACTGTCACTGTGTCACCTCCCTGCTTCTCTTACTCTTCACTAGAAGGGGTTTCTCTTTTGTTCCTAGTCAGTTTAACCACTGCTGAACATTTTGTTTTTATTCCTAGTCACTTTAACCTCCTGATAATCACATTGCCAAATGTCTAATGTAGCTTTGAAGCTTCTGATACACTTTGAAGCTTTTCATGTACTTCCCACTTGCAATGTGACCCTATTTTGTTACCAGCAGCAGCATAGTTGGTCCTCAGATGTTTGTCAGTCATCTGGTTGTCACACAAATTGTCTCTGACAACATTCAGTGGGTTGAGTAAGTGATGTTAGCAAGAGCTGCACAGGAGAGAAGAGGGAAGGTTTCAGAGGGTAGATGAACAAATTGGTAATGGAATGAGGAATTGGGCAGGGGAGGTGACTATTGGAGTAACAATGTGGCAGACACCACCCGGAGACAGCTGGGCTAAAATGCCTGCTGTGCCTGTGAATCCTTGTTAATAGTGAAAGGCAGTGGAGCCTCTCTGATCTCACTGCCCCTGGCAACACAAACAATGAAAATTGCACTTCACTGAATAGCTCATCTGTCAAGGGAAAGGAGAGGTATCTTTGGACAGGCACAAAGTAGATGCTAATCTTTGGATAATGACTCATATCCCAACCCTGTAGGCTACTGATTTTCTTACACAAGCATTAATGACTCAATACTGAATGTCATTTTAAAGACACTTATTTAAAACTTGTAAAATATTTTAAATATATTCTAGTTAGCTGCTTTTGTAATGGAAAATGCTAGCGTTGACAGGCTTGGTTTTGTAGTTTTTTGGAACATGACTAACATACACATGCCTGTAAGTCGTGCTAGGGAGGTTACTTGTAGTGATTGGAAGGGTCTGTTTTCCACAGGAAACTAATAGTTTTGACAATAGTTTAGTAGGAATTAAGCCCAGGAGAGGTTTATATGATCCTTTGGTAATTAATCATCCATTCCCAGGCACTCATCAAACTTTTTTCTCCTTATTTGTGGTTCCTACATAATGTCCATTCTGATTTATAAGAGGAAACTTAGAATGGTGACACGTAAGTGCTGTGTTGGTATGCATGTGTGTCAGTGCACAGGTGTATGTAAAAGAGGGAAGAGGAAACAACAACAGAATTAAAAATAACTATAACTTATGAGAGATTTACAAAGTAATGGCTTATTTCCATTTCCTTCTGATTTTAAAGTAAGAAAAACAAAGCATCTGACACACTATAATTTGGGCCAATTCAAGGCAATTAATAAGGTCCTAAAATATTACAACAAAATTTTGTTCTAGTAAAGAATTTTGTTATGTGTTGATCAGCTTTCTGTTACTATAACAAGCATACCTGAGACAATCAACTTACAAAGAAAAAAGGTTTATTTGGGCTCACAGTTTCAGAGCCCCCAGTTCATGATCAGTTGACCCTGTTGTTTTGGGCCTGTGACAAAGTAGCACACTGTGGTGGGGATGCATGGCAGAGCAAAATCACTCACCTCAACACTGGGCAGCAAAAGAGAGAGAGGCAGATGCTGAGCTCACAGGGTCCCTCTCCAGGGCTCAGCACAGTGACTGAAATACCTCCCACCAGACCCAGCTCTGAAAGGTTCCACCACCTCCCTTTCACACCACTATGAGGACCGATCCTTTATTTAACACATGGACCTATGGGGGGGACACCCAGCATCCAACCTGTATGCAGCAAAGACCTTTACCTGTAACCTTACTCTCTAGTGTTTAAGTTGCAGTTGCCTATGAACCATACTAATACTGGGTGATCACTTCTTTTTTGCTGACAAGTTTCACAGCTGAGATATTTGGGTTTAATTTGCCCCCTGGTAATCTATTTTCACAAACATCCTTTCAATAATTATTACTAAGAGAATCTAATTAGAAGTACTAGTTGAAAAGTTTTGGACTGGGAGTCAGTACTTCAGTGTGTCCATGAGGCCTTGGGATTAAATCCTAGCACTGCAAAAAAATCTTGAATGTGGCTTCTTGGCCATCCTGTTTTCTTGGCAGTTCCAAAACTGAAGCCTGGTGTGGTGTTGTTTTAATG
Organism: Heterocephalus glaber; assembly: GCF_000247695.1. The sequence continues at coordinate 5,683,853 of NW_004624787.1, read as the reverse complement.
TACAGCAGTTCGTTCCCCGCTCTTGTTCTACACTTGTTGGCACAATGGCCAGATTTCTTTCTTTCTTTTTTTTTTCTTTGTTTTTGCAGTGCTGGGCATTCAATGACCAGATTTCTGCAGCCACATAGCACCCAATAGCCATTCACAAGGGTGATTCTTGGGATCTACCCTGAAAGAGCTGGCCACGCCATTCCTTTACACATTGTGCCTGTGCTTTCATCTGCCATCACAGGAACAAGTTTTTTTTAATCCCCAGCAGTGACAACTCAGGACTGAAGGTTTCTTTTTCCCTTTCAGGCTTCTGGCTGTGATGGATCGGAGATTCCTGATGAAGTGAAGCTGATTGGGTTTGCTCAATTGAGTGTGAGCTGATGTATGTCCCTGGCTAGCACCCTGATCTGTCCTGCCGGATTCCCTTCTTCCCCTCCCCTCCACTTCCTCCCTCCCCTCACTCCCAGTTCCCAGCAAAATTGGGAGATTGTGAAGAGGCTGGCTTCGTTGAAATGGGATAAAAATAATTTTTTAAAACTTGCAACCCTCCAAGTTCTGCTTTATTCTCTAGCAATCCACAGTACGAGAACAAGCAAATGCCACAGCTGCACGACTGTTGCTGATTTTTCCAAAAGCTATTTAATATTCTTAGCAATCAATTTGGATAGCCCTTAAGTGAAAAGAATCTGAAATACACTCAGGTGGTCCTATTTATTGGCAACAAAAAGAATTTTCTATTAGAAGCCTATTCTCCTTTCATTGTTATTATTTCTGTTATAATAGTTTAATTGTACATTTGACAGTACTGCCTCTTTTATGTTGTACTTAGAAATTAATATACTTATAAAATTAAGATTTATTAGCCAAACTTGAATTCTAGTTTTAAAACTGACTGTGAATTTTATTTTTCATATATTTATGCATTACAAAACCTTAGCTATAAGAAAAAAAGTTTTGATTATATGCTTCTTGCAGTTAATCTCTTGTTATTTAAACAAAAAAAGTTTCAGGTCTATCTTTGGAGTCTTTGTAACTTCTAATTTTTGAAATGACTGAATTAGGAATTTGGATGCTTATTCTTTTGGTTTATTTGCCTAAAATCCAATCCACAACCTGATTGTCTCTTGGGAGAGGGAGGGAGGTGCCTTGCAAACTTTCATATTAAGAATGTGCCTGAGGCTTTTTTCTTTGGAAGAGTCTCAGATCTAAAATTTCCTCTACATAAGGTGGCATATGTAAGTTTTGCTTCATTGGAACATTTAGAATGCTATAAAAATGTTGCCATTCTGTTAGATTGCTAACTATGTACTCATCTCTGATTTGGCTCTCCATAAGTGATAGGATTTGTTATTCTAAAGGTGATAAACTTGAAAATACCAGAATCTTGAGTTTTACTTGAAATTCTGCAGCATTCCCAGGTGAAGTGAAAGTAATAGAAAGGGTTTTGTGCAATGACTAGAAGATAAAAGTGCTGTTAAATTTCAAGAATAAATACTTTCAACCCAGTTAGCCTTCTGCTTGACCATGTATTATGGAAGTAATGAACCTTAGGATTTTGGAAATTGGAGTCTCAACTTTCAGGGAGATGGGCTCCCAGGATGGTACCATTGCTCTTTCCTAGCTAACCCTAGATACGGCAGCTCTTTAATGTACTTTAAAAAGCAAATATATATTACTAAGGAAAAAAAGTTATTTATAATTGCCTTGTCATAATTGTTAAGGTGTTCTAGAGCCATTTGCATACAATTTAATGTAATTTCATTCCATTCTATTGTTTACACGATTACTCAAAGATGACTGCAAATGTAAAAGGAAAATAAAAGTGTATTGCACAATGAAATTGTGTTACATTCCTTTCCTCCATGTCGTGTTATCTGCTTTGCTGCAATGATATTTAGCACTTCCATAAAACACCTAGTAAGAATTAACTAGTGAGAAGTGCCCTAGAGGAAGAGTAAGGCATCCATCCAGTCACAGAGAATTGGATTTGACAACTAACTGGAATTAGCTTGAGGAGAAAAGGCAAACATTCACACTCCATGTAGATAGCTTCTGAATTAAAGACAGCAGGGCTTCAGGGGACAATAGAGAATAATTCCTTCCAACCACTTCATTCACTTCAGTGCTAGGGATGCTGAGGCACAAGAAGTATTAAGCGACTTGTCCCAGTCCTTCACAGAGCTGCTTGCCAAGCTCGATTGCCAGGTCTCACTTTCCTGACATTTGGGACATGTTCTTTAAACAGTCTCTGTACAACTTGTGGGTAAAAACAGTGTGAGCCAGGACCATCGTCTTGTACTCAAAGAATAAAATACACATGAATACTGGAGAACTTTGCAGCCTGGTAATAAATATTATTTAATAAGGTATTTACACTCCATTTCTATATCTTTCCTTAAAACAACTTGAAGTAGCTCATGTACATTTATGTAATAGGATAAAGACTTAAAAACACGTAGAGAACTTAGGATGGAGGGACAGTAAGAATTGGTTTAGAAGACAAATGTTAAGTGTTAGAACACACAAAAATTCACCATGAGTACCTGCATGATTCCTAAAATAAGAGCTTCTTAAATACCATACTAACTATGCTAAGTGATTTACAGATAAAATCCAATGCCTATCAAAGGTCCAAAACTCTACTTTGTACAGAAATAGAAAAAAAGAATCCTGAAATTTGTGTGGAACCACAAAAGATGCTGATTGACTAAAGCACTTTTGAGCAAGAGAAAGCTGGAAACATCACACTTCCTAATTTCAAAATATGTTATTAGGTTTTAAGAATCCAAGTAGTGTGGTACTGGCATGAAAACAGACATATAGATCAAGGGAACAGGAATAAACACACATTTACAGTCAACTGATCTTTGACATTCTATATGACAAGAGTGCCAAAAATACAACAGGGAAAGGACAGTCTCTTCAATCAAATATATTGGGAAAACTGGATATCTGCACAAAGGACAATGAAATTGGACTTACCTTACTCAAAATGGATTAAAGATTTAAAATCTAAGACATGATACTGTAAAATGTCTGAAGAAAAATGCACAAAGCTCATTGGCCTTGGTCATGGAAATAATTTTTTCAGTATGACACCAAAAGCACAGCAAAAATAAACTCATGGCATTATGTCAAACCATAAAGTCTCCACACAGCAAAGGAAACAATAACAACAAAAAATGAGGATCTGTGGATTGGGAGAAAATATTTTTAAACCATGTATCTGACAAGGATTTAATATCTAATATATAAATTTAAAACTCAATACTAAAAATACTGATTAAATTGGCAAAGGACTTGAATATATTTCCAAAGATGACATACAGATGGCCAACAAGATGATGAAAAAATGCTAAACATCACTAATCATTAGGGAAATGGAAATTAAAGTGACAGGAACTATTACCTTATGCCTGCTGGGATGGCTGTTATCAAAGATAAATGTTAGTAAGAATGTGAAGAAAAGGGAAATATTACACACTATTGGTGGGAATTGTAAATTGGTACAAACATTATGGAAAATAATATAGTGGTTCTTCAGAAATTGCAAATAGAATTACCATATGATCCAACACTTCCACTTACAGGTGTATACCCAAATGAAATGAAATCAATGTCTTAAAGACACATCTGCACTTTAATGTTGTTTGCAGCATTATTCACAATAGTTGAAAGATGGGAACAAGTGTCTATCAAAGTATGAATGGACAAGGAAATTGTTATGTACAATGTATACACCTTCAATAGAATACTATTCTGATTTTTAAAGGGGAAATTTCATGCCATTTGTAACAGAATGGATGACCTTGAAGATGCTCAGAGAAGTAAGCCAGACAGGAAAAGAATCCTGTATGATCTTACTCATATGTGGAATCTAAAAAAGTCAAGTTCACAGAATCAGAGAGTTGAATGTAGCAGCCAAAGGGAAGAGAAATGGACAGTGGTTTGTCAAAGGGCATAAAGTTCCTGTTAAGTGATTGAATAAAGTCTAGAGGTCTCATGGGTAGCTCAGTGATTATAGTTAATAGTACTGTATTGTGTACTGCACATTTGCTAAGAGTAGATCTAAAGGGTTCTCACTACATTTAAAAAGGTATACTTATGTAAAGAGATGCATTTGTTAATTAGCTTGATTGTAGTAATCAGTTCAGTATGTATATCAAAACCACATTGTACACCTTAAAGTACATAATTTTTGTTCAAAAAATAAAAATAAGGTCAGCAGAAACATTGGCCATAAGCAAATGATTTTAAAGTGACAGTTGCCCTTGTGTATTTACATAACTAAAAATCCAGGCATAATGAGTTTGATTTTAGCAGATTTTTAAAAAAATTAATGCAACAATGCTTCTTGGAGATTTTGACTTGGGATGGGATAAAATATTTTCAGCAAGAATGATTAATATGTCCAATGCATGTAAAGTAAGTGAATTATAAGAGCATATGCTTAAAATTAAATTAAACCAGTAACTCCTTCAACTCATAGACACATTATTACTATTAACACAAATTACCACCCTCCTGCAAAAAGGCTTACGCACACCTACAGGAATGAACAAGCCATAAGAGATGGTCACATTTGGGTACATTGCTGCACATCTATAGTCTCAGCTTCTTGGGAGGCTGAGGAAGAAGGATTACAAGTCTGAGGGTGACTTGGGCAATTTTACAAGACCCTGTCTTAAAATTTCAAAAGGGGCGGAACACGCCAGGTAGGCCCACTGCAGACAGGCAGGTCTGCGGATGCCCTACCAAGGTCACGAGTCACGTGGAATGTGCTGTGTTGGCCCCCTGCAGACAGGCAGCCACCTGGTTCCACACTACAAAGACACAAGAGTACACCAGACCACCATACTGAGTCCCACCGCTCCCGGCCCAAAGGTAGTGGCTTCTGAGCCGCCGTCCCACTGCTCCTGGTCCAGAGGAAGGGGCTTCCTAGCCACTATACCTCCTGCTGCTCCCAGCCCAGAGGAAAGGGCTACTGGGCCGCCTTCTGTCCCACCACTCCCAACCCAGAGGAAGGGGCATCCAGGCCACCATACCTCCCGGCCCTCCCAGCCCAGAGGTAGGGGCTTCTGAGCCACCATCCTGCTACTCCTGGTCCAGAGGAAGGGGCTTCCTGGCCACCATCCCTCCCGCTGCTCCCAGCCCAGAGGAAGGGACTTCTGGGCCACCATCCCTACCACCACTCCTGGCCCCTGTCCCACCTCTCCCAGCTCAGAGGAGGTTATCTTCACAGGTGCCAGCAGCACCCCCCAGCCCCCTCAATCAAAATGAGAAAACATGTAAATAAGTCTCAAAACCAGATTTCCAGATCACCTTCAGCAACCCCAAAGGGAAATGAGATGGAACACTCTGATACTCAACCACCTGGACCCACTGAACTGGCAACAAAAGGGGATC